>OY759220.1:42224632-42549806 GCA_963662175.1 Aradus depressus | reverse complement strand
ATCTTCGTGCCACAAACTTATCCACTTTGACTAAAATGTGATCCATCAGAGAACTGTATCTTCCACTTGTCTGTAACTTGTATTGCCAAATTGAAAAAGTAGAAAACATAGTGAATCACCGGATATGTACTACCCCATCTCGAAATAATTAATTAAGTTTTCGCTCTCCCTCCCAAGCCAATTTGACCGTTTGGCCTAGAACTCAATATTTGACTTACATAGTTGTATCGATACATTCATTACAACCGCTGTTATTTAGAGCCTTATATTTTCAAATTGAAACACGTATGAAAAGTCGTCGGTGAATCACCAGCTATTAACTTCCCCAGCACGAATTAATCAATTACGTTTTCCAATTCCAGCCAATCGATCGTTTCGGCTAAAATTCAATATATTACTTACATAGTGGGTTTTCTGAATTCTCATACTAAATTTTGTGTCGATGCATTCATTACATCGGGATTTGAGTCGAGCCTCCCATTCCCCCCCCCCCCCCC
This sequence comes from Aradus depressus, assembly GCA_963662175.1. NCBI lineage: Eukaryota > Metazoa > Arthropoda > Insecta > Hemiptera > Aradidae > Aradus > Aradus depressus. The sequence goes on along the minus strand of OY759220.1, from coordinate 42,549,309 downwards.
CCCCCCCCCCCCCCATTTCACTGCATATAATAGGTGTCGTCATTATAGGGCTTTGAATTTACATATGAAATTTCGTCTAACCAAATTCATTACAACGACAGAGAGTAGTGTATTTGTGTCAAATAATGTTTCAAAGAAACCTTGTGAAAAGAGCACGCCGTCCTTCATGTTCCCGAGCCTGTCAGGTACTAGTTAAAGACCCCTATCCTAGATGAATAAACCTAGATAGGCAAAATTTAGTACTCCCACCGTAGATTCGGGCTCATGTCCACCAGAGCGCCGAAAGAGCCTCATAGTTAAAGCCCGGGCATGAGTCACGAAAACAACAACAACAACAACAACAAATGGAGAGTTGTGCGAACGGTCTAACAGAGTGGCAGTAATAACAACACACTTTATATTATGAAGAAGTCGAGCAAAGTATACTTGACTCGAACAAACTTTGTTCCGAATTAACTGTTATGTCCACACTCGACTGGCAACATCCACTTTCCCATTGCTCATCTTTCTATATCGTCTTTTATACCCAGCAATGTACACGATATATCGATATCTATATAATAAAAATGAATGGCTAAATTTGCTAAGCGCAAAACTCGAAAACGGCTGGACTAATTCGGCTAATTTTTTTTTTTTCAAATATTTGTTGAAGTCCTACGAAGGTTCTTACGAAGAGAGTTCCTAGCTGTCAACTGGAGGGGGGGGGGGGGGGAGTTGTAAGGGGTGCCTAAGCATGAAAATTGCTCTAGCGCATTAACGGATGGACTGATTATCATGAAATTTCACATGTAGTATACTTAAAAGTATAGTTAAAAAAAAGGCTATGTGGCGTTCCTAAATTTTGAACGGGAGGGGGGGTTGTAAGGGGGGCCTAAATATAAAGGTAGTTCTGTCATTAACGGATGTTCGGATTGTCATGGAAGTTTATATGTAGTTTTCTTAAAGACCAAATTGAAAAATACGCCATATAAAAATATAACGAATGTACTGTTGAAGAATTGAATAGGATTCGAACGAGAGATATTAGGAGAAAAGTCAAAGTTCCCCGGGCAACGCTGGGTATTACTGCTATGTGGAATATAAATGGGGTTTGAGGACCGTTTTGACATATTTTCTGAAAAACAAATTAATACAGCAATGTTGGTAGATAGGTAGCATCCAGAAACGAAGATGGTCAACCAAAGAAAGATTCAGATGTATCGGAAAGTCCCATCCGAAGGACGACGTGCTCAAAGTTATTTTTACCCTAACTGAAATTTCACCTACCCAGGTTAAGATACATAACATACGACTCATTATCCAGTACCTGACATACGCAAAGGCCCTCGATCAACGCTTAAAGTCCAATCCGAAGGACGACGTGCTCAAAGTTATTTTTACCCTAAGTGAAAATTTCACCTACCCAGGTTTAGATACATAACATACGACTCATTATCGAGTACCTGACATACGCAAAGGCCCTCGATCATAGCTTAAAGTCCAATCCGAAGAACGACGTGCTCAAACTTATTTTTATCTTTTCGATTAAAACATCTGACCTAATTGACTTGGCTAGATTTCTAAATGGCGATCCTGAGCTCGGTAAACTCCATTCTTCAAATTTCTCGCTTTTTAACGGTTTATAGGCTTAATATTAGTTAAAACTGATAGACAGATTCAGATATATCGGGAAAGTACCATCGGAAGGACGACGTGCTCAAAGTTATTTTTAACCTAAGTGAAATTTCACCTACCCAGGTTTAGATACATAACATACGACTTATTATCGAGTACCTGACATACGAAAAGGCCCTCGATCAAAGCTTAAAGTCCAACCCGAAGGACGACGTGCTCAAATTTATTTTTATCTTCTCGATTAAAACATCTGACCTAAGTGACTTGGCTAGATTTCTAAGAGGCGATCCTGAGCTCGATAGACTCCATATTGTGATATATCGCATATCCCAGAACGATTGTTAATTATAGTTATGAGAGCGACCACGAGAAGCGCACTAGTGGAAGATACATGAAGTGGAGGGGATGGAAATTGGAGGATTCCTCGCTGAAGTGCGGTATGAAGGAGAGTCGTGGCTGATGTGTCAGAGGAGGTAGACAGTCTTCAGTCAGCTATCAGAGGAGTTAGTCGGTCCTCGTTCAGCTACGAGAAAGGAGTCAGAGTTGAGCTATTGAGGGAAAAGACATTCCTGGCTGAGCTGTGGGAAGAAGGAGACTCCTGTTTGACCGGACGTAGGAGACCGAAGACTCTAATTTTGCTGCTAGAGGGAAATCATCCCTGCTGCCTACTTCAAAGGGACTGGAAGTTCCTCAATCGTCTTGAATTCTGGAGGAGAGGCCACAGGCTTGAGTGTGGTTAGAAAAAGAAGACTTACAAGGTAACGGAATCATTTATTTTACATTTCTCCGACATCGAGACGAATGGCTGGATGATCATCAATAGACACCTTCATGTTGCGGGAGTTACCAGAACATTTAAGTCTATATAATTTATTTCATGTTTGATAGATATTTTATTCCAGATGTGCGATTATGGAGGGACGCCTCACTAATATATGTCAATAATTGTGTTAATAAATGTATGTTGTCTTATAAATTGTTCTCTAAATTCTCTACAGCCTAGTTCACCTTCTGAGTACGCATGTTAACCCCAAAAGTAAAATCATTTTCATAGTAATTAATAAAAGTTTAAAGCCCCCAAGCAAAGGTCACTTCAATTTATGGTGGATTGTGCCGGGTACGAAAGAAATCCGGTGAGATAAGAGAACAATTTATAATTTATATTGATTTATATCTATTATATTATTTTGTATTTAAAAATGGCTGAAGGGACAAGGTCAAAAATACGTGAGTCAATGACAAAGGGTGACCAAAGGGATGACGAAGAGACGAATGGGGAATTAATACTGGAGACAAACGAAACAACAGAAAAGACGACAGACAGAAACAAAAGTAGTATAGACATAGAAACATTCATGAAAATAATGACAGAAAATAATAAATTGTTAATGACAGAGATGACCAAAAAAATAGAATCAAATATGACATCAATTAGGACGGATAATAAAAAAATGAAAGAAAGTAATGAATTAAATAATAAATCGTTTATGACAGAGATAAAAGAAAATAATGAATTGTTCATGACAGAGATGACAGATAACTTACAATCAATAAGGACAGATATACGAAAAGGTTTCCGAGAATTGAGCAGAAAAATTGAGGACGTGACCGGTCATTATAAACAATTACAGACTGACATGGACATTCAGGGACAAGAATTAACTACGGAAACTGTACAACAAGGGGACATAATAGAAAAAGAAATAGTAGATACGAAAACAGAACTGACAGACGAGTGCGTACAAATGAGTGAGGATACAGAAAGCCAATACATGTCTCCACTGGTATGCATACATAAGACAGACGATACTATCCGTATAGGTACAGACGATAGACAACATAAAACTCAGAAATTAATCATGGGGGGATTAGTATTAGTTGAACCATTAAGGATACAGGAAAATAACGAAGAAGTTTATGAACCATTGATATACTGGGAAGGACCGTATTTAGTAACAATTAAACATAACTCAAATACAGGACAAAAAAGGGGACGTTTTCATATTTCTCTTTTGAAAAGATATAAGAACAAAGGGTCGAAATTGACGCAGGAAATTGACCAGGGAAGAGCCCGGGACTAAATTAACGCCGCAGACGGAATTGACCAGGATTCTTGGGGTCCCACGAACCCCCGGCTAGTTGAGTGCAATTGGGTATTTTTCGGAATTCAGGAAAATATCCATACTGGGCATGTTTGTAAATAAAAATTGTAAATAAGTATTATATAGTTTTGCGTTTATATATTTTTCGTTTCGTTTTGTGTTAATATTTTTTTGTTAGTTGTTCATTTGGCGGGCTTCAGGTCTAAACCTGACAGGACAGGATTGTTCAAGATAGTGTAGATAACAGATTAATTTTAAAACAGTATTGTTAAGATAGCGGCTTCAGATCTAAACACAACAATACTAGGCAGGATAGTTGTAGATAAGTAGAAATCAAATTAATTTTAGAAGAATATTATGATAGCGGCTTGCAGGTTTCAACATGAACAGACAGGACAGAACATTTAGAGATAATATAGAAATCAAATTAATTTTAGAACAGTGTTAAGATAGCGGCTTCAGGTCTCAACATGAACAGACAGGACAGAACATTTGGAGGTATTATGATAGCGGCTTGCAGGTTTCAACATGACGATACAGGACAGGACATTGTTAGGATAGCGGCTTCCACTTTGGAAGATATCTCAACAGAGTATTTTATTCTATGGACTGTCGGCTGATTAAATATTGATAGATAAATAAGGAAAACTTTATTAACATTGTTATTTTTGGATGCCTTGATGATTAAATATGGTGCGAAGTAAAGAAAGAAATGGTATTGGTAATTATTATACAGAGAAGGATATTAGACGATAAATAATGATATGAAAGTTTATGGAGAATTTTGTGAGCCGAAATAGGGCCAATCTACGATGTCAGGAAAGACATTCTTCGTCGATAATTGTGATAGTAATTGTGGATATAGATGCGTTGAGAGCATATTTCGTCGTTATTAGTATTTTAATGCTGTGGAAGCATTCTTCGTCGATCGTCGTTAATAATTGATACCTAAGTGGGGTATTTGGAATGAGATATGATAGCAGGAAAATGAAGATTGATAGTTAAAAAAAAAAAAAAAAAGGAATTTTATTACCAAGGCACATGTTTCGATGAATAATAAAGAATTTGAAGAATAAATAATAAAGAATATAAGGAGAATTTGAGGAATAAAGAATAAATAATTTAAAGTAATAATTAATTAAAGAAGCCGACAGTACAAAGCTGATAAAATATGAGACAGACAGACAGTACAAAGCTGATAAAATATGAGACAGACAGACAGGACGAAGTTGATAAAGTACGAAACAGACTTTCAAGCCATTTTTAAAGCCATCGTTATATATTGTAAAAAATTGTAATATAGTATAAGATTGTACAGTGTAATATAAGAAGTGTTCAGAAGTGAGTGAAGTTAGAGCCAAGTGAAGAGAAAAAATTACGTCGCTACCTTAACTAATGTATCTCCGCAATTTTTTTAATCAAAGGGAGGCAATTGTGATATATCGCATATCCCAGAACGATTGTTAATTATAGTTATGAGAGCGACCACGAGAAGCGCACTAGTGGAAGATACATGAAGTGGAGGGGATGGAAATTGGAGGATTCCTCGCTGAAGTGCGGTATGAAGGAGAGTCGTGGCTGATGTGTCAGAGGAGGTAGACAGTCTTCAGTCAGCTATCAGAGGAGTTAGTCGGTCCTCGTTCAGCTACGAGAAAGGAGTCAGAGTTGAGCTATTGAGGGAAAAGACATTCCTGGCTGAGCTGTGGGAAGAAGGAGACTCCTGTTTGACCGGACGTAGGAGACCGAAGACTCTAATTTTGCTGCTAGAGGGAAATCATCCCTGCTGCCTACTTCAAAGGGACTGGAAGTTCCTCAATCGTCTTGAATTCTGGAGGAGAGGCCACAGGCTTGAGTGTGGTTAGAAAAAGAAGACTTACAAGGTAACGGAATCATTTATTTTACATTTCTCCGACATCGAGACGAATGGCTGGATGATCATCAATAGACACCTTCATGTTGCGGGAGTTACCAGAACATTTAAGTCTATATAATTTATTTCATGTTTGATAGATATTTTATTCCAGATGTGCGATTATGGAGGGACGCCTCACTAATATATGTCAATAATTGTGTTAATAAATGTATGTTGTCTTATAAATTGTTCTCTAAATTCTCTACAGCCTAGTTCACCTTCTGAGTACGCATGTTAACCCCAAAAGTAAAATCATTTTCATAGTAATTAATAAAAGTTTAAAGCCCCCAAGCAAAGGTCACTTCAATATGTAAGATAAAATAAGTTACCGTTTGGTTCCAACTAAAATTATCAAGGAAGAAATGTGGAATATAAATGGGCTTTGAGGGACCGTTTTGACATATTTTCTGAAAAAGAAATTAATACAGCAATGTTCGTAGATATGCAGCATCCAGAAACGAAGATGGTCAACCAAAGAAAGATTCAGATGTATCGGGAAAGTTCAATCCGAAGGACGACGTGCTCAAAGTTATTTTTACCCTAACTGAAATTTCACCCAGGTTCAGATACATAACATACGACAAGTGACTTGGCTAGATTTCTAAATGGCGATCCTGAGCTCGGTAGACTCCATTCTTCAAATTTCTCACTTTTTAACGGTTTTTAGATTTAATATTTGTTAAAACTGATGAACAACCGGGATATCTGAATCCTACACAAAAATCGAAATAGAAATGTTTTTCGGGCTAAATCCCATCCTTCAAATTTATCGCCTTTTAACTTACGGTTTATAGGTTTAATATTAGTTAAAACTGATAGACAGATTCAGATATATCGGGAAAGTCCCATCGGAAGGACGACGTGCTCAAAGTTATTTTTAACCTAAGTGAAATTTCACCTACCCAGGTTTAGATACATAACATACGACTTATTATCGAGTACCTGACATACGAAAAGGCCCTCGATCAAAGCTTAAAGTCCAACCCGAAGGACGACGTGCTCAAATTTATTTTTATCTTCTCGATTAAAACATCTGACCTAAGTGACTTGGCTAGATTTCTAAGAGGCGATCCTGAGCTCGATAGACTCCATATGTAAGATAAAATAGGTTACCGTTTGGTTCCAACTAAAATTATCAAGGAAGAAATGTGGAATATAAGTGAGCTTTGAGGGACCGTTTTGACATATTTTCTGAGAAACAAATTAATACAGCAATGTTGGTAGATAGGTAGCATCCAGAAATGAAGATGGTCAACCAAATAAAGATTCAGATGTATCGGGAAAGTCCAATCCGAAGGACGACGTGCTCAACGTTATTTTTACCCTAAGTGAAATTTCGCCTACCCAGGTTCAGATACATAACATACGACTCATTATCGAGTACCTGACTTGGCTAGATTTCTAAATGGCGATCCTGAGCTCGGTAAACTCCATTCTTCAAATTTCTCGCTTTTTAACGGTTTTTAGATTTAATATTTGTTAAAACTGATAGAGAACAACCGGGATATCTGAATCTCACACAAAAATCGAAATAAAAATGTTTTTCGAAATAAGTCGGGCTAAATCCCCTTCTTCAAATTTCTCGCTTTTTAACGGTTTATAGGCTTAATATTAGTTAAAACTGATAGAGAGATTCAGATATATCGGGAAAGTAACATACGAGTTATTATCGAGTACCTGACCTACGAAAAGGCCCTCGATCATGGCTGAAAGTCCAATCCGAAGGATGACGCACTCAAATTTATTTTTATCTTCTCGATTAAAACATCTGACCTACGTGCCTTGGCTAGATTTCTAAGAAGGGTGTTACACGTTCAATCTGGCATCAGTTCAGTCCGTGACCTTGGTCAGACTGACGGGAAACTGATCGTTTATTGCGTTGACTGATGGACTGAACTGATGTATTTTTATATATTTTGATAATTTCCATCAGTCTTGACTGAACTGATGCAAGACTGATCGTGTAGCTACATTCTTATCAGTCTGGCGTCAGTCACAGCTGAGACAGCGATGGAGACGGACGGTTCCGGTATGTCCCACCCCCCCAGCTGCGAAATTAATCCTGCCACGACACCTCCTCCATCATTGGAACCGGAGAAAGAGTTTATATTAAATCTTGAATCGTTGCCTCTCTTATGGGATAAAACCCATAGGTTTTATGTAAATAAATATAAGAGACATGAATCTCTACAAAAGTTGCTTGTTATTTTAAAAAAGTCAAACCGGTATCCACGGTAGAGGATGTAAAAAAATAAATAAATACTCTACGCTCCAATTATCGTCGGGATCTGAAAAAAATAGAACAGATGATGACATCATCATCGAAGATATTCGAAGGTGCAACACATTGTGTACACGCCGAAGAGTTGGACCTTCGAATATCTTCATTTTTTGAACAAGTTTGAGAAACCCCAGGTAAGAATCTATACACTTATTAGTTTTCATTAGAAATACATATATTTTTACTAAGATAAGGTACACAAATTAATTTAAAGCTATGTTATTATAAATATTTCATAATTTTTCTAATGAACTCAAACTCATAAAATAAAAAAGTAATTATGGTTTTATTTTGGGTTACTTCTTATAGGTTACTAAAACAACATTGTTTTTTATTTTAGTCATTTTTACGTATCTGCAGTTTTCCTTCGTTATTGAAGTAGTTACAAAATTTTTCCCTGACACTTTTTGCATCCTTTGATGAATTTCTATTTCCACTGGGCTGCAAATCAGAGAAATCAATAACTTCATCCGGTGCTGTGATTCTCCAATTTGATGCCATATAAAGCCGCGGCTGAGTTTTAAGCAAATAATTATGTAAATAACAGCAAGTTGCCCCTATGGTTGCTGCTTTTTTAGGCTCAAAACATATAGCTTTTTGGAAGATTCCAAATTTAGATCTTAATATACCAAAAGCGCCTTCAACAACTGACCTAGCTCTTGACAATCGATAGTTAAATGTAGATTGGTTAGCAGTACACGCACTTTGCGAGAATGGTTTCATTAAATTTATGCCGAGTGCAAAAGCTTCGTCAGATAGGAAAACATAAGGAAATGTTTCATTTGTATTTGGCAATGGTGACCGATCTGGTATATTCAATTCGCCTTTTGTAAACTTTTCCCAGAATTTAGTGTAGAATAATACACCGCCATCAGATATACGTCCATTAGCTCCAACATCTATCATTATAAATTCCTTGTTCGAATTTGCTAATGCCATAAGAACTATGCTGAAATAACCCTTATAATTGTGGTATAATGCTCCTGAATGTGCCGGTTTTTGAATAGCAACATGTTTTCCATCTAAGGCTCCTATCGCGTTCCAGAACTGGTATTTTTCTCCAAAATCGGATTATTTTTAACCAAATTATTATTTTGTTATAATAATGACCAAATATTATGTTTACAGATTATTGGAAGCGATAATGAAGAAGATGCTGAAGCACAGACAGAAGTAACAAAATCTCAAGAAAGCACTTCTTTAAAAGCATGTACCTCAATTTCCTCAGTAAAGGCAGTTCTTCCTCCATCACTACCTTCGACCAGAGTTAGGAAAAGTCTAATCAACAAGCAAAACGAGTTGTTGGATAAAGCTGTCGCATATTTATCAAAATCTGAACCAAAAGGAAATACTAGCAACTCAATGCAACTAGGCACAAACTTTGGATCGACTCGACCCGACTCAAAAACTGTTTGCCAAAAAAGCAATAAATGATGTATTATTTGAGGCAGAGTTGGGCAATTTGAATAGACATTCAGTTCAAATAAACGTAGATGTGCCATCTCCTAATGAGCAAGGTGAATCGCCTAGATCTGCGCCGTCTCTCTACTCAAATGACGTTACATCTCCATGTGGAGATGTAAGAAGTGGCTCCTCTTCGGAGCCACCTCCTACCATGATACAAGTCACAATACCGGACGAACCGGTTTATTTCGCTTTGAGACCTGAAAGTAGTGAACCTGAGTACACTACCGGTACATTATTTGCTCACTTTATGCAAAATAAATAAGTGCTTAATTTTTTTATTTTCTAACTATTCACATATATTGTTTACTTACTTCTTTTAATTTATATTTTTATATTATTTTAATAAATACTTTCGTTTAAAAAAAATATGTTAAATTCACTTACCTGAATATGAGACTGAAGGGAATAAAGTAGCGCTTCACAAGTGTCCATTATAGCCTGGCCAATAGCAGCTGTGGACATTATAGCCGAAAATCTCAGGTCTTTCATGTTCCTCCCAGTAGCAAGAAATCGTAAGGTTACAGCCAGCTTCTCTTCTGCACTTATCGCCTTTCTCATGCATGTATCTTGTTTTGTCAAAAATGGTTTGACCATTACGAGCAAGCTATCAAAACAAGCATCTTTCATACGATAATAATTTTCATAATCCTCATCTTCAGTGCCTCTTATTTCTCTCACTAAGTTTAAATGCGTATAAACATCTCTTTTCAGTAACCATTCTTTAGCCCATCGTTTTCTTTTTAATCGTCTTTTTGCAGACAATGCAGCAATTATTGAAATACACGCTTTTTTTTTTATTGTAGTCCATAATAATAATAATATTAAAGAAGCAAGAGGTGTTACTTGACCGAGTCTTGGAGATAGACTGACGTCAGTCTGGACTGATCGTGTAACCTCTAACCACATTCCATCAGTATACCATCAGTCAGTTCATGATCAAGGTCACGGACTGAACTGATGCCAGATTGAACGTGTAACACCCCTCTTGGAGATGGACTGACGTCAGTCTGGACTGATCGTGTAACCTCTAACCACATTCCATCAGTATACCATCAGTCAGTTCATGATCAAGGTCACGGACTGAACTGATGCCAGATTGAACGTGTAACACCCCTCTTGGAGATAGACTGACGTCAGTCTGGACTGATCGTGTAACCTCTAACCACATTCCATCAGTATACCATCAGTCAGTTCATGATCAAGGTCACGGACTGAACTGATGCCAGATTGAACGTGTAACACCCCTCTTGGAGATGGACTGACGTCAGTCTGGACTGATCGTGTAACCTCTAACCACATTCCATCAGTATACCATCAGTCAGTTCATGATCAAGGTCACGGACTGAACTGATGCCAGATTGAACGTGTAACACCCCTCTATGAAAGATTCAGATGTATCGGTAAAGTCCCATCCGAAGGACGACGTGCTCAAAGTTATTTTTAACCTAAGTTAAATTTCACCTACCCTGGTTTAGATACATAACATACGACTCATTATCCAGTACCTGACATTCGAAAAGGCCCTCGATCATCGCTTAAAGTCCAATCCGAAGGACGACGTGCTCAAATTTATTTTATCTTTTCGATTGAAACATCTGACCTAAGTGACTTGGCTAGATTCCTAAATGGCGATCCTGAGCTCGGTAAACTCCATTCTTCAAATTTCCCGCTTTTTAACGGTTTTTAGATTTAATATTTGTTAAAACTGATAGAGAACAACCGGGATATCTGAATGCTACACAAAAATCGAAATAAAAATGTTTTTCGTAAAAAGTCGGGATAAATCCCATCCTTCAAATTTCTCGCTTTTTAACGGTTTATAGGCTTAATATTAGTTCAAACTGATAGACAGATTCAGATGTATCGGGAAAGTCCCATCCGAAGGACGACATGCTCAAAGTTATTTTTAACATACGTGAAATTTCACCTACCCAGGTTTAGATACATAACATACTACGCTCCATTATCGAGTAACTGACAGACGAAAAGGCTCTCGATCATAGTTAAAGTCCAATCCGAAGGACGTCGTGCTCAAATTTATTTTTATGTTCTCGATTAAAACATCTGACCTAAGTGCCTTGGCTAGATTTCTAAGAGGCGATCCTGAGCTCGATAGACTCCATATGTAAGACAAAATAGGTTACCGTTTGGTTCCAACTAAAATTATCAAGGAAGAAATGTGGAATATAAGTGGGCTTTGAGGTACCGTTTTGACATATTTTCTGAAAAACAAATTAATACAGCAATGTTGGTAGATAGGCAGCATCCAGAAATGAAGATGGTCAACCAAAGAAAGATTCAGATGTATCGGGAAAATCCAATCCGAAGGACGACGTGCTCAAAGTTATTTTTACCCTTAGTAAAATTTCACCCACCCAGGTTCAGATACATAACATACGACTCATTATCGAGTACCTGGCATACGAAAAGGCCCTCGATCATAGCTTAAAGTCCAATCCGAAGGACGACGTGCTCAATTTTATTTTTAACTTCTTGATTAAAACATCTGACCGAGTGCCTTGGCTAGATTTCTAAATGGCGATCCTGAGCTCGGTAGACTCCATTCTTCAAATATCTCGCTTTTTAACGGTTTTTAGATTTAATATTTGTTAAAACTGATAGAGAACAACCGGGATATCTGAATCCTACACAAGAATCGAAATAAAAATGTTTTTCGAAAAAAGTCGGGCTAAATCTCATTCTCCAAATTTCTCGCTTCTAAACTGTTTTTAGATTTAATATGTAATTTGGTTATGTAAGTCAAACTGGGAGACAATTTAAAAACAGGGTATAAGAGCACGAATCAGAAATAGGCTTAAACATTGACACAACGCACACCTCAGTGAAAATAAATCGTAAAAAAATTTAATTTTTACAAATTTTTAATTAGAATTTTCATATTCTTCACAGAAAAACTAGGTTTTCCGGTATTTTTAGTTTTCTTGTACGAGCAATAGTTTTCGAGATATTGGTCTTTGAAAGTTGCGTCTTATTTAAAATCAATTGGGAGTGGATTCATACAGATCTCAGCCCGCCAACCAGGCGAAGAGTGAGGGCAACCCTCCCCCCGCTCACAATCATAGCTACGCCCCTGTCAATTTCACATGTATCTTTTCATATTGAACCAATAATGTACTTTTATACTTCCCCAGTTATACTCAATACTTTAACTTTCTAAGGGAACTTAACATTTTTAGCCGAGATATTTTGAAACACTTAATAAAAAATAAGGAAAAAGTATGTTTAAAAAAAAAATATTGTCTATTTCACAAGATGAAGATTTAACAGAAGAATTGAATAGGATTCGAATGAGAAATATTAGGAGAAAAGTCAAAGTTGCCCGGGCAACGCCGGGTATTACTGCTAGTTTCTAATAATGATTGATCTTGTTACATCGGTATACAACCGATTTATCCAATAATTCGATATAAATTCAGTTTCGATATTATCGACTCATATCCGCCAACCTAGTGCTATAACCTCCTTGTTTACTCCCAATTAGGGCCGAAAGGCCGAGCTCTACTAGTTGCTGCTCTTTTCAACTTTTAAATGCTTCCTTAAATTATAAAACATAAAATAATTCTTTTACTGTTCCAATCCAACAACTGAGGAATAATTTCGGTCAAAATGTTTTTGTTTTTGGTGAAAATGGTCAAAACGTATTCAGTGGACCTTAAAATGTGAAAATCAGTGAAAACTCTATCTTGGATTTTCGCATGATTTCGGCAAATGTAAATAAAAGCATTAGCTGGAAAAAAAAAATTAAAAAAAAACATTTTATTGGATCAGCACAAGTTGGTGCTATACACAAAATTGAAAACATTAAAAGGTAATATTTAAATTTAAAAAAAAAATCAAAAGTTCATGGATAGTTGACAAAATGTTGGTAGAGACGAGGTTTGAGCCTCCTATCTGGTGTTGGTTCTCCCAACTTGAACTGGGCTCCAGGCACCAGGATGAGGTTTTCATGATAGACCCGGGTCACGTTGGCGATGAATGCCTCGATGTCCGGGATGTCTACTTCCCTTCGAATCTGCTGATTCCGGACGAACCAAAGTGCGCCCACTGCCAAACCGTGTTTTAAAACCTTCGAAGTTTGTCTTGATGAGTTTTGCTTGCACCTTGCCAAATGGGTGATGCATAGGTGATGAGTGGTCGTAACAAGGCTGTGTATAGTAGTGTGCAGCATTTGTGTCTGAGTGGTGTACGTCTGTTCAGTAGTGGGTATAGTTGTGATAGTCGAGTGTATGCTTGTGTTAGTTTTCTATGTATGTGTGTCTTCCATGTCAGTCTAGTGTCGAAATGTACTCCAAGGTACTTGATAAGGTGTCCAGGGTATGAGGTAATTGTTGATTCGAATCTGTGTGTGTGTGTCCAAGGGAACTCCTTCGAAGAGTGAAAACTTGGCCATCGTTTTTGCAGTGTTTATTCCAAGATTCCACCTATTAAAAATAATAATAATAAAAAAATTAAAAAAAACATATTGGCAAAAACCTACATAGTATAATAGATAAGGAGTATAGTACACAAGGAGTATAGAAAGCAAGGAGTATAGTGAGCAACGAGTACAGTAGACAGTGGTGACTAGTAATGGCAACTATTGGCTGTTCCACATCGGATAGGACGGGGCATAATGGACAAACTTTTAGAGGACAACCCACCCCATCAGAGTTGATCTTATTTATGGTCAGGCATCAGATAGGGTTTTATATTTGTTGGACACAAACTTGAAAGAATCCATTTTGAACACAAGAGAAGATTAATAGTGGTACATTGAGGGTCCCGGATAGGCCATTTAGCTGGGCAGGGCGGCCAGGACTGGGTGGAAAAAGTGGGGAGGAGCAAGAGAAGAAAAAAACATTAATAGAGAAAATATATATATATTATATATATTTATTTTATTATTACAGTTTTTTTCTCACATGTTTACATAAATTTTATATTTTCAGTACCTATATATTTTTCTCACCTCTTTAAAATTTTATTTAAAAAAAAGAGGGCGCCGGTAGCTCAGAGATATGCGTGCTTGCCTTCTGAGCTCAAGATCGTGGGTTCGAAACACGACCGAGGCTCTTAGTTAATTTTATCTGGAAGGTAAAATTTACTTAAGCACTCTGTCCTTCCGATGGGACGTTAAGCGATGGTCCCGAGCCTGTACGATGTCACGTACTAAAAGACCCCTGCCCTAGGTGAATAAAAATTTAGGGTAGGCAAAATTTAGGACTCCCACAGTAGAGTCGGGTTCATGTCCACCAGAGTGACGAAAGAGCGTTCTGGTAGTAGGCGATATGACCTTGTAGTTAAAGCCCGGGCATGAGTCATAAAACCTAAAGTATAAAATAAATAAATATAGACTATAACTTCCCCAACTATATGAAATATAGGAGAAGTTACGTAATCGGTTTCAAATTTCATAACAATTTCGTGGATCTGTGCACATAACTCTCGATAGAATGAATCTATCTACAAGAAATTTTATATGTGTATTAAAAACCACATAACGACGACATCTATTGATTTTCAGCCAAATCGGCCAAGAGGGAGAGGGAGATTAGGGGAGGCTTAACACAAAACCCCAATAACTGCCAATGTAATGATAATAATAATAATTTATTTCCGTTAAACCAATACATGGTAATAGGATACGTCAAATGAATTTATACATTAAGATAGCTTATAAATTAGATACATAACTACTTGAGTCTAACACATCTATGATTAGTAGTAACATAAAAACCATTAAAAAAGTAAAATGAAATTAATAAAAACTGTACAAATAAATACTTAAAAATATATGAGTACATAAAAAATAATAATAACAATAATACAAGATACATACGTTCATAAAAAGTAGACACATTTTTCAATTTAATACAAATTAAGATAACTATTTTTCAAAAAAAACTCTTCGGATGTGTCTTTATCCCCCAAAGATGTTACGGGACGTTCTTACGTCCCATCATCAGGTCCCAATGTGGCGAGATATAGAAAAGAAAGAAAACAATGTAACTATAACAATATATGAAAAATAATATATTAACTAAAATGAATGTATAAAAATGTCTAAATAAAAAAATATATATAAGTGAATAAATAAAACAATAACGTACATTGGACTGACTTTTAAGGTGTGGAGGAACTCTGCCCAAAATATAAAAATGAAAGCTTTGTATCAAATAATGATTTTGGATATGAAACACGATTCTTTATTGTGATTATATTATTCTTTTTGAACAGTGAGAATAAAATTCCGTTTCCGTGTAAAGGGTTTCCTCTAACATGAACATCATGATGTATCGACATGAACTTTTATATTAAATATTCATATATTATATTCAAATTTTGAATTCAAACCCCCCATAAGGACAACACAAATTTTCCGCAAAATCTGCCGAAGGGAACAGAGGGAGAACATTGCCGTTTATGACTTTTTGTCAGCTGGTTTATTTCTGTCCTCCTTTCCCAAAGAATGACGTCCTTACGTGCTTTGTCTTCATTACAGATCCTATTTTAATTATCCCCCTCCGAATTATTAATGACACTCCCGACGTTGACAAAAGAGTCAATTTCCCCCATCTCATTTTTTTTTTTTTAACGTAATGAATTCTCTTTGATTGACAATTTTTGAGGTCTTTTTAGCGGATGTTAATTAGAAATGAGTTCATGGTCTCTTTTCGGTTGGTAAGAAGAACCTACAGAAAACGACCACCATGTTTCCATTAACATCCCCTGAACAGGATTTAGGGGTGGGGTTCAAATGTATATCTATAAGTACATCCCTCTCTGCGACCTTGAGCTCAGTAAGCAAGCACGCATACCACTGAGCTCCAGGCACCCTCTATATATTATGTCAATTTTCTTTACCTTTATGACCGTACATAGATATTTTGATTACCTTTTCAGATTCTATTACTATACAAAAAACGGGTTCCAAATCATTACATCTTTTCAATGAGCCCCTGTTTTTAGTTACTAACTTCAAATCTATTGTTCGTAACGAATCTATCTGTGTAAAAAAAAAAATTGAAATTACTTCATATATGAAAAACATATATTTCTGGTCTTTTTATTCCAGGTATAACAGCTTCTCTGTGGATTTCCAATTAGAAAAGGATTTTTCATTTTCATTTATTTAAATGTGTTTTTTTTTTTTTTGCTGTACGATCCATGCAATGTTCACTGTGTTAACTAGTTATTTACGACATCCAGCCCTGGGAGGGAGTTCTATCTATAAAATAAAACTCACTCCCGGACGGGTTTCGAACCAGCAAACCATGGTGAGACCATGCGACCAAGGCCCTACGCTCTAGCCCGCACGGCCACCATGGCCCTTACCAAAATATTTTGCTTTCTATTCATATGAGAAAATACTTTTTTAAACCTAAAAACACTTTCACTTCGTCTGTTTTTTTTTTTTATTGTGCATAATTAATGATGCACAACCTGTTTTTATGTACATGAACGTTTTGAACGTTTCATATGAAGTTCCTAATCTCCAAATTACCGTGGTCTGAGTTAGCTCACTTCTCAAAACAAAATCTGGTCTATTCCTGTTTTCTAAGGGCACAAATTTTGCTTTGAGTTTTTTTTTTTTTTTTTTTTTCGAGACGTATTTTCAAAGAATTGCCCTCACTCCAAAATTTTACTGTATGTCTCCTGTTAGGTAACCTTTCAAAAATCAGGTTCATCCCTGTTTTCTTGAATATCAAATTGTGCTTTGTGATTTTTTTTCCGTTTCTCAGTAGGTAGGTACATAATATTTCCCAAATATCCAAAAAAAATTAACCTGTCTCCAGTTAGTTACTTTTTTCAAAAATATGGTCTTTTTTTCTTGTTTTCTCAAGCATTAAACTGTTTTTATTATTATAATTTTTTTTTTGTATATGTAATGACATAACTTTTACTGGGTAAGAATAAAGGACATATTTCTGGATTTGTACAAAATATATAGTTTGGGGATTAGTATATATATATATAGGGGCGTAGCCAGAATTTTTAGCGGGGGGGGGGGGGGGGCAAAGTTGGGCTAGGAGGTTGGGGGTGTAGACTCCCGTGGGCGCAGCCCGCAGTTTCCGTGGTTAGCGATGCAGACTTTTTGTTATTAATTTGGGAGACTCGCACCTCTAGAAGCTCCCCCTGAGGTAACAACTTAGCAGCAAATGCACGCTGTGGTTTCTGTGCTTTTAGAATTAAATTACTCACATCCAATAGCGTGCATTTGCTGCTGCTGCGCTTTGCATTTTTACTGCGCATGTAAGATCAGCTTTAAGAGTATAAAGTATAACATAAATGACGATTTTGAACGAGGAAATGAAATGATCGAATTCATATATATTTAAATAATTTTTTTTTTTTTTTTTTTTTTTTTTTTTTTTTTTAGGGTGCCCCTGACCCCCTGAGGGGGGGTCGGTCACATCACCCTAACATATATATTTAAATAAATGTATTATGACTTGTTTTGTACATGTACATTTATGTAACAGCTGATTGCTGATTTAGGAATCAGACGCACGGGAAATTTGAAGATCCTATTGGTAACTTGCAAGCAATCCATATTTAATAAAAATGATTTTTTTAGTTTAAAACAATTTTTATCTTGGTTTTTTGCTCTGCCCCCCCAAAATCGACCCCCCCCCCCCCCCCCCCCCCCCCCCCCCCCCCCCCCCAACCCACCCCCTGTGGGTGGGGCAAGGGGCAACTTTGAAAAATTAAACGGGAACCCCTATTTTTTATTGCAGATTCGGGTTTCTTGCATCAAAATACGTAAGTTTTGTTCGAAACATTCCTCTCGATTTGCATCAGATCATGTCGTAATCGTAATGATAAGGTTTTTTTCCCGATGTCAAGAGGAAAAACCTCTTAAGGTGGAGGCCCCTTGTCTCTCACCGTCGGGGTGCTTGTTTAAGGTGAAGCCCCTTGCCTCTCACCGTCGGGGTGCTTGTTTAAGGTGAGGCCCCTTGCCTCTCACCGTCGGGGTGCTTGTTTAAGGTGAAGCCCCTTGCCTCTCACCGTCGGGGTGCTTGTTTAAGGTGAGGCCCCTTGCCTCTCACCGTCGGGGTGCTTGTTTAAGGTGAAGCCCCTTGCCTCTCACCGTCGGGGTGCCTGTTTAAGGTGAAGCCCCTTGCCTCTCACCGTCGGGGGTGCTTGTTTAAGGTGAAGCCCCTTGCCTCTCACCGTCGGGGTGTCTGTTTAAGGTGAAGCCCCTTGCCTCTCACCGTCGGGGTGCTTGTTTAAGGTGAGGCCCCTTGCCTCTCACCACGTAGGTAATAACGGCGGGTTCCTTAATTAATAAGATGTTCAAACTGATGACCTTCAACTACTTGACGTGTCCCAATCTTACTTCATAACATAATGTTTTGTCTACATTATTTAATCCCGTTATTAATCCAGTTTAACTTTTCAAAGTTGCCCCCTGCCTCACCCACAGGGGATGGGGTGTGGGGGGTCGATATTGGTGTCGTTAAATAGCTTTTGAAAAAATATTGGACACGTGTTTTTTGTTTTTGCATTCGGACCTGAAATTTTCGTGAAATTGGACCGTTTCCATACTTTTTGGACACGTTTTAATTTTCGAAATTTGAGTACTTTTTATCAATAATTTCGAAAAATGTTTCGAACAAAACTTACGTATTTTGATGCAAGAAACCCGAATCTGCAATAAAAAATATGGGTTCCCATTCAACTTTCCAAAGTTGCCCCCTGCCTCACCCACAGGGGGTGGGGTGGGGGGGTCAATATTGGTGTCGTTAAATAGCTTTTGAAAAAATGTTGGACACGTGTTTTTTTGTTTTTGAATTTGGACCTGAAATTTTCGTGATATTCGACCGTTTCCATACTTTTTGGACACCCTGTATATATATTTTATTCATCTTATATATATATATAAATCTCGTGTCACAATGTTTGTCCGGGATAAACTCCGGAACTATTTAACCAATTTTTATGAAATTTGGCTTACTGTGTGTAATTTGGTCCAACTTAAAAGATAGGATAGTTTTCATCTCGATTCCTCTCTCGGCTTCTAACAGATGGCGGTGTAATTTAATTTAACGACAACACTTCAACATCTTTTGCTATCTAGGTTGTGTAAACAACCAGTAGATGGAACCGTGTTTAGATTTCTTGACGCTACGATCTATTCCACATCATATGTGTTTATGTTTACGACATAACCATTGTGTTTTTAATCCTTCGTATATCCGTTTTATAATTGTGCTGTGTATTATTATTTTTAATAATTATAATGTTAATAATTCTAAAATTATTTAAAATTCTAAAACGCGTAAAAACACACGCGGTCCGTTAGTGATACACGGCTACGGTTGACCGGGCTAGACATGCCACTGGATGACGGGCTGATAATGATCCGAAGTTTCTCCAAATCTATTTTATGGGTAGTTGTGAAGAACGCGTGACAACTCGGTGCCAGTATAATTTCATCGAACAAGCAGAAGAGAGCAATTGTGTTATTGTTGGAAGATTTTTTGGAAAATCATAATCAACTTATTCAATTGTTTAAAAGAGTGTTACCACAATTAAGAAATGACAACTGTCAAATCGTCATCAAAGCCGACAACGGTTGTATGTATGACAAAGACGCAATTATTTTGACGACATGTTATCCAACCCGGATGCCACGGACGCCTCTAACACATACTTAAATTTCATGTGTGGGGAAACCATCAAATCTATTATTTGTGTGTTAGCAAAAGACGGGCTAACTAAAGATATTGTACACCAACTGGCACTTAAATAGGTTAAAATATTTGAAAATAACGCTTTCTACCTCCTTTATAAAATCGAATTATTATATTGTATTAATTCAGTATTTAATAAAATGTAAATCTAACAATTCTATGTTGGTTTGTGCTTAATTTTAATTCTCCGAAACTCTTTACCAATCAAAAGTTTACTAAAAAGAAAAACTTTTATTTTTGGACCTTTTTTTTATTTCTTATTAGAAAGAATAGGCCGAATCACCGATCATCCCCCTCAAAGTGAAGCAGCCTCCTATAAAGTGTGATGAGGTTTGAGAGGGGTGGCTCTAGTTAACTGTTGAATGTAAGTATGGTCCTTACGATGAGAAGGGAGGGAGAAGATATGAGAGAGAAGTGGATTTACATAAGCAACAGGTAGTTTCCAGTCTCTCCCTGCAGAGAGCATTTACTGGCCCTAAAACATGCCAGAGTCCAGCCACACAGCCTCACACTCCCCATTCTTCCCTTAGTCCATCGTTTAAACACTTGCCCTAAATTCAATTTAACCAAAAATCACTATTTTTTTTTTATATTTGAACATGATTTGTTATTGTTATTTAAACACAATTGAAAAGGAACAATAATTGTTCAATTATTATGAGTGATTTTGTATGTGATTTAGAGTTATGTCCACAGGGAAGGTATTCAAATGTTTTTGGTTGTTCATAAACAATTTTGTTTTTTTGTACAGACCTAGAGCATTATATTTAGAAAATAAATTAAAATAAAATTTAAATTTAAGATGGAGTTTTTGTAATATAGCAGGTTAGGTTAGGTTTTATGACTCATGCCCGGGCTTTAACTACGAGGTCATATCGCCTACTACCAGAGTGCTCTTTCGTCACTCTGGTGGACATGAGCCCGACTCTACTGTGGGAGTCCTAAATTTTGCCTACCCTAAATTTTTATTCCTACCTCCTACCTCCCAGATAAAATAAACTAAGGGCCTCGGTCGGGTTTCGAACCCATGTTCTTGATGTAATGTAGCAGATGTACGAAGTATAGGGGAAGTTATGTAACCAAAATTCGATACAGAGTTTTCAACGGAATTTCATGTTTTCCGACCTCCAAATTTGGAAGTTACAAATATGGAAAAAAAAATTATGTGCTTCTATGAACACGATAACTCCGATAGAATCAATATATTGACAAGAAAATTTATATGTGAATCCAGAACCTTCTAATGACGGCACCTATTGCTTTTCGATAATGAATGTATCGATATGAAATTTCATATTTAAAGTCAAAACCCAATGAGAACATAACCTGTCTTTGAACGATATCGGCTTAACGGATTAAAAAAAATTTAAAAATGTTTTGAAGCTATTTTTAGCTTTTCCTAACAGAAGAACATATTTAAGAGAAAATTTACACCAGCTAACAGATTGGGCCAACAAATGGAGAATAACAATGAATAGAGACAACTCAGACACAACACTTGTCCACCAGTTTACATTAACAACCAGCCCATTACTGCATCCGACACTGATATCTAGGACTTCGTTTAGACAGACGTTTAACTTGGACCATCCACATCAGACTGAAACGAACAGTCCTCAAATGAGGATTTGGACGACTGAAATCAATCATCGGACGACTATTGGCATTATCGCTTGAGAACAAACTACATATATACAACGCCATACTAAAACCCATTAAGACTATCTCGGTATCGAGATGTGGGGATCAGCCAAAAAATCAAACATACAACGTCTTCAGTCACTGCAGTCCATTATACTACGCCACATTTCCGATGCACCATTTTACGTTTCCAATCTCACATTGCATAACGACCTCAACATTCCATTTGTACCCTCTGTTATAAGGACACGATATCAAAATTTTCCCTACAAAATCCATCATCACGCCAATCCGCTTATTCAGCATTATCCTCACTCTCCCTACATATCCACCAAGACGCCTCAAGCGCAAGCGGACATGGCAGAGAGACCTGCTCTAGGTGTAGCCTTGATAAATAGAATTTGATCATAAATATGTATATATCTTAATTTGGGAAATAATTAGTTTCAGCATGTTACCCTGGGAGGTTTAAGTATCAATCTCTTGTTGAGTGTTGCCAGCAAATTTAAAGTTAATCCTCCGTTAACTGAATTGATTTGATTGGTGTTTCAGATGCAGTTACGACTTTGTGGAAGTCTCGGGTGCTAACGGGAGCCGGAAGCTTTGCGGTGATTGGTCGGATCGTCTCAAACTTCTCCGAGAAGTCTACGTAGGACCTAAAGTTCAAATAAAGTTTGTTTCCGACTACAGTCATCACTTTGACGGGTTCAAAGCCAGGATCTCCATGGGCCATGGTAAGGAAATTTGGACATAACTCGAAAAAATATTGTTATAAGATACGAACAGGGGAAGAAGTATGACAGGGATGCCAGGAAAGGACATTTTCACCCAAATGTACAGAGTACGGCGGACTTAGTATGTGCAAAGCATGAACACTGTTCATTGTTGTTCGTACAGGGTGTGGGAACGAAAAGCGCTGTTCAGCAACAGTTGTTACCTGGTAAACTTATGAAGGCTCTCTGGTTTCAAGTGCCATTGTTGTTCATTGTCTCATTGTTGTTTGTACAGCGTGGCCCGAGTGTGGAAACGACAAGCTCTGGATGTTCAACAACAGTTGTTACCTGGTCGTCAGCTATCCAGAGGTCTCTTGGAACACCGCCAACAAAATATGCAAAGAGAACAAGGTAATTTAATTGTTTTATGAAACTTAATGTTATATACATATTCATATTAGTAAATGTTAATTCCTTCCATTGGATACAAAGCAGCGTTGAAACAGATGTGGACTTACGGACTTGAACTCTGGTGTTCTGCGAAGGTTTCCAATCTGTAGCTCATCAAATCCCTTTAATCCAATATCCTTCGCTCCTTACTACGTCTCCAAGACCCTCCATACTGACCTTTGTATTCCCTACGTCACCGAAGTACCTAAATCCAAGTACAACATTTTTCTCCTCCCTGAGTTACCATAGTAATCCTCTAGTCCGTGTCCTCCATTCAGCCACACTTCTCCAACAACGTCTTCAGCGCTAATGGTCTCGATCTCTTCAGTAGCAGCAGTGACAGTCAGTTATATATAAATGAATCCAACTCAGTGTCTAGGGAGTGTCACCATTGGGTGATTTCTCCCCTCTTGACATTTTGACAATGCCATATTTTACTCTTTTTGCAAATTTGCTAGTTGTATATATTATTTATACAGTTGTGAATATCTATTTATAAATTTTTAAAAAAATTGTATGCCTTATTTCAAATTATTTTTACATGTCTAGATAGAGTGTATAATAATAATATATATACATGTACTACATCTTAGGCGTCATTTTAGTTATATACATAAAACTTCGAATAAATCAAATAAATAATTGGTTCACACTTATTGTCTATTGTAACACCTAACAATTATTGTCTATTGCAACACCTAACGATTATTGTCTATTGTAACACCTAATAATTATTGTCTGCCAAATCAGTCAGAACTTATTAATTTTATTCACCTATAAATTGTGTGTTTATCTACACCTAATGTATTGAGTTCGAGACCTGGCCAAAGCTCTTAGGTTTTCCATCTAGAAGATTATAGTTATTTTCAGCGGAATTTGCCAAAGTAGAGGGGGGGGGGAGGGGGATCAGAGATGGGCTCAACTAAAAAATGGCAATAACTGCCGATGTAATGAACGTATCGGTATGAGTTTTAGCCCATACGGTCTATTGGCAGGGGAAAGGGAGCGAAAACATTTTGAATGTATATCTTATATGTTGTCCGAAGTGTAGTAAAGTATATAAAGTGTATTATGTTGTAAAGCACTTCAAGTCCTCTCCTTAACTTAGTTTGAAGAGGTATTCTTCTTTAGATTGATGTCTGCCCTCACCTCACCTACTTGCAAAGTTTCCTTCCCCCCCCCCCCCCCCCCCCCCCTTCAACTTTACCTTGTTCATACATCCAGTAATATAAAGGCAACTCTTTCAGTCTACTTGAGATAAACTAAAAGGTTAAAAGACATCCCCATGAGAGAATTGTGACAGGTTTTATGTTAGACCTCGAGAGGGCCGGTAGTTCAGGAGTAGCGTATTTGCTTACTGAGCCAGTTTATTTTATCTAGTAGGTGAAAAAAAAAAAGTTAAGCACGCCGTCCTTCGGATTGGACGTTAAACGATGGTCCCGAGCCTGAAGGATGTCAGGTACTCGTTAAAGATCAGGTTAGGGACAGGTGAATAAACCTAGGTAGGCATTATTTAGGACTACCTAATAAGTCGGGCTCATGTCCACCAGAGCTATCTTTCATCTTGTTAGGCAATACGACCTGGTAGTTAAAGCCCGGGCATGAGGCATAATAACTAACAAACTCTATCTCTATGAGAGCCAACAGAAAATATAAAAATATACTCCCTCTGCCGGCCTCTCTATGAAACACTAAGTCGTTTTTGTATAATTAGTACATCATTCAGAACCTTATTAATTAATAAAGGGCCTTTCTCAGTGCTTAACGTCATAACTTCTAAGCCCTTAAGAGCTTGGGCTGCTTTTACTCTTTGTGCTTGGAATAATGCTGCTGCCACTTTATAATGTTGCCAACACTCCGCAATACAAGGGAGGGCCATGACAGGACTCAACCCTGCGGCTCCGGGGCCCTTTCGTCGCTCTCGTGCTTTGAGCCCAAATCGACTATGGGAGTTTTAAACTTTTATTCACCTAGAGTAGGGGTTTCGTATTGGCTCGGGAACATCGCCTAAAGATCCGAAGGACAGGATAAAAAAAAAAAGTCTTCGGTGAATCACCGGCAATGTACTTCCCCAGAACAAATTAATCAACTAACTTTTCGCTTCTCCTCCAAAATCAGTCGACCGTTTGCGCTAATATTCAACAGATGACTCACATAGGGGCTAAATTAAATTTTACATGTTATGATGTCAATGGGTTTTGACTTGTGAAATTTCATGTCGATACGTTCGTTACATCTGCAGTTGTTGGAGTCTTTGTGTAAAGCCTGCCCCATAGTCCCTCTTGGCTGAAATTCAATAAGTATAGTTCTTAAAGTGTTTTGGATTTACAGACGTACAGAAAGACAGTATTTTTTTTTAACTGTTGGAATCTGGAGGTCGGAAACATGAAATTCTATTGAAAACGTCGCATCGAATTTTCGACCGATTACATAACTGCTCCTATACTTCTTTGAACTGGGGAAGTAAAATATATATTTTTTTCATTAGTTCTATTTAGGTATGATAGATTATATATTTAGGTTTTATAAAGTATATTTTATTCAATTTGCCCACAATTAAAAATTTGCCTCTATCGGAAATCGGCCTCCAACCTGCTCCCCCCTTGAGGTTAGTTGACAGAAGGCCTAATCCCAGTTGATATGCAAATTTATACCTGGGAAGTCTCCAGCTTCAAACTCAATTAATCATTGGTCAGTTTCAATTAGTATAATTTGTCAATCACGTTCGTTATTCTCATAATAACAGTGGGTTACTGTAGAGAATGAACCTCAATGAAAAGTCTATATTCTTGAGTTTCATAATGGAGAACTGTAAAACCTGCATAGATTATATACGTCTGCATTCTCATATTAGTAACGTTATTGTGACTCATTCTCGGGCTTTAACTACGCGAGTATATCGCCTACTACCAGAGCGCTCTTTCATCGCTCTGTTGGACATGACGACTCAATAATTATTATGGGAATCCTAAATTTTGCCTATCCAGGTTTATTCACCAAGGGTAGTAACGGGGGGGTACCTGACATCATACAGGCTCGGGACAATCGCTTAACGTCCCGTCCGACGGACAGCGTGCTCAATGTTTTTTTTACCTCCCAGCTAAAATGTGTGACCCTAACCAAACCCATAATAAAAACTATTGTAGCTACTTATTTTACTGAAATTTCCTCCCCTAATTTAAAGAGGATAAATGCGTCATTCAATGACACTTCTACCAATCAAAATTTTGTATCTGAATTCAGAAGGCAAACAACGAGGAAAGAATTTTGGATGAGGTTAGATGTGGTAGGGCTAAAAATAATATAAATATTTAAAAATATCTATTCCTTATTGTTAGTTATTATGACTCATGCCCGGGCTTCAACTACAATGTTATATCGCCTACTACTACTTCACCTAAGTCTTGACGAGTATCTGACATCGTCCTATCCGAAGGACGACGGACTCAGGGTTTTTTCACCTCCCAGATAAAAACCTAGGGGCCTCGGTCGGGTCCCGAAACCGCGATCTTGAGCTCAGTAGATACAGTGTTGTTTAATTTAACTAAAATTAAGATAAATATATTTTATATTTTTTTTATTAATTTATTTTCAGCCAAATTAGAGAAAGGGGAAGGGAGTCTTAGATTATATGGCACCAGGGGTGAGTAAATAGTTTGGCGTCTCTCCTGACTAGCTTCGAGGACTACGAAACGGAGAGAGAGCGTTAGCACAGCTGAGACCTGTCTATATTACTAAATTGTCACCAAATTCTGATTTTTTTTCTATTGTATATGTCTATTGTTTTGTTATCGACGGAGCCGCCACATTTGGCCCACCCTAGGTCCGTCCCTGGCTTTCAAAAAAGTTAAAACTTAGTCGATTACAAAAAATTCGGCTGGGAAGGTACATTAGCGGTGATTCAACGAACTCTTTTCAAGCTCTTCCTCACAATGGTAAAGTTTTCCCCTCTTTTCCACAGAAATACATTTTATTTCCTTTCATTTTCCTTATTGTTGTTCGAATGACGACCATATTTCACAGCAAATCCTATTTATTGCTTTGAAACATTTCTTCACATTTTTTGTTCATAAAGTTTTTTTATTTTATTTTTTTTTTTTTTAGAAGTTCGTCAAATTAAAGGAAAACTCCCCCTAAAATAAAACTCTTACAACGAATGTATGACTTCTGATTGTCACATAGTTTTATCTTTAACCCTGAACTTTGCACTTAAGGAATAAATAAAGCGAGCAAAAAAGTATTGAAATGAAAGAATAATTGCAGATAAATAGTATATTAAATATAATTAATATGTTTACGATATTAAGTTCTGTCTGCGTGTAAAAAGTTAATTTTTACTTTTCCAGCTATACGAAGTATAGAAGAAGTTATATATCGTATACACAAGGACGACACTTAATAGTTTTCCACGAGGAGCCGAAAGGAAGGGAGGGTTCAGAGCGGGTCTCAACTCAAAAACGCTAATAACTGTCGATGTATTGCATTTATATTTAAGCAAAAACTTAGTCGATTAATTCCTGCTGGGGAAGTACATTGTCGGTGATTCAATGACAACTGGTTACCTTCCCAGCTCTACGAAGTATAGGGGAAGTTATGTAATCTGTTAAAAATTCGATGCGCAGTTTTCAACGGAATTTCGTGTTTTTCGACGATTAGATTCTATATATATAAAAAAAAATGTATGTCGATAAAATAATTGTCTTGTCATGAAATTGTATATGTGTGACCAGAACCTCATAAGAACTACAGCCATATCAGACAAAGGGGAGATGGGGATTAGGGTAGGGGCTTAACTCAAAAACTCTAATAACTGCCGTTGTAACGAATGTATCGACATGAAATTTCATATTTAAAGTCTAAACCCAATCAGGACATAACCTGTCAAAATTCAGCGATAATAATAATAATACATTTATTTCCGTTAAACCAATACATGGTAATAGATACGTCAAAATAAAGTTTACATTAAGATAGCTTATAAATTAGATTTATAACTACTTGAGTCTAACATACCTATGATTAGTAGTAATAACAAAACAAATAAATACTTAAAAATATATGAGTACATAAACAAAATTAATACATGATACGTTTATAATAAGTAGACACATTTTTCAATTTAATAAAAATTATGATTAAAAAAAAAACTCTACGGAAGTGTTTTTATCCCAACGATGTTTCGGGACGTTCTTACGTCCCATCATCAGGTCACAATGTGCGAGATATAGAAAAGAAAGAAAACAAAGTAACTATAACAATATATGAAAAATAATATATATATATATATATATATATATATATATATATATATATATATATATATATATAGATTAATCAATTATAAATGAATGTATAAAAAATTCTAAATAAATAAAAAATTATAAATGAATAAATAAAACAATAAGGTGCATTGGACTGACTTTTAAGATGTGGAGGAACTCTGCCCAAAATATAAAAATGAAAGTTTTGTATCAAATTATGTTTTTGGATATGAAACACGATTCTTTATTGTGATTATATTATTCTTTTTGAACAGTGAGAGTAAAATTTCGTTTCCGTGTAAAGGGTTTCTTCTAACATGAACATTTTTAGTTGAAATTAAAATTTTTTTATTGTATCTATTGACTTCAAGAAGTGGGGAAGGGCATTAAATAAATTAATTCCTTTATGAGTTATACTTTTTTCGAAAAGAGAAGAGCAATAGATATTGCCGAAAGGGGGGTTCAAAAGAGGGCTAAATTCAAAAACCCTAATAACTGCCGATGTAGTTGGAGGTTTTAGGAGCCCCTGTGTAAGTCAACTGTTGAATATTAGCGCAAACGGTCGGCTGGTTTTGGCAAGGGAGCGAAAAGTTGATTGATTAATTCATTCTGGGGAAGTACATAGTCTGGTGATTCATCGATATTTTTTTTTTTTCTATTAGTAAGAAGATGATCATATTCTTTGTACATCCCCACTGGTTAACGTATATAATGGTGATGAGACACATATAAGAAAGCTGACATTCTCCAGTCAACATTTAAATAGCGTTTCCACAGAGCTCGCCAAGACTCGGCTCCACCGACAACTCAAATAAGACGAGAAGAGAAAGAGGCGCACCAAACTTCGCCCACCCTGAGAAAGTAGATTTACATTTAAAACACTCTTCTGCAAACATACTCAGTTAATACTCCCCACGGGAGAAAAGTTTGAACTTTTTAAATTGACCTCCAGGGAGAGCTGGTTGTCCGCCAAACAGCCTCACTTCCCCCCTTTTAGCATTAACAATTTCAATTGTTTTTAACAATATTGTTTTAATGTACCCCATGGAAGGTTAATTTTACTCCACCATAGGGTACAATAAAACAGAATTGTTAAAAATAACTGAAATTATTAGTGCTAAGGGCTGTTTGGCCCACTACCAGCCCTCCCCAGAGATTAATTTGTTTAAAAAACAAAACTACCCCACTGATAGAGGGCACCGACCAGCTGTGCGCAACGGCAGTTGAATTTGCCTCTACTCGCTAGTCTTCTGCGGCGCTCCCGTAACACTTCGATCGTCCGGTGCTGGACTTTGGCCACTTTTTGGGTTCACCTTGTTCCGCACATTCTTCTGATACTCGTTTCCTCCGATTCTGAGCATATTTCCGCGCCAAATATTACCGACATTCTTATAAAATTTTGATTTTTCAACTCTGAAAATTAATAAAATGTTGGTTATTGTTGTTGGAACTATTATAAGTCAATACTCAATGAGGACATAACCTGTCAAATTTTAGCGATATCGACTGAATGAAAGGGGGGTTCAGGGGACAGGGCTCAATTCAAAAACCCTAATAACTACGGATAGAATGAATTTAGAGGGCGCCGGTAGCTCAGTGGTATACGTGCTTGCCTTCTGAGCTCAAGATCGTGGGTACGAAACCCGACCGAGGCCCTTAGTTTATTTTATCTGGTAGGTAAAATAAACTTAAGCACGCCGTCCTTCGGATGGGACGTTAAGCGATGGTCCCGAGCCTGTACGATGTCGAGTACTCGTTAGTAGAAGGGAAATGGGGACTTTGGATCAGTTGCCCCACATGACCTTTGACCCCACGGGGTCACGTGACCCATCACCCCCCACCACCACCACTCCCTCCCCGCTCCGAATCACCCACCATCGTACATCCCCAGCTCAATAAGTTTCTACTCTCCCTCTAAACCTCAATAAGTTTCCGCTCTCCCTCTAAACCTCAATAAGTTTCCACTCTCCCTCTAAACCTCAATAAATTTCAGCTCTCTCCCTAAACCTTAATAAGTTTCCGCTCTCCCTCTAAACCTCAATAAGTTTCAGCTCTCTCTCTAAACCTCAATAAGTTTCCGCTCTCCCTCTAAACCCTGCTTTACATTTTTATCTCACCCCTCGCCTGTGCCTCTATTTTTTTTTTTTTTAATTAGCCCACTAGTAACAATTTTTATATTTTTTTAAGACTGATTTCGTGACCTTGAACAGGCACTTGCGTGATCTAGCATGTAGAACCCTGCATTCGTGTAGCCTACCTTATCATGTCCTATCATCATCATCATCATCATTGTATTCAGTATTATTTTAAACTGGAGTATAATGATGGAAAAATCGCCCGTGGGGTCAAAGGTCATGTGGGGCAACTGATCCAGAGTCCCCATTTCCCTTCTACTCTCGTTAAAGACCCCTGCCCTAGGTGAATAAAAATTTAGGTTAGGCAAAATTTAGGACTCCCACAGTAGAGTCGGGCTCATGTCCACCAGAGTGACGAAATAGCGCTATGGTAGTAGGCGATGTGACCTCGTAGTTAAAGCCCGGGCATGAGTCATAAAACCTAACCTAAACCTAACCTAGAATGAATTTATCTATACACAATTTAGTATGAGGATCTAGGAGCCCCAATGTAAGTCAACTATTGAATATTAGCGCAAACGGTTGATTATTTTTGGAGGGGACGCGATAAGTTAATTATTTCGTTCTGGGGAAGTACACTGCAGGTGAATCATTTTTTTTTTTTTTAATTTTCTTATTCAAAAACCAGTCTGTATAAAGTGTAGGTTGGTTGAAAGCCGGAAATTAAACGACGCATGATTCATGAGGCGGGGCTTTCTTCCTTGAGAGGCTTGGCTCTGGAGCCCAAATCCATCATCATGTCCACTTTAAACTTGGCAACTACATTGACTTGGCGACTACCAAGTAATGAACGACTTTAAGTAATATCATATTATAGAGAAGTGT
Organism: Aradus depressus; assembly: GCA_963662175.1. Lineage (NCBI taxonomy): Eukaryota > Metazoa > Arthropoda > Insecta > Hemiptera > Aradidae > Aradus > Aradus depressus. The sequence goes on along the minus strand of OY759220.1, from coordinate 42,518,211 downwards.
GACCAGATCACACATTGAAGGGAGTCGTAGATGTTTCTAAGCAGAAATATCAGAAACAACTGATTACCTTCAATTCTACTCATAGTAGGAATTCCATTTGAAGCTAGACTTTCGCGGAAACTTAACAAGTGCCACGCTTATGTGGTTTTGAATTTCAATGTGAAATATGTCGATATATTCACATCATCGGCAGTTATAAGGATTTTTTTGTTCATCCCCTCCCCTCTCTGATCTGATCTAATTTTTTTCATTTTTAGAATCAGGAGGTCGGAAGACATGAAATTCCGTTGCTTACTTCATATCAAATTGTTGACCGATTGCATAACTTTCTCTATACTTCATGCAGCCAGGGAAGTAAAGGTCAACAAATTGGTTGTTTTTGGTCATTCAATTTTTTTTTATTTATTTTTTTTTTTCAAATAATCTGTTATAAAAATTGTTTTAGTTCATGTCTGTCTGTTCAAAGTTAATTGATCATTTCGTTCTGAAGAAGTACACTGCAGTGAATAAGAACGCAAAGGTTTTTGCTTTAAAACATGAAAATATGCAAAAAAAAAAAGAGTTTACACTTCAAAAAATATATTTTTCAAAAAGCACAAATGGGTTATCAAATTGAATGTATCGAAGGACTGTTTTTCAAAATGTCTACCGTCAAAGCATCCCTAAGCCATGGCCCCCACAAGGGTGGGGCTGGGGCAACTTTGGTTGCAGGGCCCGGGCCCAAGGGGGTCCGGGTCCAGTCCTTTTTATTTTTTTATTTTAGTAGATTTTGCAAGGGATCATAGCTTAAAAAGGCAAAATATATAATTATAAGAAAATTTAGTATAATAGATACATATTCTAGTTGTGCGAGTTATTAAGTTATTATTTAATTAGTTGCGTGCATGGATAGTTACTCTTGTTTAAAATAACCATGTAATTATAATATAGCACATGACTATGAGATGGGGGGCCCGACCCTGATCCTGGTTACAGGGCCCGCAATCGAATGTGGGGGCCATGCCCTAAGCCACTATTATTATCCAAGCCTCCTCCCTCTGCAACTCTCTGCCTCCCCCAATCCGTCACTCTCCTTCCGTGGCTTCCTTCAAATCCTCACTATTCCAATTCCTCTTGACCAAACAATCCACTCCCCTTTCATCTCTCCCCCGTATTCTCTAATTCGTCAACCTTAATTATCTATTCATTCAAAGTACTTTCCTTTTTTCTCGCTCTCTCATTTTTGTCTTTGTTATTCTCTATTTTTATTATATTTCTTTTATCATATTTCCTAAATTATTCTATCAAAATCAATATTATTCCTTTTTGGTTCATTTACAAATTAATATATTTTTATCATGCATATATTTATTTATTATCTTATTTTATTTTGACTATTTTTCTTCTTCTTGTCTCTCCTCACACTTTTCTATCTAGCCTCTATTCTCTGAAATTAATGATGAAATTAATTTCATTTCAAACCTAGTCTGGGCATCCTTCCTTCTCTTTTATAATCAACCATCACAGTATTATGCTCTGTCCATTTTTATTAATATATTTTATTTTTTTCTTATTTATATAGATTTTTTCTTTTTTACTTATTCTCTTTTATTTTTATAGATCCTTTTATTTATTTTTTTTCATCATAATGAAGTTGTTAATTTTATGTTTTTTCCTGTTATTCTTTTGTTTATCTATTTTTTTAAACTATATAGTTTTTCTCCAATGTAGCACTAATTTTTATTTACCTATCTTTTTATTTCTTTGTACTGATACTATATTTCATTGTTTCATTTTCTTTACTCTGGATATGTTTATTCTTAGAGGACCTCAGTCCCAGAATAATAAAATTTCTTTTCATTTCAAGCCATAATCAAATTTGACATATAGGTGTAAATAAAAATTCTGCACCTGGATATATAAGCAAAATTGATCTACACTTGACAAAAAGATAATAATAGAGGTTTGTCAACACTGATTTTTAGCCCAAACGATCGACTGGTTTTAGAGGGAGAGAGAAAACTTAATTTATTAATTCTTCCTGGGGAAGTACATAGGCGGTGGTTCACATACTACATTTTTAAAGTAAATAAAAAAATAATGTAATAAATACAGGTAATTCGATATAAATCCCTTTGTAGAACGGAAGGTAGTGTGCTCAAAGTACTGTAATGTAATCAGGGGAAAAACAGGAGGGACAAAGTATGAAAAATTAAAAATAATTCCTATACGGGAATTATATTATACTAGCAGTAATACCCGGCGTTGCCCGGGGAACTTTGACTTTTCTCCCAATATCTCCTATAAGGCTATTCAGTTCCTCGACAGTTCATTCATGATGTTATAATTTTCAATTATTCATACGGAATAAGGCCTATAGTCCTTCAACTGTAGTAACGCTAGCTTTGGAGCTAAAACTAATTTATTCAAAAAGATTTCTCATTAATCGTTGCAAATGGTTTTCGAGTTACAAAGATTGCGTGGGTGGATGCTGGGATGGACCAGATATTGAGATACTAATACGCCTATAACCTTCCACAGACGATGACGAACAAATTTAAAAAAAAAATTAATCAAATCCATCAAGCCGTCCGTGAGTTATAGCGGTACAACGCACAGACATTTTCTGCTTTATAGGTTAGGTTAGGTTAGGTTTTATGACTCATGCCCGGGCTTTAACTACGAGGTCATATCGCCTACTACCAGAGCGCTCTTTCGTCACTCTGGTGGACATGAGCCCGACTCTACTGTGGGAGTCCTAAATTTTACCTACCCTAAATTTTTATTCATCTAGGGTAGGGGTCTTTAACGAGTACCTGACATCGTACAGGCTCGGGACCATCGCTTAACGTCCCATCCGAAGGACGGCGTGCTTAAGTTTATTTTACCTCCCAGATAAAATAAACTAAGGGCCTCGGTCGGGTTACGAACCCACGACCTTGAGCTCAGAAGTCAAGCACGCATACCACTGAGCTACCGGCGCCCTCTTCTGCTTTATATATATGATTTCCAGCATATAGGCAAGTTGCACATTCTCTTACGTTGTTAGTCCAGGATTCTGTTGCAGGTTCCCTCCATTACTTTATTAAAAGAAGAAATTTTGCGAAAAAGGATTTTCTTTCTCTCTCTTTGATTATCTGGTGAAAGTCTAAGTATCGACATTGCTGTATTAATATGTTTTTCAGAAAATAGAATCGGTTCCAAAAGGACCACCTATATCCTATATTTTTTCTTCGACTATTTTTGTTAGGGTCAATTAAAGTATTTTTTCTATCTTAACTTTGGTTTGACTATCACCATATCTGGTGCAAATCTAACTACCGTCATTGCTGTACTAATGTGTTTTCAGAAAAATTTTCTTCCTCGACTATTTAAATTAGGTTTTACTTTGATTAAATAATAAAATTATTATAATATATGATATATTATAATTATACGATATATTATAATGCTTACTGAGCTCAAGATGGCGGGTTCGAATATCGGCCGAGGCCCTTAGTTATTTTATCTTGGAGGTTAAATAAACTCAAGCGCGCCGTCCTTCGGATGGGGCGATGGTTCTGAGCCTGTCAGACGTCAGATACTCGTTAAAGACCCCTAACCTAGTTTAATAAAAATTTAGGGTAGGCAACATTTAGGACTCCCATAGTAGAGTCGGGTTCATGTTCACCAGAGTGACGAAAGAGCGCTCTGGTAGTAGAATGAATATATCGACATGAAATTTCATATTTAAAGTCAAAACCAAATGAGGACATAACCTGTCAAATTTCAGAGAAGGGAAAGGGGGGGGGGGGGGGGGGGGGGGGGTTCAGGGAGGAGACTTAATTCAAAAACAGCAATAACTGCCGATGTAATACATTTTTTTTTTAAATTTACAAATAGCTATTTACAACTGTATACAAATAAATATAACAAGCAAATGTGTTAATAAAGAGATAATGGCAAAATGTCATGAGGGGAGAAATCACCCAGTGGTGACACTCCCTAGTCACTGATTCTCTCTTATTTATAACTAGTCACTGTCACTGTCACTGCTGCTGGGTCTCTGGGCCATTGACGCTTAAGCCGTCGTTGGGGAAGTGTGGCAGAATGGAGGGCACGGACTAGAGGATTATTGTGGGAACTAAGAAGGGAAAATAATTTTTTATATTTGGATTTAGCGACTTCAGTGACGAAAGGTTCGTTAAGGTCAGTGTGAAGAGTTTTGTTGGAGACGTAGTAAGGAGCGTTGGCTATTGTACGAAGGATTTTGGATTGAAAGGATTGGATGCGCTGGAGATTGGAAGCCTTGGCAGAACCCCAGAGTTCAAGTCCGTAAGTCCACATAGGTTTGAGTATTGAGTTGTATATAAGTCGTTTTGTTGTCAAAGTTAGTTTGGATCTTTTGTCTAGTAGTCTTAGTAAAAGTTTATAACGTCTGTTCATTTCTTGTCTTTTCAGTCTCGTGTGAGGATTCCAAGTTAGTCGTTTGTCGAGTATGAGGCCTAGATAGCGGACTTCGTTTTTTACAGGGATGGGATTTTTGTTAAGGTACAGGAGGGCAGGTATATTTTCGACGAAGAGTGAAGACGATGTGAACTGATTTTATGTAATAAATTAACCTACAAAAAAATGTAGTATGAGAATTTAGGATGTCAATCAACTGTTGAATATTAGACTGGTTTTGGAGGGAGAGCGAAAAGTTAATTGATTACTTCGTTATGGGGAAGTACATACCAAGTGATTCCCTGACGACTTTTTTAACTCTCAAGATAAGGAGAAGGACCTCGAACGGGTTTTGAATCCGCAATCTTGAACACAAGCAGAATACTGGCGCCCCAGCATGGTGACAAGAGAACTAGAACAGTTCTATTGGTATCACTGCCTGACAGTCAGTTGGCTATTGTCTGACACCCAGTGGTGACACCTCATCTCTTGAAGTAACATTTATCTCTGACAACACAATCCCAATCCCTCTCCCCATTTCTATTGTTGTCACTGTTTTCATTATCTTCATGAATTTCATTTGTGTTTTTGTCCATCTTGATCCTGGACAACAAAGAAAGTACCTTCTACTGTCAAAATGAAATGTTGTAAGTAGCTGACTGTAATAAAAATCGTCGGTGAATCACCGACAATGTACTTCCCCAGAACGTCCATAGGAGCTCTTAACTCTTATTACTAAATTTTGGCAGTTATTAGAATTTTTGAATTGAGCCCCCCCCCCCTATACCCTCTCTTTCATTTCAGCCGATATCCCTGAAATTTGACAGATTAAGACCTCATGGGGTTTTCACTTTAAATATGAAATTTTGTGTCGATACATTCATTACAACTGCAGTTATTAAAGTTTTTGTGTCAAGCCTCACCCATAATCCCCGTTTCTCTTTGGTCGACTTGGCAATACATGTCGTCGTTAGAGGGTTTTGGATTCACAAATAAAATTTCGTGCCAACAAATAAATTTTGTCGGGAGTTATCGTGTTCACAGACAGACAGAAATTATTTTTTCATATTTGAAATCTAGAGGTCGGAAAACATGAAATTCTGTTGAAAACTCAGCATTTAATCACTAGGGAAGTAAAAATTAAAAAAAAGGAATTTTGAATTAGTTTCCAAGGTTACAGTTTAAACAGTACTTTGATAGATTTCTTGAGGGCGCCGGTAGCTCAGTGGTATGCGTGTTTGTCTTCTGAGCTCAAGATCGTGGGTTCGAAACTCGACCGAGGCCCTTAGTTTATTTTATCTGGGAGGTAAAATAAACTTAAGCATGCCGTCCTTCGGACGGGACGTTAAGCGATGGTCCCGAGCCTGTACGATGTCAGGTACTCGTTAAAGACCCCTACCCTAGATGAATAAAAATTTAGGGTAGGCAAAATTTAGGACTCCCACAGTAGAGTCGGGCTCATGTCCACCAGAGTGACGAAAGAGCGCTCTGGTAGTAGGCGATATGCCTTCGTAGTTAAAGCCCGGGCATGAGTCATAAAACCTATCCTAACCTTGATAGATTTCTTTTAGTAATTTATTGTGCACGTTTGGAGAGCTATAAGTTTGTTCGCGTTAGTCCTAACTTAAACCTAACAGAAATTTTGGTTGCAAATTTCCTTTGGGACATTTTTGATAATCACATATTTTTCGATAGGTTTCACCGTTTTCATGTAAATCAAGCCAATGTCTAAAAAATTATGAATTTTGAGATTCATTTCTTAATCAAAATTAAAACCATATGACATATAATTGTGATTACTGAATGCTTTATTTTTGCGAAGAAAGATTTAATAATGCCTGAATAGTGGCAATACGTCAAGCAATCAAATTAAAAATATTATAAATATATTTTGGGAGATTTTTTTCAAATATTCTTCTATTCAGACATATAGTAACTATATATTGCACATTCATCTTATATTAAATTATGGGGGGGTATATAGGAAGTTGCTGACTTGGATAGATAGCAATAAATCCTGACTTAACTCACAGACTACAAAAATGGTGAAAATCCGTTGACAACTTGATCTCACATTTTCATTCAATTTCGTTGTATATATTGTATTTTTTTTTTTTTTTTTCTACTCTGTTTCAGGGTGACCTGGCGAGTGTGCACAGTGACGGAGAAGAAAGATTCATCGTGGCGAAAATCAGAGAATCAGTAGGCTACTCGACCTCGGCTGTCTATTGGCTGGGAGCTCGAGCTAATGGCTCCCATTGGCTCTGGAATGACGAAACACCACTCCTCTTCTCAGGTATAGTCCGCAAGGTGAAACATGGCTCTAGAGGGAGGCTTTACTAACCCTTCTATTAATTTACTTTTCAATTTTATTAAATAGATTTCTGGATTTCTTCTTCTTATTTAATTCTATTCTTTTGGATGCCATTTCTTCCAACTTTTGCCCTTATATTAGATATTTTTTTTCTTTCTTTACCTTTCTTTTTATTTTCTGTGTATTTATATTACCATTATTTATATTTTGGGTTGTAACAAATATTTAAAAATTATGTTTATATATTTCACTATTTCTGCTTCTGTCTTATGTATGTGTGGGATTTATGGTCAGTATTATCCTGGACTATCTTGAGGAATTAGTAAGAAGGAAATTGGGGGGGAACCATGAATCAAGAGTTTCCTTTCTGAAATTGGATTCTGCAAATCAGGGTACATTAAAGAACAAAACCCTTTAACGATGGCACCTATTGTTTTTCATCCAAATCGACCAAAGGGAAGGGTGGAATTAGGGGAAACTTTAACATAAAAACTGTAATAACTGTCCATAGAATGAATGTATCGACAAGAAATTTTATATGTGGGACCAAAACACTATGAGGAGAACACCTATTGATTTTCAGTCGACCAAAGGCGAGAGTGGGTTAGGGGGAGGCTTAACTCAAGAACTCTAATGAATATATATAACTCAAAACCCTGTAAGGTTAGAAGAAAAGAAAATAAATAAAAAGAAATAGCCTGCGGTCCATAAGTACAGGAAAAAGTGTACATTTTACTTTTCCAGATATACGAGGGGAAGTTATATAATCGGTCGAAAATTTGATGTAGAGTTTTCAACGGAATTTCATGTTTTCTGACTTCTAAAAAAAATTATGTATGACTGTGACACGCTAACTCTCTATAGAATGTATCAACACGAAATTTTATATGTGAATTCTAAACCCTCTAACGACGAAACCTATTATTTTTCAGCCAAATCGACCGAAGGGGAAGTGAAGATAAAGGAGGAGGCTTTACATAAAAATTTGAATAACTGTCGTATTAAATATATCGACACAAAATTTCATATGTGAATTTAAGACCCGAAAAGGACGACACTTATTAATTTTCAGCGGAATCGGCAGAATGGAGGGTGGATAAGAGCAGGGCTCAAATAAAAAAACCAATAACTCTCGATGTAATGAATGTATCGACATGAAATTTCATATTTAACGTCAAAACCCAATTAGGACATAACCTGTCAAATTTCAGCGATTTCGGCTGAAGGGAAGGGGGTTTAGAGGAGGGGGCTAAATCTAAGTACCCTAATAATTGCCGATGTAATGAATTTATCTACACAAAATTTAGTAATAGGATTTAGGAGCCATTATGTAAGTCAACTGTTGAATATTAGCGCAAACGGTCGACTGGTTTTGGAGGGAGCGAAAAGTTAATTGATTAATGAGTTCTGGAGAACTACATTGCCGGTGATTCACCGACGACTTTTTTTATTTTCATTCGTAACTTAATTGTAAGTAAATTTCTAAAATTACTCTGTTATAAACTTTATGAGCGAAATGTTGTCAAAAGAAATTTTAAAATAGGAGTAATAAAGGGTGTAATTATACGGTAATAAAATACCGTTTTGTTTTATTAGTTAGCGAGGTCACTGATCCGTGAATCTAATAGTAATAATTACTATACCATAATAGTTATTATACTTTAGTCCTAATAATTCTGTTATCAGCTCTGTACATTTTATCTATTAGGAGGGGGGTAGGTCCTTCACCCTCTAATAAAATTATAAACAAGGAAATACATGAATGAGGGTCGTAAAATATCTTGCCCAGACACCCTTGGACATGTATTATGGGGGGCTGTAAATATATTAATTACTATATAAAATCAATATATATATAAATATAATATCTTGTGTCGGTCTGTTCGTTTGTCATCTTATAACTCAAAAACAGCTGCATCGTTAATGTAATTTTCTGCATATCATTGAAATTAATATTATATCTAAAGTGTTAGACTATGTAATCATCCCAATAAACAACAATGTTGAGTGACATAAATTTTTTTAAAATAAAGTTTGCGGGAAATTGCTGAACACCCACCACCTTTACCACTGGAACGCAGACTTAAAAAGAAGAGACCGCATGATTTTCTTCTCATCAATTAATCAAAAGACATTATCTGAGTTTCACAGCTAAACACCCCCCTTGTTGTTATCCCATACATTCCCCCCCCCCCCCCCCCCCCCTATATTATGTTAAATCTATCTAGTTTGAAGTTAGTTGTTTAGGGCAATTAATGAATTGTACCTGAGTTCATATCTCATGTTAATTAGGCCATTGCCCTAGGTATTATTGTTATAGACAGCCCAACTATAATATACATAATATTACTATCACATATGGATATAATATTCATGTATAGAATAATAAAGTTTACAATAATTAAAAAAATAAAATAAAAAAATAAAGTTTTTATTTTTCCAAATTAGACAGTATTATATGTTCAGTGAGACAACATTAAATAGACAATGTAATTTTTACAATTATTGATATAATATACTATATAAAGTTTAAAAACAAAATAACCAAGTAAAATTTTAGGAAAAATCCCACAAGGCCCAGGCCTGAGTGCGGGAAAACAATTTAAAGGAGATAAGTACATATGTATGTAAGTAAAACATGAAGAGATGGCTAACTAAAATTTTGACATGAAATGATCGCTAATGGAGTCAAAAATACTTATGTGAAGTATATTAAAATGAATAAAACAAACTTATTTTTGAAATATTGTCTATTCCACTAAAGATATATATATTTATATATAACTACCGGTTTCGGCTTTATACCATCGTCAGGTCTAGTTATGAACTAAGTCAGTTTGCAGAGAGGTAGTTATATATATATATCTTTAGTGGAATAGACAATATTTCAAAAATAAGTTTGTTTTATTCATTTATTACAAGTTTCCACAATGTGTCCGCGTTCCTCAACTTAGAAGTTGTATATTAAAATGACATTAGTTTCAAATATTCTTCACCATTGATTTTATTCATCCAGCACTTTAAGTTCAGTTTAAAGTTTTGAATGCTACAATTTTTGATGGCAAGTGGTATTAGATTATAAGCTCTAAGGCCTAGGTAGTAAACATTAAGTTGCGTAATTTTTTTTGTCAAATGGGGTAGTAATTGAAAAGTTGATTTATTTCGCAAAGTTATTTCGGCTATGTTTTTGTTTTTATTAAACAAATAGGGTCTGGTTGTCAATAAATTTAATTCCTTGAATAACTGAACAGAAGGGAAAGTATTAAACAACCTCTTTAAGAGACATTTATGGGCACTGTGAATTTTGTTGTAGTAAGTTTCCAGAAGTCCTCCCCAATTCACAATACCGTAAGAAATTATAATATAAACTAATGAATTGTAAACAATTTTTAAGGTTTTCACTGGGACAATGTTTCTTAGACTGTTTAATTGGAAAGATAAATATCTGATTTTTTTAGTTAATAATAATTTTAATAGTTAAAAGGTGGGAATCTATATAAATTCCTAAATATTTTATTTTAATAACTAACAATTTCTTGGCACGTGCAAATTAAGATACAATGTGGATTATGGAATTTTAGTTTAAGATTGCTTGAAGGTAATTTGGAATTGTTCAATGTAATTGGTCTTTGAAAGTTTTAAAGATAGTAAATTTTCATTATACTTCATCACTTGTTGAAGGCCTAAGTTTGCATTTTCAAAAGTTACATTCCATGTTTTATTTGTGAACATTATGGGGGATATCGTCTGCATATGCAATTGCATATTGTTTTTGAAGTCATTGATCTGGTGATTTTATGAGTATACTTTTTTTTTTTTTGTCTGATTATAATGAAATTATAAGACAATATTGCCACGAGCACTGCTTTTGGAGCAAGTCGACTGAAGTTTGCTGTTTTGAGGTAAAGTATATTCAAAGAGTAGAAGATTGATTTGGTATCTGATAGAAATGATGGGTTTTTGATGATACAAACTCTTGATAAATGAGGCACATGAAGAGGAGCTGATAAAGGATCGGAAGTATAATGTCTTCCAAGGAGATCTCTCTCCGTTTCTTATATTTTATGAGAAGGAATAACAAAATATGAGCACCCGGCCAAACTGCAAAAAATAATTACTTGTCATCAAGGCAAAGTTTCAGCAGAATTGACCTATATTTTAGTTATTATAACTTATACTCGGGCTTTAACTACAAGGTCATATCGCCAACTACCAGAGCGCTCTTTTGTTACTCTGGTGGACATCTCGGGTAGGGGTCTTTAACGAGTACCTGACATTGTACAGTCTCGGTACCTGACAACGTTTCATCCGAAGGACGGCGTGCTTAAGCTTATTTTATCTTCTAAATTAAATTAATTAAGGGTTTCGGCCGGGTTTCGAACCCGCGATCTTGAACTCAGTAAGCAAGCACGTATACTACCATAGTTTAATCGTTTAATCTAAAATATCGTTATATCCATAAATGTGATAGAAAGATGTGGTGGGACGAGATTTCTCATGGAAGTAAAAGACGGTGTCTTCCCACTGTTTTATTTTTGTCCAAAACCGGTTTTCAACTCAACAGCGTCATCATCAGTGGTACATCCCACCCACGCAGCGTAGCGGTTAACGCCAGTTGTCCTTTAACGTTAAGGTTAGATTTTATGACTCGTACCCGGGCATTAACTACGAGGTCATACCGCCTACTACCAGAGCGCTCTTTTTCTTCACTCTGGTGGACATGAGCCCGACTCTACTGTGGGAGTCCTAAATTTTTATTCACCTAGGTCAGTGGTCTTTAACCTTTAAGGTCTGACATCGTACAGGCTCGGGATCATCGCTTAACGTCCCATCCAAAGGACGGCGTGCTTAAGTTTATTTTACCTCCCAGATGAAATAAACTAAGGGCCTCGGGTCTTGCACTCAGAAGGCAAGGACGCATTCCACTGAGCTACTGGCGCCCTTTTTAACGCTATATGTTCAATTTCAATATTTTGTTATATGTAGCAATAATTCTCAACTAGTTCTCAAGAAAGTTCGATAAAATTCAGTTAAAGTAAACACAGTTTATGAATAAGATTTAAAAATGAATATATTTGAAACTTTCTCAGACACTTTAACTGACAAACAACTCCATTCCGGAGTTTTCTGATAAATACTTGTCAAGGACTTAAATTTTTGATAAAAGTCTTAGTGACCTTCATGTGGCAAGACAGCCTAAAAGTAAAAAGGCAAGCTGGCCCTCCGCAGATCAGCCATTTTACATATTTCCTGTATCCGGATAAACGAGATTTTTCTATTCTCCACGTAACCGGATTAGTTAAACTTTCCATCTCGCCTTGCCGTCAACAAATCCCACCCAAAGACTTATATATTTTAATACAAATTAATTTTATAATAATTATTATTGTTCATTTATTTAAATTTGCAAATTGTTATCATTTATTATTGTTTGGAATAAATGCCCTTTTTATTACTATCAAACCCTAATTGAAGAACAGACGTTAAAATTTCATTGTAGGTGTGTGTGGGGCGAACTTGGGGAAGGGTGGACTGTGATAGTCATAAGAGGGGTGTAATTTATGAGAAGCACTATCAGGGTGGAGGAAAAAAACTGGCCGGAAACAGATTAAATTTGGTACATGAAATGTAGTAAAGTAGCCCCGCCATTTTTTGGGGGGAGAAAAACTGTAAGGCGGCGCGGCGCTAACACTCAGATAAACTATGTAGTTCCGACCATTTTTTTTTTCTTTTTATCTAGATATACGTACTATGGGGGAGTAAAATAAAATTAAGCACGCGGTCTTTCGGATGGAACGTTAAGCGATGGTCTCGAGCCTGTACCATGTCAGGTAATTGTTAAAGACCCCTATCCTAGAGGAATAAAAATTTAGGGTAGGCAAAATGTAGGACTCCCATAGAGTCGGGCTCATGTCCACCAGAGTGACGAAAAAGCGCTGTGGTAGTAGGCGAAATGACCTCGTAGTTAAAGCCCGGGCATAAGTCCTAAAACCTAACCTAACCTAAAAAATATATTAGTTTTTTTTTTCATTTTTCACATAACGCCCTCATGGAAGTTTCTATCTTTGCGCTGTTAGAGGTTTAAGGGTGTCCCTTCGGTCGATTCCGCTGAACATTCATATTCATATTTTGGTAGGGCTGGTGTGACACCTAGGGACCTAAGCATCCAATGCTCTTATCCCTTACCTGCTGACTCAACTGTGGGAATCGTAAATTTTGCCTATCCAGGTTTAGTTATCTACAGGTAGAGGAGGGTCTTTGAGTAACTGACATCGGACAGGCTCGGGACCATCGCTTAAGTCCCGTCCGAAGGACGGCGTGCTCAAGTTTTTCTTACCTCCCATGTAAAATAAATTAAGGGTCTCGGCCGCGATCTTGAGCTCAGTAAGCAAGTACGCCACTGAGCTACCGGCGCTCTCAGCGCTAAACATTAATAGGTTTCCTCCGTATGAAATTTCGTATTAATACACTCATTACCATGGAGTTATTAGAGATTTTGTGTTAAGCCCCCCTTTCCCTTCGACCGATTTGGCTGAAAATCAATAGGGCCCAATCCTTATGGGGTTGCTGGAAACACATATAGAATGCTGTGACGATATTTTGATGCGTTATCGTGTATACACACTTTTTTTTAAATATAATTTTTGGAATGAGGAGGTTGGATAATATGAAATTCCAGTAAAAACTCAACATCGAGTTTCTGACCGATTACATAACTTCCCCTATACTTCGTATTTCTGGGGAAGTAAAAAGAGTGAAGCATTTAGTAGTGAATTAATAACTCAGTAGAGCTTTGCTTCGAGATGAGTTAAAATGTCACGTCTATCTGTGGACACAACAACTCAATAGAATGGACGTATCGACATGAAATTTTATAAAATGTAACGATGACACTCTTGCAGTTGAAAAATAAGTATGTTGAAGTTGTAATTTCTGGGTTCGGCTATGTTCGGCTGATAACGAAAATTGCCGATCTCCATCATGCCAAGTGAAGTATGCAATCTTCGCCTATCGTATAATAATAATAATAATAATATTCTGTAAAATAATTCAGAAAAAAACATAATATAAACAACTCATAACTGCCAATTGTCTTCTAAGTAACCTGGGTTGACACTTTTGGGAACTGATCTATGGCGCACTTCTAACTGGGAAAAGTGCCAAAAATGGATTATAAAATTTTGGTTGAAAGCTGAGCCAGAAATATACGATATATAATGCCATTAGTGGTGTCATCGTGACCCCCCAAGTGTGGTCCAGTTGGCCGCTTTTCAAGATGAAGGAGGCCTTGGATATTGGCTGTTCAAGGACATAGATGATTTGTTCGTCTCCTATGAACCATACACTTTAAAAGTTTAGTGGGCTGCACTTTTTGGCAGAAAACTTTACCATAGGTTATTTTCCTAAATTATATCAATCTCTCAAAATAAATCTCCTAGTTTCCTAAGTAAATAGATTTTAGAATTACTATTGTTTACATTACTACTGGAGTTTATTGAAAGTTCTAAGTTAAGAAACATGGTCAACTTATAATATATTAATAAAACAAACTTATTTTTGAAATATTGTCTATTCCCCTAAAATGTTAGATGTACTACCGGTTTCGACTTTACATCGGTTTAGTTATAAACTAAGACAAGTTTGCTAAACGTACACATAGCTACATCAGGTAGGTAAGGGAGAGATTCGATTTCAACCAGGATATCCCCATATTTTTACAGTTAGAAATATTTCTTCTATTTTTGTTTTATTTTTAACAATGTTAAAACTGAAATCAAATGTAAAATTATTTGGTTACGTTTCTGCGACTTATGCCCGGGCTTTAACTACGAGGTCATATGGCGTGCTACTAGAACGCTCTATCGTCACTCTGGTAGACATGAGTCCTACATGTTGCCTACCTAGGTTTAGTTACCTCTTTAACGAGTACCTGACATCGTACCGGCTCGGAACCATCGCTTAACGTCCCATCCGAAGGAAGGGGCTTCGGCCGGGTTTCGAATACGCGATCTTGAGTTCAGTAAGTTAAGCTACCGGCGCCCTCGAAAATATACAATTAATGCCTTACATTCTAACCACATAAACTAATTTATTTATGTTGTATGATGCATGAAATTATGTTTATGTATTTAACAAATTTATTGAACTGATGGCAAGTGAACATTAATAAAGTTGAAATAGGATCCTTTTCTTATCTTTAAAATAACTAAATGAATAACAATGAAGATATAAATTAAATTTATATCAAAATAAAGATAAAATCAATATATATGTATTTAGTTTCCAATATATAACTAATTAAATAATATTTATTAAAATAATTATTCTTTTGAATTATGTAAAGTACTCTTGAAGTATGTAAGTATGTAAAATACTCTTCACAACATTCCAAACTAAATTTAATTATTATTTTCATTTAGATATTATAAAAGCAACTAACATATGTTTATGTATGTAGGTTTAGATGTAATTATATCTGTGCTGTTTGGGTAAAGGGGTATATGTCAATTTTTTGTGAAAATGGGTAACACCTATCTAAAGCAAGTCATAACTTGCTTTAGATAGGTGATCTCTTAAATCTTATGACATCATTGAAAAAAAAGGAAGTGAAAAGGGGGACAACTGAGAAACTTGGGAGTTCTCTGAAAACTGAAAACAGAAAAACTGACATATACCCCTTTACTCCAACACCACAGATATATGTATATAATGTAAGGAAAGAGGTTAGAATTGCTGTACAGATAGGCATTTGTTTTTTTTTAATTGAGGGGGTTAGAAGCAAAGGGATGTAAGTGACAAAAATGTAATTTCGAGATAATTACCTTCAAAGTTATAGTAACATCGTAAATTCAGGTATTTCCCAGGTATTTTGCACTAGATTGCATTACTGGTACTAACAATCGTTCTGATCATTAGCCAGTAGTCAGGGTAGGTGTCAAGGAAGATGTTAACACACATATCTCAATTTTAGCCGAATTGTCACTTACATCCCTTTGCTTCTAACCCCCTCAATTGTAGTTTTACCACTGTTATCGAAAGAAGGGAAGAAATAAAGAGAGCCCTACAAAAAAGAAATTGTATGTACGATGAGACCAATCTTAAATACTCGCCCCTTTTATCGCCAGTAACAATCCTCCAGTATCTCTGTGTATACTTAGCATTAATGTTATAATTAATTTTAATTAATGTAAAATAAGATAGAAATTAAAATTAAATTAAAAATAAAAGCGATACGCCTCATATATTTCGCAAATAATTGTATGTAGAATTATGTTGTGTAAGACTAGACTATTTGACGTTTCAGACTGGAGCTCCGTTGCTGGAGTGCCGACTCTGGAAAGTTGTGTTGGTCTCCAGTACACCCGACCTATACCAGGCTCAGACCTGCAGCCTGGCCTCTACTGGAGTCCCCAGCACTGCGACATGGTCGGAGGATACGTTTGCAAGAAAGGTGAGCATGTCATCCTATTGTGAGATAGAGATAGGTTTATCATCTTTCCTGACTAGCACTAGGAGGTCTCCAATAGCGCAGTGGTAACATGTTTGCCTACTGAGTTCAAGAACATTCCTGAACATGTCGTTCTTCGGGTAGAAGTTGAATGGTGATCTGGAGCTAGTGCGATGTTAGGTACTCATTAAAGCTAACAGGGAAGGAATGAGAACATTCGATGCTTAGATCCCTGGGTGTATTCCAGCTCACTTTATATATCAGCACTATGAGTAAATCCCATAGAATCAGAATAACGAAATCTAAATGTAAAGAAGAAGCTTTACTGCAGGATAAAGTCTATCAATCTAAAACATAGTTCTGTATAATTTAAATAATTCATTCAATAAGACTGACCTAGGTTTCGAACCGGTACTTTAAAAAAATATATTTATGTTATTTTTAAATAATTATATTTCAAAATTTGTTTATATTTTTTAATAAAAGTCACATTTTTGATAATATTGAGAACATTTTCTTTTATTTATTTTCTATCTATTCTTATTGTAACAAGAAATAAGGGGACGGAGCCATTTTTGGAATTCGCCTATGCAAAATTGCACCTTGCCCTCGGATCCTTTTCCAACACTCCCATTATTAATTGATGAATGATGATATCGTAACTAACTAAAGATGAGTAATATTCTTATGTTTTCTCCATGTAGAATTTTATTACTTACCAAATTTTTATTACTATTGTTTTACCATAAAAACTTTTGTAAGTATCTACTAAAAAAGTTATAGTTCACATCCTCTAAAAACTTTATAGTCAATATAAAATTTATTGTCTGATTTTCTCATAAAATAAAAATTAAAAGAAAAAGAAAAAAAAGTCCAATAATTCTAATCGGAAAACGTCAACAATTTTATATCGTGATTATACACTTAATAAAATTACTTTGTAGTCAAAATGAAAATTCTTTATAGTTTTTCGATTATTTCATTGGTCACGTTTTTTTTTAATTAAATTTTTTATTTCATGTGGACTTTCAAGATTTTTCATAAATTATTTCATGTATGATAATAACTGACATTATTGCAGAGATATTGTGAAATAATTCAAATGAACTTGAAAGAAATAAAACTTGTTTATTTATGATATTGTCTAATTTCACCAACTATATTTACATGGGAGTACTTTCGGTATTTCTACCATCCTCAGTCAAAAGCATAAGAGATAAGACTAAGTTAATATTACAGAATATTCACCTTTCCTACGTGGCTGAGGATGGTAGAAATACCGAAAGTACTCCCATGTAAATAATAGTTGGTGAAATTAGACAATATCATAAATAAACAAGTGTTATTTCTTTCAAGTTCATTTATGATAGTAGTTTTTAATGTGAAGACGGCTGTGGGTAGTAATTATTTCACAGGTTGCAAAATAAAAATGTAATCTGACCTCTTACAGATTTAATTATTATATGCTAGCAGGCTTTCGAGATTGCCTCGAGGCAGTCTAATAAAACATTTTTTTTTTAAACATAATTCAAAAAATATAAATGAATAAAAAAAAATAAAATTGTACAATAAAAAAAATTATTTAAAATTTCATGGATGGGTATAGATACGTTATTTTTGTTTCCTAACTGAGTCATAACTCAGTTTTTTTATTATTTTTTTAAACTTTTTCTATTAATACATTATACATTGTTTGGGACTCTCTGTATCTTTAGATATACTTAGGGATTGAAAAGGATTTAGCTAATCATTGTGGGTGATAAATACATGGCAGATTGCCACCATCATAATATGATTAGGATTATACTGTATTAAATAAGGATTATACTGTATTGAGTATAGTAATTAAAATATTTAGGTACCTACGTAAAATATGTGCATTTTTATTAATTTGAATAATTTTTTCAAACTTTGTTTTGCATCTAAACGTACATTTTTTCATATAAAGATATATTTTTACATTTTTTACTATTATTATGTATATATTTTTTTTTCGTGGTAAGTGAAGTGGTAGGGTTCACAAAAGTGTGACACTTTATGTTCGGGGGAGTGGTCAAAAATATTTAAAATCGCGTTACGTATTTGAGTAATTTTGAATATTTTTAACCACTATCACAAAGTGAGGGCGCTGGTAGCTCATTGGCAGCGTGCTTCCTTACTGAACTCAAGATATCGGGTTTGAAACCCGGCTCAGGCCCTTAGGTCCCTTTTCCTACGATGTCAACAAGAGCTCATAGGGGCAAATACCCCGATCCTGGTAACTAAACCTAGGTAGACCAAATTTAAGACACGCATAGTAGAGTCGAGCTCATATCCACCAGAGCGACGACAGAGCGTTCTGGTAGTAGGCGATATGACCTCGTTATTATAGTCTGGACATGTCACAATAACTAATGTAACTATCATAAAGTGTCATACTCGCGTTACGTTATTTATGAATGGGGCGCCCATGCTCAGGGTGCCACTATCGATATCTATGTGATTAGTGCAACGATAGTGAAGACAATCGATAATTTCCCCATCCTATTTCAGGTTTGTCAACATGGAAAGATCTGAACGTGACAGTGGTTGGCCGAGAGGGCCAGCTCAGCTCGCCCGGCTTCCCGGACAGCTATCCTCCAAGTCTGGAAGTGTGGACTCGTCTGGAGGGACCCCCTGCACACCGGCTGGTACTCGACCTGACTCAACTCGACCTGGAGCCCCAGTCCAACTGTCTGTACGACTGGGTCCAGGTGGACGATCCTCCCACTCGCCTCTGTGGACACTACGATTCGAACAGACTCCAACAGTAAGTCGGCAACATGTTCTCTTCCAGTTTGTTGTAGCTCTTTATCTTCCACTTTATTTAAAACTATTTTCCACATAGTAGCCCAGTAAAATTAGAGTTTTATTTCTAAATAAATACTGATGAAGTCATTTTTCGTATACTTTATTTTGACATAACAAACAACATGGAAGGAGTCCACTTCAAAATCTTGTTCGCGTTGCGAATTATATATTGTAGGCTAATCTTAGTCATTATAAAAATTGTTTATCGGAAAATTCTCTACAAAAAAGATTATATATAAGTTTTACATACGACCTTTCGAGATATTAAGTTCAGAAAGTATGAACTATACAGTAACTTTTCTTGTAGTGAAACCGGACGGCAAACAAATTTTATAATGACTAAAATTAGCGTACAACCAAAAAAAAGCGAGATATTCGCGAAAAACTGATTTTTTTTACCTTTCACCTTGAATAATTCGCAACGCGAACAAGATTTCGAAATGGCATTTTTGCATGTTGTTTGTTATGTCAAAATAAAGATCTGTGCAAAAAAATTACTTCACCAGTATTTATTTAGACACTCGACCTTTTTTTCGTCTAATTTTACTAAACTAGAGATGTTTCAGGCTGCAAGTCCATCCTCAATATTTATAAAATTAAAACAACATAGATATAAATTACTACATTTCAGCTAACCAATCTGTTTTTACTTCTCCAGATATACGAAGTATAGAGAAAGTGATGTACTCGGTTAAAAATTCGATACAGAGTTTTCAACGAAATTTCATGTTTTCCGACCTCCAGATTCCTAATATGAAATAAAAAAAACCGCAAGATAGAATGAATATATCAACACGAAATTTTATATGTGAATCCAAAAGCCTCTAACGACACCTGTCGATTTTCAGTCTAATCGACCAAAAGAAAGGGGGATTAAGGTCTTATCTCAAAAACTCTAATAACTATCGATGTAATGAATGTATCGACACAATTTAGCATGCAGAGGGCGCCAGTAGCTCAGTGGTATGCGTGCTTGTCTTCTGAGCTCAAGATCGTGGGTTTAAAACCCGACCGAGGCCCTTAGTTTATTTTATCTGAGAGGTAAAATAAACTTAAGCACGCTGTCCTTCGGATGGGACGTTAAGCGATGGTCCCGAGCCTGTACGATGTCAGGTACTCGTTAAAGACTCCTATCCTAGGTGAATAAAAATTTAGGGTAGGCAAAATTTAGGACTCCCACAGTAGAGTCGGGCTCATGTCCACCAGAGTGACGAAAGAGCGCTCTGGTAGTAGGCGATATGACCTCGTACTTAAAGCCCGGGCATGAGTCATAAAACCTAACCTAACCAATTTAGCATGCGGATTTAGGAGCCCCTATCTAAGTCAACTATTGAATATTAGCGCAAACGGTCTACTGGTTTTGGAAGGGGGGGGGAGGGGGGCGACTTTCATTCCTTCCGCTCATACACCGAAGACTTCTAATTTTGTTTATTTTATTTTTTTATTATAAGTTTTCACAATATATCCGCATTTCTCAACTTCTAAGTTATTTCTAGTTGCAATGTGATTATAATTCTGACGTAAAGTTGAATATTTGAAAAAATATATATATATTTGAGAGCTCTTTGCTGATCTTCTCTATCCACCTCAAGTAAAACTGAAAAAAAAAATTGTTTGAGAGTGGAATTTGATGTATAAACACACTTGAAAGCATCCCTCCTCCTGTAAAGCCGCCATTTCGTTGTCCCACCGAATCCCATTTCTCTGAGGTAAATCCACCCACCCTTAGTGTAAATAATTCGTTACAGCTGAGCTTCACCCCCTGACTTATCTCTTCATCCCCCAACCATTGTGCCAGACTTCATTAATATTAACTTTTTTCCTAGCTGTTGTAACCATTTCATGTTTTATTTTCTGTCTTAAATATTGTATTTTCCATTTGTTTATTTAATTGCTACTTTTACTACTCCATCTATGCGAAGTACAAAGAAGTTATATATTCTGTCAAAAATGTTAAGTTTTCAAATTCAAAAAATTAAAAAAAAAAAAATTCTGTCAGTGAACACGATAACTATAACTCTCATTAGAATGAATATTTTCACACGAAATTTTATATGCCTTCTAAGGACGACACCTATTGAGTTTCAGCTAAATCGACTATTATTTTTCCGCAAATTCGATAGAAGGTGAGGACAGGAGGGGGCTCAAATCAAAAACTCTCCCAAAAACTGCCAATGTAACATGTAAACATTGAAATTATTTTTGTAAACAATCTCATGAAGTCCCCTTTTCTTAACTTCCATATAAATCCTTTCGCTCAATCTCTTTCATCCCATTCCCATCCGGACAGTCCTACTCGAAGATTGAGGCGGTGTTAGCCGAAAGACCTGCTACATTAAACGACTATTTAGGCTATTAGCCCTGTTTTTCTTCTCATGTGGATCACAGAGACGTTAGAGTAGTTAGTTTACATTATTGACCCGTAAATTGAGATTTACATTTCGAGGCATTTAAATTATTGATAACATTTGTGGAGACATATCTGGGTAGTGTTGTGGATAAGTACATATTATGGAGATATCTTAGAAGCATAGAAGAGTGCATGGACTTTACTGGTATGGAAACACCCTAAAATAAGGTGGGTGTTAGCGTCAGCCTTAGTGTTCTGGTTCCATCTACAAGAACTTCTAGATCTAGATCTAAAAGTTCTTGTAGATGGAACCAGAACATTATCAGAGCATCTATGCTAAGCAGGGGTTGCTTCTGAGAAGATAACCTCTTGAATCTTATGTCTATAGCTCTGATGAACTTCTACTCGTGACTATATCTCCTGTAGACATCTATAAGCTATGTTATTGTTGCAGACTCCATGTGGTTTCAACGTCGAACACGGCCGTGGTCCACTTCCACTCTGACTACTCCATCTCTGGCTCCGGGTTCCACCTCAACTGGCGGGCTGTGGATGTCTCTGGTTGTCCTATAGACACCACCACTGCTAAGGAGGGAGAGCTGGTCTCTCCCAACTACCCCCACTTCCTTCTGTCAGGACTCGACTGTTCAACTACTATCCTAGCACCAGGTAACTTATTACTATCATGGTCTATTGTTCGTCTGGTGAAAGCAGGGTGGCATCAATTACTACGTTTTCATGGACGTTTAAATCGATTCGAATCCCAAATAGCGTGTTCGAATCGATATGAGTTGCTTGAAAACCCCTGTTTCAAACCGATTTCAAATCATGTTATCCCAAGGTCAATTCGCTAATTTCTGGGATCGTATCAAAAGTGATTCGTATTGAAGTACATGAAAACCCTCAATACTAGTATTGAGTATTGAGGCATGCGCAGTTGTGTCTCCTGGTGGATTTTTCGTGTACTGAATAAGGAAGGATATTTTTTGCAGGTTATTGAGGTTAGGTTTTTAATGGTTTTATTTGTAAAAAAACGTGACGTTCGTAAAAACACTGTAATTATTAATATTTATATTAACAAATAAAACACATTTAAAATAAAAATAACAAACAATCTAGCTTATCAGCGCATATCACTTGCTTATAACCTGCTCACACAAAACCTAGGTGAGGTTACTTTTGACAGTTAAAATCCTCTTTTCAATCCGATTTTGAATCGATCTGAACCCACTCCATGAAAACCCTTGTCAATTTTCAAACCTTGTTCAATATTCAAATCGATTTGAAATGCATGAAAACGTAATAAATGTAACTTAAGGAATATGTACACTATTGCGCTGATCCCAATACTGTTTATGCCAACCATCTACGTTCGAATGATCAACATAAGTCCCAGGAGTCCCTATACATAAATGTTTAACAATTGCATTATTATTTAACTCTTTTTCTAAAATGTTTATTTTATTTTCAATAAAATAATAATAATTGACATCAATTTGTCATTTTCCAGAAGGTAAGAGAGTCTGGCTGAAGATTATGGACTGGGACGTGCCAGTGGGCTCGCTGGAGGTGGACATGGGTGGAGGTGCAGGTCGACTGGTTCCTTTCTCAGTGCCAGCCCTTCTGTCTGACGGGGTGTATGTTTCTGCCGGAGAGAGGATGCAGGTCACACTCAAGACTGGCGACTCTCCAGTAGGACGGGGGTACAGAGCTGTATATAAAACTGGTAAACTCGACCTTTTCTCAACTATTTCTTCCTACTTACTGGCTTTAGTAAATAGCCATAGAACCATGTCGCTTTTTCGAGAAACATTTCTATATAAGTATTTATGATTCTATTTATTTGACTATAATGTTACGCCCGTGTAGTGATGAAAATAGAAGAAGAGCGTGTGATCCAGCTAGAGAACACGACAATGGGACAGCTGCTCCATCTCAACTACCCTCTTGGGCCTCCCACGGATGCCAACCTGACGCTCAGACTGATGGCACCTCTAGGATACATCGTGCATTTACAGTTCCACCAATCGCCCATGTCCAACGGTAAATATAGTCTGGTTGAGAAACTTAACAATCTAAGTTAGATTTAGACTTTATCTTTCACCTATCATCTAAATTCGTTGTAAAACCTGTTACTTTGACAGAAGCAGCAGCAATAAATTTGATTGGATAATGTGGAGTGAGTGCTAACTACAGCTCAGCAACAGTTAAGGCTCTCGTCGCAGTGTCACTCGGGAGTGGGGGTTCACCGAAGAAGGCACTTTTACCCCCTCCATATCCCTTACTCCCTTATCTGTTACTCAATACTAAAATATATTATTTCAGGTTCCATATTTAGTTTTAAACAAAAGAAGATGGAACGAGGAGATTTGCACACTTGCGCCTTAACATCAAGTTGTCAAGCTTTAATTTCTAACCTGTCAAGTCCCAACTTACGAAAAAAACAGACTAGTTATGCATGATTTTTTCTCAGCATCCTCATTTTTTATTACATAATATAAAAACGTATTTCTTCATTCCATGACAAAACATCTATCGATTGAAAAATGATGTCTTCAATTTTTATTAATACACAACAATAATATTATACTGACACTAAAATAAGTTGATTTGTGATAAAGTGCTCGCTTCCGCGTTATATATACCAAAATTGGAACTATACAGCGAAAGGACTGAGGGAATTAAATGTATCGTAAAAGTTATTAATCATACTAAAAAGGTTTTGCAATCTATACAAAAGTAGATTGTAGCGCTTCAAAAAGATACGTCCACCCTATTCAAGTTCTCAACTAAAATCATTATACGAACTGATTAGGTATTGAAGGTGGTGATAAAAGTTCTTATTCAACACTTATTTCGCCTTACGGTCTCCCAAATATATATATATTTTTTATTGTTTACAAATCAGTTTAGGTTTCGCTCATTCGGACATTTCCAAAAGTTTTCTTTCGAGTCTAAAGTAATAACATATGTCTAACATGATAATATCATGTTACAAAATGTTTATTATAAAATGTTTATTGCATATTATGCAATAAACATTTCATATTTTCGTCTTCTTGATTAGAATATTTTTGGCTAAATAATATCCATTATGTGACCACCGATAAATTCTAATTATTGATAACTTTACATTTCGTATGAGGCAATTTTTGTTAATTTATATTTTCAACTAATAATTAAATACATAACAAAAATGGCCTCATTTGAAATGTAAGGTAATCAATAGTTAGAATTTATTTGTGGATATATTGTTTAGCCAAAAATATTTCATGAAGGACGAAAAAATAAAATGTGTATTGGATATCAGGTATATGAACCACCGTTATCTAGTGAACGAACATCTATTAGTATTATGGACTCATACCCCGCCTTTAACTACGAGGTCATATCGCCTACTACCAGAGCGCTCTTTTGTCACTCGTGGACATGTCTTTCTAGTTTTATTCATCTAGGATAGGGGTCATTAACTGAGCACCTGACATCGCACAGGCTCGAGACAGTAGCTTACCTACTCCGAAGGACGGCGTGCTCAAGGATTTTTACCTCCCAAATAAAAAACCAAAGGGCCTCGGGCTGATTTCGAACCCACCATCTTGAGCTCAGTAGACTAGCACACTATTCCTGAGCTACCAGCACCCTCTTATACATTATATATATTTTTTTTTTAGCAGATATTTTTCACTAATACATATATATTTTTTTTTTAGGAGTTCAAGAGATGAGTGGTTCGGAGAATTGTTCCAGAAAAGAGAATGTGGTGGAAGTGAGGGATCCTTACGCAGAGAAGAACGGTAGCGCTTGGCGGGTGTGCGCCGCCTCTCTCCGGGCCCCGCTAACATTCACCTCTTTTCTCAATAGTCTCCGGGTGAAACAGATCTACTCTCTGGAGGTGATAGGCATCAGACTCAATGCAACTGTCTTCGTCAAGTCTGGTAAGAAAAGCACTAGTTTTGTCAACGACACGAAATTTTTATATGTAAATTCAAAACCTCATAAGAATAACATCTATTAATTTTGAGCCGAATCAGCCGAAGGGAAGAAGGGGATCAGACAAGGGCTCAACTCAAAATTTTCAACTGCCGATCTAATAAATGTATTGTCATAAAATTTTAATTTTAAATTCAAAACCCCATATGAACGGCATATATTATATTTCCGCGAAATCTGTCGAACGGACAAGATTAGAAGAGGGAGCTCAACTTTAATAACTATCGATGTAATGAATATATCGACATAAAATTGAGTATGAGGATTCAGAAGCCAAATTTTGATTTTTGACCCAAACGGTAAATTGGTTTTGGCGGAAGAGCGAAAAATTAGTTGATTAATATGTGCTGGGAAAATACATTGCCGGTGATTTTCTCCTGACTTTTTTTATAGGCGAGGGACTGATCAAAAAAAAAAAAAAAATCAGCCTAAAAATTATTTTCAGATAATTCCAGATTAAATGGTTTATTTGTCCCCTTGTGCGCATGCGCACTCTCAAAAAGTAATTTGTACTTTGTTTCAATATCCTTCCACAAGCCCTGAGGGCAAGCATTGCGGGCAAGCCGTGATTGCGGTTATGAGGTCACTTTCTTAGGTTATGACTACTCAAATTGCAATGATTAGCCTCAGAAAAAAAAATCGTCGACAATGTACTTCCCCAGAACGAATTAATCAATTAACTTTTCGCTCATCCTCCAAAACAGTCGATCGTTTGGTCTAATTCAACAACTGACTTACATAAGGGCTCCTCAATCCTCATAATAAATGTTGTGTCGAATAATTCATTACATCGGCATTTATTAGGATTTTTGAATTAAGCCCCTCCCTTGACATCCCCCCCCCCCCCCCCCCCCGTTTCCTTTGGCCTATTTGTCTGAAAATCGATAGATGTTGTCTTAATGGGGTTTAGGTCGCACATATAAAATTTCGTTTGATATATTCATTCTGTCGGCAGTCATTAAAGTTTTTTTTTGTTAAGCTTCCGAACCTTGGTCTATTTGGCTGAAAACCAATAGATGTTATGGTTAGACGGTTTTGGATTCACATCTAAAATGTTGTGTCGATACATTTAATCAATTGGGAGTAATCGTGTTAACACACAGACAGAAAATTTTTTTTTTTTTCATATTTGGAATCTGGGGTCAGAAAACGTGAACTTCCATAAAAAACTCCGCATCAAATTTTTCACCGATTACATAACGTCCCCTATACTTCTTATACCTGGGGAAGAAATCTAAGTTGGCAATTTTTTTTTTGTTCCATTTTCTGAATAGCTTCGGCCTAGGCCTGCTGCATCAACATCCAATCTGGAGGACGATGGTTATAAATAATGATTATTAATATTAATTACTGATTTATTAATGATAATGAATCAATACTATAAATATAAATATGAAAAACTGATTTATTAATGATAAATTAATCAATACTATAAATATGAATTAATTTTTATAGTAACAAAACTTGGTAATATAATATTTTCCATTTCACATAAATTTTTTTTTTTTTTTTTTAGATCCGGACTACAGAAGCAAGTTGAAATTGTACGATCTTCCGGTGGACAGCTGTTTTCCTAACCCTTGTCAGAATGATGGGAAATGTGTGACGTCAAAGAAGGGGAAACATTCGTGTCAGTGCACTGGCCACTTTACTGGTAAGTACTTCACATTCATGAAATACATTTGTTTGTGTCAGTCAGTGTCGGATATGAATAAATCCAGGAATAACGTGTTTTATCATTTTATTTATACTTTTTCCGTGCTCTTCACTCGTGTCACTCTTCCCCAAAACCCTGAAAGGCGCCTTAAGCGCCAATGGCCCATTACGTAGCACCAGTGAAGGAGATGAGTGAGTGTAACTCAGTGTTTTAGGAAGTGTCACTCCTCATGTCATCAACTCATCGATATTTTTCCTACATTTGCTAGTTGTATACTTTTAAAAGTTGTAAATATCTTAATGTAAAAACCTTGAGCACGGCATCCTTCGGATTGGATGTTAAGTAATGGTCCCGAGCCTCTGCGATGTCAGGTACTCATAAAGAACCTTAACCTAGGTGAATAAACATAGGTAGGCAAAATTTAGGACTCCCAGAGTAAAGTCGGTCTCATGTTTGCCACCAGTGACAAAACGTATATATATTACTTTAAATTAATTCTTTTGCTACCTAAGATTTTCATTAGTTCTGCAGAAGGTCATTATTCCGAATCGGAACCCTCCAACCCAAATCTTGACCAAAAAAAAAATCTAGTTCATAAAAAAATGTATTTCTCAATATAAACGATATAATATGTCAAATATTTTACTTAATATTGAATGAAATAAACTAGGATTAGAGTATAAAACTGTAAACCACAGTAATAATTTCAAAATTCTAGTTGATGTATCCGAAAAAATAAAATGTTGTCCCTCCCGTCGCGGCGGGTCCTTTTAGTGAAACTGTCCAGGTTCTCCTGATATAGAGAAACCCCATATATATCGTTGACATATTATATCGTTTATATGTA
This sequence comes from Aradus depressus, assembly GCA_963662175.1. NCBI lineage: Eukaryota > Metazoa > Arthropoda > Insecta > Hemiptera > Aradidae > Aradus > Aradus depressus. The sequence goes on along the minus strand of OY759220.1, from coordinate 42,490,372 downwards.
GAAATAATTTTTTTTTATGAACTAGATATTTTTGTTATGCTCCCCCATGGGGTTTCTCTATATCAGGAAAACCTGGACTGTTTCACTAAAACGACCGACGGGAAGATCAAAATTTAAAATTTTATTTCTTCGAGTATATCAACTGGATTTTTGAAACTCTTACTGCTGTTTTCAGTTTTATGCTCTAATCCTAGATTATTTCATTCAACATTAAGTAAAATATGAAGAATAGTTGATATTATATCGTTTATATTGAGAAATACATTTTTTTTATGAACTAGATATATTCTTTTTTTCCTTGTATTTGGTTTCTTAAAGCGTACAAGTATTCCTACAACGAAATACTTAACGAATCTTTAACAGAAACTTGGAGTACATGCAAAGATGATTTAAGAATAATTGTCTGTTAATTTTAAGAACGGCTACTCTTCTCCAAACTGTTCTCGCTGCAGATATTTCTAATGCATTTCGTTTTTTTAGCACAATTTAATTCAAATTTTTATTGCAATGTTCCGATGAAGTGTGAAAGGAGTTGTCTGATGCAGGTCTGCTGTGTGGACTGACCTACTGCGAGGTGGAGCCCTGCCAGTTTGGCGAGTGTAGCCTCAGTCCCACCGGGTTCAAGTGTCACTGCTACCCAGGCTTCCTCGGCAAGACATGCGACATACAACAACGTCCCTGCTCCTCCAACCCCTGCGACTCCAGAGGCGACTGTGTCGAGACCAATAGGACTGCCTTCAAGTGCCGTTGTCATGCCTGGTGGGAAGGTAACAATGCTACATCACTTTCAAATTAGGTGGTTAATGCTCATTCGACATTTGGGGCTCTAGTGTCAAATTTCGCCTCTCCGGCCTCTTCTGAACACACTGAAAAAGAACATATATCTGCTAGCCGATAACAATGCATATTTAGTTTAATATTTATCCGAAACAAAACTTTACAAAAATAAAGAATATAGAACAATAAATTACGTTAGTTTATGTTTTGGAAAATGCAGTTTCAAGAAGAAAGGTATCTAACTATCAAAATGCATAGGAAGGTTATCACTAGAGCTCGGATTTCGTGCTGTAAAAAAATTAAAAACCTGCAACAAAAAATAAAATCCGGCCATTAACTATTTTTCTACGAAAAAAAAAAAAAAAAAAAAAATGGATCTAATTTGTAAATTAAATAACTCTTTTTTTCAGCATAAAATTGGGTAAGCTCTAAAAATAAATCTATAAAATAAGAAAGCCTAAAGAAATTTATTTATACAATTTATAAAAAGGATTTACTGAAAACCCAAATTTTTTTTTACCGCCATGTTTTAATTACAGAAGCATATTTGTATAAATTGTTGATTGAAAAAATACTAGAGATATGTAAAGTACAAAACAGTTTACCACATTACTCGAGGCCGAGAATTTGACTTAGAATAAATATATATATATTTTTCATGTGTTGATTGGTGGGAATTCCTGGGGTGTGAGGGGCATCCAAAGAAAGTGTATTTCTCCTCCGTCAATGAGAATGGTCCAGATCCCCCTCCCCTTCTTATACAACCATCAACTATCAAATGTAGACAATAAGAGTATAGTTATGCTATTTCCTTCAGGACCTCGATGTGAGCGGCGGATGATGCACATCCCCTACAAGCCTCTCTCCCAGCGGATGCTCCAAGAACCTTTCTGGTTAGGACTCATCACTGTGTTCGTGGTGCTGGGCGTTCTGGGTCTCTTCTGGTGCGGCAAAAGGCACTTTCCTGAGAAACTGGAGAAGCTTCTCCAGGAGGAGAACGAAAGGAACAGGCCTTGTAAGTTTTCCAAGATTTCCTATTTAAGTACACGTTAGTTTTCCTACCTCAGAATAAAGGCAACTATAATAATTTATCGCATAATTCTCCAAGTTAATTCTGGTTTCAATATTTTCTTTCGTCGTTCGTTTTTTGAGAGATTTTTTTTATTTCTTTCGGTTTCTTGGCGAGAATTGTACAGATTTTCAGCTCCCAAAGATGTTCTTGTTGCCTTATTATATTTTTGGCTTCCTTCATTCCCAGCGAATGAAATTAAAGAAGAAACATAGTATATTGTACATCAGAATGTTCTGGTACGCTAGTATTAAAGAAACGTAGTATATTGTTCATCAGAATGTACTGGTACGCTAGTATTAAAGAAACGTAGTATATTGTTCATCAGAATGTACTGGTACGCTAGTATTAAAGAAACGTAGTAAATTGTTCATCAGAATGTACTGGTACGCTAGTATTAAAGAAACGTAGTATATTGTTCATCAGAATGTACTGGTACGCTAGTATTAAAGAAACGTAGTAAATTGTTCATCAGAATGTACTGGTACGCTAGTATTAAAGAAACGTAGTATATTGTTCATCAGAATGTACTGGTACGCTAGTATTAAAGAAACGTAGTATATTGTTCATCAGAATGTACTGGTACGCTAGTATTAAAGAAACGTAGTAAATTGTTCATCAGAATGTACTGGTACGCTAGTATTAAAGAAACGTAGTATATTGTTCATCAGAATGTACTGGTACGCTAGTATTAAAGAAACGTAGTAAATTGTTCATCAGAATGTACTGGTACGCTAGTATTAAAGAAACGTATTATATTGTTCATCAGAATGTACTGGTACGCTAGTATTAAAGAAACGTAGTAAATTGTTCATCAGAATGTACTGGTACGCTAGTATTAAAGAAACGTAGTATATTGTTCATCAGAATGTACTGGTACGCTAGTATTAAAGAAACGTAGTATATTGTTCATCAGAATGTATTGGTACGCTAGTATTAAAGCAACGTAGTATATTGTTCATCAGAATGTATTGGTACGCTAGTATTAAAGCAACGTAGTAAATTGTTCATCAGAATGTACTGGTACGCTAGTATTAAAGAAACGTAGTATATTGTTCATCAGAATGTACTGGTACGCTAGTATTAAAGAAACGTAGTATATTGTTCATCAGAATGTACTGGTACGCTAGTATTAAAGAAACGTAGTATATTGTTCATCAGAATGTTCTGGTACGCTAGTATTAAAGAAACGTAGTATATTGTTCATCAGAATGTTCTGGTACGCTAGTATTAAAGAAACGTAGTATATTGTTCATCAGAATGTTCTGGTACGCTAGTATTAAAGAAACATAGTATATTGTTCATCAGAATGTACTGGTACGCTAGTATTAAAGAAACGTAGTATATTGTTCATCAGAATGTACTGGTACGCTAGTATTAAAGAAACGTAGTAAATTGTTCATCAGAATGTACTGGTACGCTAGTATTAAAGAAACGTAGTATATTGTTCATCAGAATGTACTGGTACGCTAGTATTAAAGAAACGTAGTAAATTGTTCATCAGAATGTACTGGTACGCTAGTATTAAAGAAACGTAGTATATTGTTCATCAGAATGTATTGGTACGCTAGTATTAAAGCAACGTAGTATATTGTTCATCAGAATGTATTGGTACGCTAGTATTAAAGCAACGTAGTAAATTGTTCATCAGAATGTACTGGTACGCTAGTATTAAAGAAACGTAGTATATTGTTCATCAGAATGTACTGGTACGCTAGTATTAAAGAAACGTAGTATATTGTTCATCAGAATGTACTGGTACGCTAGTATTAAAGAAACGTAGTATATTGTTCATCAGAATGTTCTGGTACGCTAGTATTAAAGAAACGTAGTATATTGTTCATCAGAATGTACTGGTACGCTAGTATTAAAGAAACGTAGTATATTGTTCATCAGAATGTTCTGGTACGCTAGTATTAAAGAAACGTAGTATATTGTTCATCAGAATGTACTGGTACGCTAGTATTAAAGAAACGTAGTAAATTGTTCATCAGAATGTACTGGTACGCTAGTATTAAAGAAACGTAGTATATTGTTCATCAGAATGTATTGGTACGCTAGTATTAAAGCAACGTAGTATATTGTTCATCAGAATGTATTGGTACGCTAGTATTAAAGCAACGTAGTAAATTGTTCATCAGAATGTACTGGTACGCTAGTATTAAAGAAACGTAGTATATTGTTCATCAGAATGTACTGGTACGCTAGTATTAAAGAAACGTAGTATATTGTTCATCAGAATGTTCTGGTACGCTAGTATTAAAGAAACGTAGTATATTGTTCATCAGAATGTTCTGGTACGCTAGTATTAAAGAAACGTAGTATATTGTTCATCAGAATGTTCTGGTACGCTAGTATTAAAGAAACATAGTATATTGTTCATCAGAATGTACTGGTACGCTAGTATTAAAGAAACGTAGTATATTGTTCATCAGAATGTTCTGGTACGCTAGTATTAAAGAAACATAGTATATTGTTCATCAGAATGTACTGGTACGCTAGTATTAAAGAAACGTAGTATATTGTTCATCAGAATGTTCTGGTACGCTAGTATTAAAGAAACATAGTATATTGTTCATCAGAATGTACTGGTACGCTAGTATTAAAGAAACGTAGTATATTGTTCATCAGAATGTTCTGGTACGCTAGTATTAAAGAAACATAGTATATTGTTCATCAGAATGTACTGGTACGCTAGTATTAAAGAAACGTAGTATATTGTTCATCAGAATGTTCTGGTACGCTAGTATTAAAGATGAAGTGTAATCAAATGACAGAAAATGTTTATTTTCAATCGAAATTAACTATTTTATTATACTCGTTATTATTTTCATATATTTAACAATTAATTAAATATATTTTCTGTGAAATCTAATCGTTTTTTCTTTCGTTGAACAGAAAAATTACTATTTAAATTTAAAGTATATTCGAAGCAATTCAATATTCGTTTAAGCCGTCTGATGTCCACTATACATGGCGTCAAATCTGAATAAGATTATCCTTTTTTAAATTCACGCTCAGTAATAGACTATTGAGGGTATTTATAAAGTAGTTAGCTTACGCTTATAATGGATTAACGATGATTGTTAAGTGTCATTAGCACTGTTACTAAATTGTGGCCTATTGCTATGATAGCCTCATAGATCTATAATTATAAGTTAATCTTCCTCTGAAGGTCAGTTTCCTGACAGGCCTTTTCATGTATGTTCCAAAAACATTGACCGCTTTCTTACTACCACCAAAATGAAACCTGGTCTAATTTCGTGGCCATTATATCGGCAGATGATTAGTATTCCCTTGACAAACGTACCCATCACAAAGGCATACTCCCGTTTAACCTCTGTTACCTGTTGCAGATGTAGGAGGGTCACGTTGTGCCAGTGTCCGCTCGATCCGGGAACCGACCCCCCATCAGCCCCTCACCTCCAGGAACTCACTTCTCGGACGGCTGGGTATCCGCAAGCCTTCTCTCCCAGCTGCTCCCACCTCCAGGACTTTTAGTCTGGACGATTTGCTTAAGCCGCCAAGTAAGCTCCCTACCTCCTCCTTCCTAAGACCACATCCACTTCCAGTCTCGTCTCGCCCCCCAGTCTTCATCTGTACATTTCTCCTGACAATGGCATGAATAGCAAATACGATCTACTTCACCGTATAGTCTGTTTTTGTAAATATGAAGCTTCACAAATATTTTCTTTCTTGGTTGACTTTTATCTATTTGGGTGCTGCTCCACTCTCTGCTGAACTTTTCGTCTTCAAAATTATTTTGTAACAAACTTGATTCTGGCGACAATTTCCTTAACAAGAAAAATGGATAAAACAATAATTAAAATCTAGAATCTCTTCACTAGTTTTACTTCACGTTCACACCTTTCTGTCTCTGATTTTGTAATATGCAATATAATTCACAAAATGTCCAACTAAATGAGGCATATTCAACATGTTTCCGTCCTCATTCTCATTATTTTTTAATTCTTCAAATCTAAAAATAATTATAATACTAAACTTTACCCAATTTTACGTTGACACGTGACTTTCTATAACTTTTTTTACCAGTGTCTCAAAATCTGCACCTTTTCTTTCTTCATTATAATGTTACTACTACCAGAGCGCTCTTTCGTCACTCTGGTATACATGAGCCCGACTCTACTGTGGGAGTCCTAAATTTCGCCTATCCTAAATTTTTATTCACCTAGGGTAGGGGTCTTCAACGAGTACCTGACATCGTACAGGCTCGGGACCATCGCTTAACGTCCCATCCGAAGGACGGCGTGCTTAAGTTTATTTTGCCTCCCAGATAAAATAAACTAAGGGCCTCGGTCGGGTTTTAAACCCACGATCTTGAGCTCAAAAGACAAGCACGCACTGAGCTACCGGCGCGCCCTCAAAACCATACCTAACGGGTGATATTTATATTTTATTTATATTATATACATACATATATGTATAAACACGTCGCTACGCAACATTAATATTTATAGGAATTAGATAATTGGTTTCAAAACAAATCCAACTGGGTTATTTCGAAAACAATATTATCACAAGGTTTACTTAGGTAGTTATTAGCATTTATGCTAATTTCCTATATAACTAATGAAGGGAGGAAGAGAGAAGATAGCTAATTAATGGATACGATCCCTCAGCTCCAACTTATAACTAACTCCAGTGTGTCCGGCCAACAAATTGATTGATTACGTATCAAGGCAATCTCACGTTGCCTTACTTCGTATCACTTTCGCATCAGAATAAATATAGCGCATGTATACATACAAGAAGCAAATTATTGAAAATAATAAACCAAACGAAATTAGGTATTTTTTTTCCAAATTTGGTACCATAACTTTGTTATTTCTTGACCAATTTAAAATTGGATTGCGACATTGATTTCAGCGTGAAAAATCATTCTTTAGAATGGTGTGTCAGAAAGTATCGGGTTCTATTTGTAATTTTAAAGTTGTACCGAATCTAAAGTACCATGTATACAATTATTTCGAAAAAGAGCTAATAATTCAAAACTAGACTGAAAAATATAGATTTTTTATTTTTATTTGTTCGATAACGTTATCTGTTCAAGAAAAATTCAGCCGGGCCATGTAAAAAGGACACCCTGTATATATGCTATTATGCAATGAATAAATACAGAGAATAACCCACATATAATTCATTTATGTTACCACAAACGTAAATGTCAAGGGATGTCATTATGATTTTTTTTTGGATAGCTCTAAAGCTGAGTTAGCCTTCTAAATGATGACACTGTTGAAGGTAATTCTTATCATTTTCTTTTACATATTGTAGTACAAACATAGATAAGCATGCATGAAATAATAAAGCCAAATAGATTTAAGGTGATAGGAATTGTAAAATGAGAAGAAAAATACTATTCGCAAATGCTTCCTTAAAAGATTTCATTGAAAAACCTCCAAAACCTCGTTTCTCTTTTTTTTTTTTTTTTTTTTTTTTTTGAGATAACAGTTGGAGAAGCAACTGGAGATGCAACATATGCTTCAACTTCTGATATGGCCGACCCACTGCTTCCTCTATTTTCTGTTAATTCCGCTCACAACCAGCTGGAATATCTTCTCGGGGCGAGGCACTCTGTCCTAACTCAGACCCAACACTTTTCTTTATTGTAACCTCACACTCTTCTCCTTTCTGGCACCTCTTCTTAGTCTTGCGGCTTTCATTTTATTTTGCTTCACTATTATCCCCCCCGCTTCTTTATTATATTTTATACTCTTATTTTATTTTATTCATTTATAATTTTATTTTGTTCTTTCTAAGATTATTATAGTGCATGCCTCATAGACTTTTGAAAGTCTTGAGAATACAGGATGAACTAAGAATTTCTGTTGAAGTATCTATTTCTTATTATTCCCAATGACAGCCATGTTGATTGAATCAATGTAACTCATATTTTTTTCTCTATATTCTTCATACAAATAATTTGTAATTTATCTTGAGAAATTCAATTGTAACTATGTAAATTATTACGATTTACATTGTTCCCTTTATAACTATTAACTTGAAGAGTCAAATAATGGATAAAAAAACCATTTACAAATTAAACACCAAATGTATATATATATACTTTTTTTTTTTAGAGATTAAAAGATGGTAAAATATTGTTAAAATTCCGATTAGTTGGTCAATCAGTGAAATTGTTTACTTCCCCGGCTATATGAAGTATAGAATAAGTTATGTAATCGGTCAAAAATTCGATATGGAGTTTTAACAGTAATTTTATGTTTTTCGACCCCTTGATTCAAAACTTGAAAAAAGTGTGTCTGTGAACACCATAACTCCCATTAGTGTATCGACATGAAACGTTATATTTGAATCCAAAATGCATTGATGACACCTATTAATTTTCATATTAAGCTAGTCTAGCGGGGGAAGTACATATATTTGTTTCTCTGTCTTACTGCCTTCGTAACGACTTTTTTTTTTTCAAAAAAATTCGTTTTGTTTATAGAAAATAATAAGTTTTCATTTTTGTCATCCAGCTACCCCATCGCCGAGAAAGAAGAGAAACAACTCGACACCGGTGAAGAAATCCTCCGCTTCAGAGAAGAAGCAAATCCTGCAACAGTTGGTGTCGCCGGTGGTTGCACAGCAAGAGGTGATCCCACTATCGTCCAACTGCAAGCCGAACGAACCATCCACCTCCAGCAGTGCGGAAACATCTTTCACAGCTCCACCCAGTGAGTAGACTGGATATGGCAAAATCTCGCTTCTTTAGATGGACCTTAACCTCATTCTCTTTGGCTTATCTGCTGTTGTCGACTTACAGCATGTGCACTTTACAACACAGACAGCATTAAAAGGAAAGTCTATTTATTACTGGAAAGTTAAGGTAATACCAAGAAATGGAAAGGCGAAAATGATAAAGTATGTAGATTGTATTTTTATATTTAGGTGTACATACATATTCAATATGGAAATGACTTAAAAATAAGTTTTAAAAAACAGAAAAATATCTTTCAAATAATCAAAGTATAGTAATAATAATACTACGTATATCTACGTTGAGGGAAGTCGAGGTTCTGTCATGTAAATGAAAAACTCAGCTTTTGGCCAACATTTCGGGAACTATTTATTTCCTTTTTCAGGGCCTTATAATGACCCGAGTGGATGTGTGTAATGGTGATAAGTGCACAAACACTTACCACCTTCAACAAATACATCCATTAGAGTTATTATAATTCCCTGAAAAAATTAAAAAATTGGCCAAATACTGTGTTTTTTAATTGACTTCCCTTACAACGGGTATCGCAGAAGTGGACAAACACTAGACACGAAACACCGCAACCTTGAACACCCCGTTCTTCGGATGGGACGTTAAGCGATGATCCCGAGGCTTTGCGATGTCAGGTACTCGTTGAAGACCCCTATAGTAGGTGAAGAAACCTAGTTAGGCAACATTTAGAACTCCCATAGTAGAATCAGGCTCGTGTCCACTAGAGTGATGAAAGAGCGCTCTGGTAGTAGGCGATATGACCTCGTAGTTAAAATCCGGACATGAGTCATAATAACTACTCAACTAGGGAGCCATGGTGGCCGTGCGGGCTAGAGCGTAGGGCTCTGGTCGCTTGGTCTCACTATGGTTTGCGGGTTCGAATCCCGTCCGGGAGTGAGTTTTATTTCGTAGATAGAACTCCCTCCCGGGGCCATGGATGTCGTAAATAATTAGGTAAAACACCATTATAAGAGTTATGGCTAATATGCATCGTACATAAGGCCAAGAAAAAAAAAAAAAAAAAAAAAAAACTACTCAACTAACCACAACGATCATATGATTTATAATTATCGAATTATCAGATGGTCAATGTTAGTTAGTTAATATAACACATGTCCGGGTTTTAACTAGGACGTCAGGCTTAAGTTCATTTCATCTCCCAGATAAAATAATCCTAAATAAGGGCCTCGCGATCCCCGCGATTTTGAGCTCAGTAAGTAAGCACGCATACCACCGGCGCCCTCTGTTGGATTATATTTATATGTTGTAATGAGGTTATGTCGTGGTTAGTTATTGTGACTCATGTCCGGGCTTTAATGACAGGCGCATGTCGCCTAGTACCAGAGCGCTGTCCGTAATTCTGGTGGACATGAGCCCGACTCTAATATGAGAGTATGGGGCCATCGCTTAACGCCCCATCCGAAGGACGGCGTGCTGAAGGGTTTTTCACCTACTAAAAAACCTAAGGGTTATGGTGTTTCGTGTCTGGTGTTTGACCTCTTCTGTGGTATCCTTCTTTTCCAGATATAATCGCTAGATCTTCAACATTGAAACTGCTGTCGACTCGTATCAATCAATATGGTATTTCTATTCGTCCAGGAGTCAATATTTACGAATGAAAGCTTTTAACTACAGAATTTTGCTAAATGCCTTTCAGAGAGCATGTGTCACACTAGCGCCATTTTCCAAAATCATTCAATGAATATAGTGAACTTTTGGAATCATTTAAAAGTTACTGAATCAACAGAAGAAAGCTTTCGAGAAGTATGAAAAAAAAAAGTCTAAAAGCTTTTGTGGAAGATAGAAATAAAGAAAAAATAAGGCAATGCGTATGCAAATATGTTGCTTTCTTACGCGAGAGTTGTTCTTGACGTTCTTTTTAGACTTCTCAAAGTTGTATTCTATTGATTTAAGTTGTTTCTCAAAATACAGATTCATTTCAGTTGGTTCTCAGAATAGATAAAGATTCATTTTAGCTCAGTCAATCGCAAGAAAGAAAAAAAAACAATTGGAATTAATTTTTTTTTTTAAACTTGCTTAGAGTGAGTTTTCAATTGAATGATTGTGATAATGAAATTAGTCGGAGGTATGAACTAGAAGCAGTGTTGCTATATTGCTGAAATTAACCTATTTTTCGTAACTATGACCAAGTAGAACGGCTTCCTTTTTGCACAAGTTCGTTGTGTGGAAGGATTAAACAAAACTTAGGAGGCCAACTCGTCTGTCTTTTGCATAAAGAGTGTCCTGGATCAATAAGGACAAGAAATATAATGTATAACGTGGTAAGGCGATAATAACCTAAGAAGTTGTTCCCTCCAAATCAATAAACCAACCAGCCAACCATCTTGTTTTGCCAATACAATTCTTTTTATATATATGATTAAGCTGGGATATTTATGTACAATCTATTAGCGAGGGAAAGCCTGGGCGAAGGAGTGAGGCATTCTGATTGCATGTTCCTCATTTCTGGGCATCAAATCTCGTACAATTTGTTAAATATTTATGAATTTCGAGAATAAAACTAACTAAACAAATATATTTAAAATAACAAAAAGAATTGCAATGAACAACTATATATTATATTTTTATAGTTTATTATATCCAAAGGACATAGGTAGCTCAGTGGTATGCGTGCTTGTTCACTTAGCGGGTTCGAAATCCGGCCGAGGCCTTTAATTTTTTTTTATCTGGAAGATATAAAAAACTTAAGCAAGTCCTTCGGATGGGACGTTAAGCGATGATCCCGAGCCTGTACGATGTCAGGTACTCGTTAAAGACCCCTACCCTAGGTGAATAAAAATTTACGGTAGGTGAAATGTTGGACTCTCAGAGTAGTGTCGGGCTCATGTCCAGAGCGACAAAAGAGCGCTCTGGTAGTAGGCGATATGACCTCGTAGTTGAAGCCCGGGCATGAGTCACAATAACTAATTAACCAATCCAGGTCATCATCCTAAATATAATCTTGTTCTTCCTAATACATCCGACTAATTTTGTATCTCCCATTGAACCATAGCTTATTTTTAAAGAGTTGTTAAGATGCCTATAATAATTGCATGCCTGCCATGTTACAAACAAGCGCCTATTCCTCCCCCTGTAGATCGGTGTGCTCCGGAGATGAATATGAAACTGGAGAAGAAGGTGACATTTGCTCGTCTTCTGGACAAAGTCTCCTCAGAGATGTCTTCAGGTTCCGAACTGGAGATGGCTCCTCAGACGATCGTCTCTCCGAACAGCACCTCTAGCAATCAGGGGAGCGACTCGAGGTCGAGCAGCGAAACTCAGCTCCACGGTAGTCTCGCCTCCTCCTCCGCCAACTGCATGTTGCTCTGATGATTGCACGGGACCTCCCCCAGGTTCGTGTCCCCCCACCCTTTCTCCATTCACTTCACCTCACTATATCTATCTATCTCTCAATTCCCCTCTCTGCCCATCTCTTACCAAAATAATAAAACATTTAAAGAATAAATAATAATAAACTTAAAAAATAAATAAATACATTGGTAGTTTCTTAGGTTCATTTTGAGTGGTCAGGTGAGGCTAGAATACCTGCGCTACTCCTCTCCTATCCATCATCATTCTTTCTTCCCTTTGCCGTGCGCACCCTCTGATATAACATAACCTTTAAAAATTTGTTTCTTAGGGGGGGGGGGGGGGGGGGGGGGGGTGCGGGCTAGAGCATAGGTCTTTTGTCGCATGATCTCCCCGTGGTTCCGGGTTCGATCCCATCCGTGGGAGAGTTTTATTTCTTCCCGGGGCGATGGATGTTTTAAATAACTGAATAACACCGTTATAGATACATGGCTAATATGCATCGTACATAATGTAAATAAAAAAAATTGTTTAATAAGAATTATAACATTTTTTCTAGTCCTACAACTCAAGCTTCATGACACCAAAATAAATTCTATCAATTACCAGATTAGGTGAGTGAAAAATTGGATTATATCAATTTAGATGATTAGGGATATGATAAATAAAATTATATTTTATTATAAAAACGAAGAAATATTTACAACTGTTTCCAGTTTTATCCGGTAAAGCGGGAATTTTCCCCTAAAGTTTGATGATAGAGCCCCATGTAAGAAAAATAAATAAAAATAACTATTTAAGCATTTACTTCTAATTTATTTACTTAAGGAAATAACACAACCACGTGTGTGATAGAAATGTTGATACCAGAGCTCGAAATCGCCAGAAAAACGTGAATGCTCTCACGGTACAACGGTCAACTAATCTTCATCACAAACAGGGAAGCATAATTTAGCTTTCATATTGAATTGTCGTTCAGATATGATCCTGTGCGCCTGATAGCTTATTAATATTGTTGCTCCCTATCATAATAATGGTATAATAATAATAATATTCATTTCCGTTAAATCATAACATAGTCATACAATAATAAACATAAAAATAACTTATATACTTATACAAATAAACATATCAGATGAATAATATAACTATAAAAATAAAATTAATTATTATAAAATTCCTAATATTAATAAATACACTAAGTAGTACTATGTTATATATTTCTTTAAGAGAAGTCCTCTTTCAGGACTATATTTCGGGACGATTACAGCCCCTTTCTTCAGATCACAATGAGCAAAAAATATAAAAAAATTAATAAATAATGAATAACTAATAAAATTGAAGATAAATAATAAAAATATTAAACAAAAAGTAATTATGATAGAACTTATGGCCACTTTTCAATGATCATACATTTAGAAGAAGGTATTAAAACATTACCTCTCTACATATTTCTGAAGTACGTGATAACCAAACTATAACCTTTAATGGATCGTCTGATGTTTGGTAATAATCGTCTCAAATTCAACTTCGCACTTTCCCTAGATATGTGCAATAATCTATTTAGTGACTGTGCATGAACTTTTCCCAAAGTAATTTTAATTTCTCCCCTCCTTCCCTTGCAGCAATTGTAACACTGCCACTGGCTTAATGGCATCACCTGCCAATTTAAAATGAACCAATTATATAATGAAATTTTAAAATTGTTTTGCCTTTTTCACAAACTGCCAGGTCCTAAATACATGTCTGAGAAAAAGGGACCATGTCTTAGTTACTGTCGATTTTTAATATTTTGGCTTTGTTTAGTTTTGAGAAAAATAATATGTAAATTTCTGCGAAGAGGACAGCCAATCACATTTCTTAAAGTACAACTTCACGTCATCTATACGCTCAATTCTGAACTAAAAACTACCTAAAATGAATCTTAAGGCTTATAAATATGGAAATATAAAAATATATAATTTTGAAATTTTTCATGTTTCTTGGCTACTTTTTAAAATTAACGAAATAAGATGGGGTCCTTTTTTCTATGAGGTATATTTCTCATTTCAACAACTTTTAAAAAAGTTAAAAAAATATTATAATATATTTAAAAACCGTATTAAAAATCATAATATATATTTGAAAAAATAGTAGAATAGTAAATAGTTATGTATGAATAGTAAGATACAGTGAAACCTAACAAAATATATAAAATATTATTATTTATGTTTAAATTCAATTATTATATATTATGTAATAATTAAATTTAAGTTCTTATAAATAATATAAAAAAAACTTGTAAACTAGTAAAGTTAATAAAAAATCACTATTAGCGCTCCCGCACAACGCTATCTAATCGTATTTTTAATAATTGAATTAATAAAAATGGGATATGGGCAGGTGCACTGTAGTCACGTGGGGCTGTCAAATGTAAATTTATATATTTTGTCGTTCGTTATAAGTGAGAGCGTATAAAAATGTATATATTTTTAATTTTATATTAGCACCATGCAAAGTGTTGTATATAATATTCTGAAATTTAAAAAAAATTAACATTTTTATTGTAAACATTAATTATTTCTGTAATTAATTTTAGCTGACAACCCCCCTATTGATGTTAGCACGAGGCCTTTGGCATGAAGTGCACGACTTGATTTTTTTTTAAATGTACGTAACTACATATTTGAAGGATATTCTCTGGATTGATGAACTGTTAAAGAGACCAGGGGAAAAGTTTCTGTGTATATTTTGGCTGAAACTTTCAGAGATTGTTTTGTAAGACCTGAGAAGAAGATATGTCCAAGAAAGTTCTAAGGTTGATCGAACAACGCAACCTTAAAAAATAACCTTTTTTAGGTGCATCGTTAACTCCTGTGTGAAAGAAAGCTCGTCGAATAGATTAACATTGTCGCTTTTCCTTGTCTTGAAATTCCCCCTCTATACAAACTGTGAAAAACTGAAATTGATGTTTATGAGTTATTCAAAGAGCAATATTAGTAATATCTGGGAGATAAAAAAAAAAACTTAAGCACGCCATCCTTCGAATGGGACGTGAAGCAGTGGTCCCGAACCTGTACCCTAAAAGGCCCCTAGATTAATAAACGTGGCTAAATTTAGGACTCCCATAGTAGAGTCAAGCTCATGTCCACCAGTGACGAACCTACCAGCGCTCTGGTAGTAGGCGATATGATCTAGTTAAAGCCCGGGCATGAGTTGTAATAATAACTAACTCTTATTGGGTGGTTTGACCTTTAATACTCATTTCCATTTCACACCTGAATTAAACATCTAAACAATTGTTTGGCCATTATTTTAGACATCTTATACAAATATCTTTCAAATATTAACTGTTTTTAAGAAACACTGAAAATTATTTTGATTTTTTCTGAAATAAAAGTAATAATGGAATCTTGAGAATATTTTTCATTTGTTACATAAACTTTATAAATTATGTATTATAAACAATTGTTTATAGTTGAAAAACTATGATAATAAAAACTAAATATAAAATGTATTAATTGCAGGTACAAAAATATTGCGTCTCCAGTGTGTTATTAGAGAACGAGTTTGACAGTTGTTAGTTGTGATTGTGACAATGTAAATACTCTAACCAAACGTCTTATGTGTGGGGATGTTGTGTTTGTATGTAAATAGATTTTGTGTGTAATTTTGCTTAATTTGTGTGCTAGATTTTTTTTTTTTTTTTAGATTTAGATTTTATGTTGACTCCTTTTCTGTTTTTCTACTTTGTATGATCCAAGCATGAATTCGTAAATAAAAACAAAAACTTTAAAACAATTATTTTCAAATATTTAGATTTTTTTATGTGTTATTTGTAAACACTTAGCTTGTGGCTTAACAATATGTCTAGCCAATCATTTAATTTCCTTTACTTATAATTTTGTACATATAACAATATTTTTTTGACAATGATAACAAAAAATACACAAAGGGAGAGGGGATGATAAAAATTAACAAAACAAAATTGAATGAAAACAAGATCATACAACGATGACACACCACAACAAAACATCATTTTCAAGGTGGGTACAAATTATATTATCTTCAAAATATTCAAAAAATTATATATAATATAAAATTATATTTATATTATATATAAATGTGATACGGTGTAAGAAAATGAACCTGAAGTCGAACGTTTCGTTGATTTTGTAAATCCGAATAGAACATACAATTCTAAATAAATATTTAGGGAAATGAGATCTTTAAGTACAATACTTAACAATTGATTAGATTTAAAGGTTCAAAAATAAGAAATGTAATTGTGGAATTTTATAATAAATAAATAAAACAAACTATGACTTTGAAATATTGTCTATTCCACAAAAAAATGTATACTGAACTGTTTATTTGGCTTTACACCAAACTAAGATTTTGTTTATAACTAATACCGAAACTGGGAGTTTATGTGTACATTTTTTTGTGGAATAGACAATATTTTAAAAAAGATGTTTTATTTATTTTAGAAAAATTTGTTTGCAGTCTGAACTTAATTTTTTTAAACTGAGGTGATATAGCGAGTTAGGTTATCGTTGTCGAAAGTAAAATTATGTATATCGACTGATGGTAAATTTTCCCCAACGCATTATGTATCGATATAAATTTAATATTTGCAAATTATAAACATTTTTACAGGTAAACTGTATTTTGCTTAATTTATTTTTATACGAGATAGTCTGAAAATAAATGTAAATATTCTAGGCGGCGTGAAAATTAAATCGTGACATTGAATAGTTGATTGGTTATATTGTTCTATCTGAGGTGAAAACTAAACACAATAACAGATGCACTACTTACCTATCCATCTACAATCCAAAAACATTGGAAGGTATTTAGCAGATAACAATAATCACTTTTCTTTAAACTATTAAAACACCTGTTTTGTAGAAACGGTTTAACTTGTATAAAGTTTCTCCAATATTACATTATGCTGATTGGTTTCTTTCTGTTTATTGCCCTCCATTTATTTTAAAATACTAACTCATTTATTCTGGTAACAGGAAATGTTTATTTAAATGAAATGGAAAACAAGATATCGAAGTTAAAATCAACAAACAAACGGAAGTATAATAGTTATTACTTTAATCTACTCGGAATAATAAGAAAAGTTACTTGAAATATTATTTGCAATTTTACTTCAAAATATTATTTTGAAATATCTATGTTTGTATATTATTATATTTTATTTTTTAAGGTCAAAAGGCGTCCAAGATGTTATAAAACAATTTGCATTAAATCTTAGGGTGCGAAACATACTTAAATAGCTACTGGTTGCAAAAATATCTGGAACGAATTAACCATAAACATATATACAGTCAGTAACAAAAATGTTCGGACGGTTTGATTTTTCAATAAAAAATTATAATAATTAAATGCAAAAGTAATAAAAAATAATTTAAAAAAATAATTAAAGCCATTTTTCAATCAAGAATAAGAATTCAAAAGTGGGTTAGGATAAAGGAAAAACAGCTTTGATTAGAACAAATAAATATTTTAATTTAATAAATTTTATAACAAGTAATGTAGGTAACAAAAATTTTCGGACAAAAATGTAAACAACTATAAATAAATTCAATGTTTTTTTTACGATTTCACAAATTCAAAAACCATAATGTTAATAAATATTTGGTTGGGTACCCTTTTTGTGTAATAACATCTTTCATTCGATTCGGCATTGATGATGAAACTAATTTTTTGGTGAAATTTGGAGATATTTTACCCCACTCTTCTAATAACTTTTGTTTCAATTCGTTTTTTGAAGCAATGGGTGTTAATCGAATTTTCCTGTCGAGCTCACCCCATACGTGTTCAATTGGGTTGAGATCGGGCGATTGGGGGGGGTTTCATAACTTTAAGGGCAGTTATACAAAAGCCAAGTACGTACCAATTCACAGGTGTGTTTCGGATCGTTGTCTTGGTAAAAATGAAAAGTCCGTAAAATCCCAAGTTTTTCAGCACTCTTTTTCAAATTGCTCCTTAGTAATTCGGCATAAACTTTTCCAGTCATGGTGGTTTCAATGAAAACCAGTTCACCAATTCCACTAGACGCCATACACCCCCACACCATCACTGAGCCACCCCCATGTTTTACTATTGGTTTTAAATTTTTTGGATTCAGCTCCTCATTACGCCTTCTCCAAATTTTGTCGCGACTGTCGGGACTAAATATATTAAACTTACATTCAAAAGTATTTGCTTGCAATAGAACAAACCGCAATAATAAAATATTCTTGTATCTGGTAACTCTTCACAACATAAAAAGAAATCTCAGGTCATGTAATGTCAGAAAACTAGATTTTTGTGATATGACGTTGGAAGAGAGCGACAGCAGCGCTGACCCTCGGCAGAAACCGTCCCTTCCCCCTACTCTATCCCCTCCACCTTCCCTCTAAAGAAACTAAGTACCCAATTTTTCTAATTTAAACGTTTTTTCTCCGATATTTCGACAAATAAATGTTTCCAGATCATGTCCGTTTACTTCCATGTAATATATGTATACATATACTATTACTTTACTTTTGTTTACTTCCCTGTACATATAATATATGTATACATAATAATATGTACTAAAAATTTTGTAATCGTGTGAACATCAGAGATCAATTGCATGCGTGTGTTTATGTGAGAGCTCAAACGCTTTGACCTGACATCGTACAGGCTCATGACCATCGCTTAACATCCCATCCGAAGGACGGAGTGCTTAAGTTTATTTTACCTCGCAGATGAATGACATTACTCCAAAAAATTTCTGAATGATTCTGGAACTCTTTTGCGAAGCTCAATCTTTTTTTTATATTTTTTTCACTCACAAACGGTTTTTGGTACTCTCCCATTATATCCTGCTTCTTTTAGAATTCTTCGAACATTTTGTGGGTGAACTTTCTTTCCCGTTTCTCTGTATACCTCGGCGACGATCTGAGGTGCACTCCTCGAGGGCTTGTTTTTAATTTTCCGGACAACGCTACACCTTTCTCGGTCGTTTAATACTCTTGGACGGCCAAAGGAAGATTTCAAATCTATCCGATCCTCGTGCTTATACCTTCGAATTACATCGGCTACGGTGCTTTTACTTCCGCCTACCATACCACCGATTTTGCGGACACTTAATCCTTTTTCATAATTAAAAATTATTATCTGTTGAACTTCAAAAGATGTTCGACCCATCTTGACAGCAGGAAATACAAATAACTACTGAATGCAGTAATAGAAGGATATAAACACATTTTATTTGTTCGGTATTAGCGGTTGGTTGAGAAGGGATTAAAGATCATGATCAGAGTCGCATTTGTTTACAAAACAAACAACAGGTGTCCAGAAAATTTTGTTACGTGAATTTCTTGTCTTCAATTATTAATGCAAAATTTCCTATTAGCTGTAAATGTTTAATTAATTGTTTTACGGCGTTTTGAAATGATTGATGATCTCGAAATTTAAAACTTTGCTTGAATTAAATATTTTGCCATATAACTATGTGTAACTGCAAAAGAAAAACAAAATTATAAATTGTCCGAAAATTTTTGTTACTGATTGTACATATAATGTTTATTCATATGTAATAGTAGTTACCCAAAAATTAAATATTTGAAACCATAGCACACTGTCTGGAATGTTCATGTGTTATATTTTCTTAAATGCTTGTTAGTGATAGTAATAGCGGTCTGCTTTATGTCATAGAAAATTGTCATTTAGAGGTGTATAGTTCATAATAGTGTATATTATTTTAAAGTTTGTAAATAATTGATACCAAATTTTGCTTAAAGAGTAATTTTTACAAAAGAACTGATATAATATTTAAACGTTATACAAAATACACAATTGAATAAGTGACAATAAATAGAAAGATCCAGGTTCCACATAGACTTTGATAATTTGTTGAACAACTTTTTTGCCAGAATGATGAAGTTCTTCTCCGTCTTCGTCAGCCATTGTCCTCGTATGGCGGAGCGCCATCTTGTGCATGAGTGCATATCGTTAATACGAACGAGAGTATGTATTGACGGGCGTGAGAGGGCAATATTTGTTGCCTTGCCAACGGGGGATGCAGTGAGCGTCTCTGGGGACATTCCAAATGATATTTTTCTGCAAGGGAATCATCCTCTTGGCAGGACATATGAGGCTGTATAAGCTAGCGAGGAGATATTTGGTAACGGCTCCTTCTTTTGCCAATATCTAAACCTTTTACAGTTGTCTGAGGTCTATTTTGGATAGCTTCCATTCATAAAAACAGCTTTTCATATTAACAGAAATTTGGTACATAGCCATAACATTGTTCGATAATGTTCGGAAAAAATGTTATAACAGGTTAACTGCACAAGCTTTTGGTACTGCAACAGTGGGAAGACAATATTCTACCCTTCTTAAATCTGAATATAATTTATAATTGTTATATTTTATTTTTTTGTTTGTGTGTGTAATTGTCTTTGTTTTTTTTTCTGGTCTAGTGGGAGGGTGCGAGCTAGGCGGTGGGGGAGGACGACGCGGCAGGAAGACAGCCTCTGCAGACTCCATCCTGGCCATGTTCCGCAACTTCCCCGGAGTGGTGGGCTCGGCGGGAGTCTCTCCTTCGACCACCCCTACAGGCTCCACACCTAGGGAGGATCTGGCCGGGAGTGACGACTCCTCCACCCCCATGTCCTCCTCCAGCGGGATTCCGGACTCGCCTCCCCTCTACACCACCCTCTCCAACAAGACAACTATTCAGGTAAGTCTGGAGAAGAAGAGAAGATCAGCATCTAAGTCAATAATTAGATCTGAGTGAACTGCCTAAGAATCAGGTTGGTGAAATTGGGAGGATTAATAAATAAAGCCTTTATTTAGTTCCTCACAAAAAAAAACATAATATATTATAAATTATTTCATAACATATAATAGATCTAATATTAATAAGCAGATTTTGCTTTTACTCACAGAACTAAGGCCTCCATGGCGACTCAATGTACCTCTTTCAATCATATTGCCATCGTGTTAACCGCCTTCTTTGACCGTTTCTGGTATGCAGGCTACCAGTCTGTCTTTGGCTAGAGTTCATTTCAACCTCATTGTGTGTTCTGCATATTTCCATTTCATCTTCTTCGCTTCCACCACTGTTTCCTTGGACTTGATGTTCTCTGGAAGCCATAATACAGAATACTGCAGGTGTTAAATATCGTTCTCTTAAAGTCCACTTAAATGATTTCAAAATATCCTGGAACCTGTTAGAGTAGCGACAAAGGTACCGGTATAATAATAATAAGACGTAATTAATTGAGGTAATTTATTGTTGTGTTGTTTAGGTGTCGGTGCTGGACCCTCTGAGTGCCCAGAAGAGCTCCAACAGCTTTCTGCCGAGCAGCCTGCTCCAGCCACCCACCATCCTTCTGGAGATGCCCAACAAGTGCCTAAGTCCCATCCGGGAGATGCCTACCCCAGCCCCATCCCCGGCCCTCACCCCCGTCCTCTCCCGAGCCCATCCCCCCATGGGCCTCCCCCTGGATCCTCCCAACCCCTTGGCTCTCCTCTTGCCTCGGAACTACCCGGGCCCCAAGGAGCCAGCCGGCCCTGTCATCCCTGTGGTCCGAGTGGAGGCTGCCTCTCCCGGCCCAGGTTCTCCGCCCCCGCACCGCCCCCACAAGCCCTTCCTCAAGGATCTGGATAAGCCCAACTCCCTAGACCTCCCCTGCCCACCTCCCGTTATCACAGTCACCTGCAGCATGACCGAAGGTGAATCAGATGCCGACTCTCCAGCCACCAAGCCCAACACTGGAGGAATGTGCTACCTAAGTCCATTTTCCATGTGTTCACGCAGCGACCGAACTACTTCCGAATCCAACTTGAGTTCTTCAGGATATAGCTCAATGGCAAGCCCTGGACCATCCAGGTGTGGCTCAAACAATCCTCTTTGTCCAACAGACTCAGATGAGAACCACCATATCCACATGCCCAGACGACCATCCCCGCTACTCCGAGCTCCATCCTCTGAAGAGAAAATAGTACTCAGAGGTAGATCAGATTCAGAAACCATGTCTGACGATCCACAGCTCGAGTCGAACGATGAAGGTTTCGGCACAGACCAGCTTGAAGAGAAAATAGAAGAAGGAGAGTTGAAGAGTGCCAAGGAGCTGGAAGTGTTCCTAGAAGACTGCACGGAGAGGGCCAAACTTATTGGACTTCCATCGACGGGAGTGAAGCATTGTAGCAGCTTTGATACAGGACTGGAGAATTATCGTTCAAAAAATCGCGTGAAACATTGTGCAAGTGTCGAAACCGGTTTGGACTGTTACCGAATAACTCCTCCACCAGTGCGCCACTGTGGGAGCGCCGATGGAAATCTGAACAGTAAAAAAGTTCTTCTCCAGTTGCCCTCAATTGTAGTCGAGGGGGAATCAAACGGGGACAAACACATAAGTCCGATGAGTTCGCGAAGTGAGAGCCCTCTCAGCGAGAAGACGGGGATGAGTCGGTTCTCACCAATGTTCTATGGAAGGATGACCGACTCAGACGGCCTGTATGACTGCGGTAGCTCGGACTGTTGCAAGAAGAAACACTCAAGCAGGAGGAAAGAGCGACGTCGAAGCAAGTCCCCCACCAAGATCTCTCAGATCCTCCTGGAAGTTCCAGGGAAGAACGGTGCTATGGAGGCGACTGGGCGAGGCAACGCGAGGGGGAAGCCAAGCCCCAAGCGGCGCGTCAGGCCACAGCTCATGTCCTCTACCTCGTCTTCCTCAGCCGAAAGTTTGAATTCAATTAGGTACAAATCGAAAAACTATTTTCTTTACCTTTTTTATTATGTAAAAGGTCTTATATTCCATTTCTTACTGGACAATGGTAATTAATAAATTTTTTTGTGCCCTAAAACAAACTAACAGAAAAACAGTTTTATTATTATACTGGTAGGTACAATAATTATAGTTACCCAAGTATAGCACAATGATTATAGTTTGTTATTAAAGAATGTAAATCATAATGGGTCGAAATACCCAAATGAACATTTCACAGCTGATCAAATATTAGTTTTATTGTCTATATTTAGTGTGTTTAGGTATCTCATACTTTTAGTAACCAAAGCAAAAAGTGTTGAGACTTTTTACCTACATTTCATTTTTATTTTTATTTTAAAGGTTGATATTTGGTACTAAATTCCAATAGGTTTAACACAATTCCATTGTCTTCCCCACGATGAAGAAAAAAATACTTTTGAATTTAGGAAATACAAAAAGAAAGTGCAGGACAAAAACAAGTCCTATTATAGATTTGAAGAAATTTTAGTTTATAAAAAAAAATAGGTGGTTACCAGCTGTTGTCGGGTTAATAACTAAGCGTTGTTTAGTAACTTGAGGTTTCTTCCTATTCCCATTTAAAATGTTGCATAATATTAGAGGGCTTGTTTTAAATAATTTTACTGACTAATATTTATTTACTGAAAAAATTAGCCCTGCGCAAGCTTTCCAAAATATATTCAAAGCCCATGGAAAAAATCTGTGCAGCTTCAACCCACTCATATTTTAATAGCATTATTATTTTTGTAATAATTGTTTACCTAATATAAATGTCCTTATTATGTTTACAGGGATGTGACAATATGCCTAAGTCCTGAAAGACTTGCCGAACGAGTTAGCTGTGACAGTCGTTGGTCAGATGTCGCTCAAAAGGATTTAGAGTCTGGAGAAGAAACTGAAGTAAGACTTTGTGTTTTCTCACTTTTTTTCACTATATTTTGGTTCTTATTTAGATTATTTTTGACAGACAATTTGTATTTGGTGGAGTCCTGTCAATAGAATTTAATATTTTAGGGCTCCAAAGGGCATATAGTTACATAGTTTTCTAACTATTTAAAGTTTATGTATTTTTATAAATAAATTCATATAATATAAATCTCTTAGGACGCCGGTAGCTCAGAGATAGCATGTTAGCCTACTGAGCTCAAGATTGCGGGTTCGGAACCTTGAGAACGCCGTCCTTCTGGTGGGACGTTTAGCGATGGTCTCGAGCCTGTATGATTCTCGTTAAAGACCCTTACCCTAGATAAGGAAACCTGAGTAGGCAAAATTTAGATCATCCACAGTAGAATTGGGCTCATGTCCACCAGAGCGACGAGAAATGACTCTGGTAGTGGACCATGATATGACCTCGGAGTTAAAGCCCGGGCATGAGTTAAATAACTAACTAACCATAATTCTGTTAGTCTGAAATGCAATACAGACAATAGAATCGAATGAGGACAATGACAGATACGCCATCATCTTTTAGGGTGTAATTCTATCTTTATTAAACTATGTCTCCATTGTCCTCAACAACTCATTTAGTGTATTTCTTTTTATTTTATTATTTTGTGTATTTATCCCTAAGTTCCTACATATTTCATCTTTCATAAGTGTGATCCTCTGTATTATTTATCTATTCCTATCTTCTATCCCATATTTATCCCTAAGTTCCTACATATTTCATCTTTCATAAATGTGATCCTCTGTATTATTTCTCTATTCCTATCTTTTATCCCATATTTATCTCGTAAGTTCCTACATATTTCATCTTTCATAAGTGTGATCCTCTGTATTATTTTGCATGATTGTCAGATAGATGGATTTATCGAGTACGAAGCTTCGCAATAAAGATACAGGTTTAATAAGACCATCCATTTATTCTTTTCTTATTTTCTTCTATTCTAATTTTCCTTAAATTAGTTATTTCTTTTGTTTTAATTCTTAATACAATGCATACTCAACAATTTTCTTCCAATTTTTGCATGCAGTTCTTGAATTCTCATTATGGTTCGTTTACTTAAATTATCAACATGTCATTGTTAACATCTTATTTTCCTCATTTATTTCGTTGTCTTCTTCAACTAGATTCAGATTTTTTTAATTTTATTTAATTTTCCCTTCTGTTTTCATATTAGATTTAAACTAATTCACCTTTGCTAGTAGAAATGCTAGTAAAATTTTTGATTCTTTATTTATTTATTTATTTTTTTTTTCTTATAAATTAACAATGTTGTAAATAGTAACTCTTAAATAATTCTTAAACATAAAAATCATATTAATATTTTCTCTAGACTAAACGTACTACTTACCTGCTACTTAACTGTACGTGTTGTATGTAATCGGTCATAAATTAGAAATTTATGTTTTCCGATATACTGAATCTTAAAATGTCGTCGGCGAATCATCGGCAAAGTACTTCCCCCTTAAATTAATCAACTACGTTTTCGCTCTCCCTCTAGAAGCAATTTACTGATTTGGTTGAAAATCAACAGGTCTCTTACGCAGAGACTTCTCAATCATACTAAATTTCTTGTTGATAATTTCGTTTCATAGGTAAGTTAATTAGGATAATTGATACAACTCCTCTCGTCTGGTGTCGATTCATACATTATTTCGACAGTTATGGGGTTTTTATGTTAAGACCCCCCCCCCCCCCCCCCCCCCCTTCATAAGTGTGAACCTCTTTGATCTTTTTAGTGTTCCATGCCAAAATTAGGAAAACGGAACATTTAAGGAATCACTTCAGTGTACGCCCGTCCGTCTGTCATTTTCTCTGAAACTTTTCTATGTAAAGTTTTGAAATTTAGCACAGAGATAGAATGTGGTGGCCCAATTATAGACGTGGAGTAAGAAAAGTTGAATTTTGATTCTGGGGGTTAAGTAATTTCAGGGGGTAAGTTGGGAAATGAAAAATATTTTCAAGGCCATCGCGTAAGGAGTCAAATGAAAGGTTAGTAAATCGCGAATTCAACAATGTGTATGATATATTTTTGTATGCATTTTTTCGAACATATTTCGGGAAAAATGCTTAAAAATTGCTGTCCCTCACCCTTAACACCAAAAAGGATCGCTCAGAAAAATCAAAAAGAAAATCATAAACATTGAGAATTAGGTGTAGATTGAGCCAAAAGTATCAGGATTTAAAAATTCTAGCGCAATCAATTGTTATAAACAATTTAATTGTTTATTTCCTTAAACTGCTGACCCATTGGTTTAACTATTAATAATTTAAGTGGGAGGCTGATGGCACGGAACACTTATTGTGCAAGTATAGTTTGCACTTGACCGATTTTTTTTCTTGATATGGGTCGCTCATATGAGGTTTTGGATTTACATACAAACTTTCGTGTTGATATATACATTACTTCCTCAGTTATTAGAGTTTTTTGTTAATGTAAATTCCTGGTTAAGTTTCCTCATTGTAATCGATTCCTCCTAATGTACATTCCTGTTTCAGTCTCCTTTTTGTAATCGATTCCTCCTAATGTACATTCCTGTTTCAGTTTCCTTTTTGTAATCGATTCCTCCTAATGTAAATTCCTGGTTGTCTCCTCATTGTAATCGATTCCTCCTAATGCAAATTCCTGGTTGTCTCCTTTTTGTAATCGATTCCTCCTAACGTAGATTCCTGGTTTAGTTTCCTCTTTGTAATCGATTCCTCCTAATGTAGATTCCTGGTCAAGTCTCTGACTATAATTTCATTTATTGAAGTTTATTTTGAACCAGTATCCTATCCAAATGTTATTGATACTGTATGTGTACAAGATAGTTCGCATATTCTACTATTTTGTTGCAAGTGCCTCAAACCAACATCCATCGAAGGCTAAATAAAAAATTATAAATTTAAAATCTTTTATTGCCTTACATTTTTTTTTTTTTCTTATTCTTGCTATAGTAATTTTGAGCATCTTGCTTTCAATTTAAGCCATGTTTTGTTGCGATCATGTTTTTTATTTTTTTACTGTAATTTTTTTTATTTAATTATGTCAATTATTCTGTTAGGATGTTACGTCACAAATGTTACCTCCAGAAGGAAAAGAAGAACCACGAAGTCAAAAGAAAATAAGTAGAATGCGAACTGTTGGACATCAGATAAGGTACAGAAACCTGAGTACTTCGAGAGACTTCTTTCTTTAAAATAAGTTATTTTTCTTTAGTTCTTGACTTGCTATGTTTTATTTTTATAAAAACGTGGAGCAGTGGAGCCCATGGTGATATTCGGTTCATATTTGGCACTCCTGAGGAAATTGATTTTTCCTATTAACAGTAAAATTCTTGGATCGCATCACATTTCTTATTAAAAAAATATATTTCATAAAAAACCTGTTTATTCGCGTTTCCAGAAAAAAAATATATATATATATATATAACTACTATAAATTAAAAAACGGGTTCTTTAAACACGGCCTCAGGGAAATATCTGTCGTGATGAAGGGAGTCGTTGGTGATAATTGATGAGAAATGGTACAAATTGTCCTAGCGCAAACAAAGCAGAACATAAAGTTAGTGTGATGTACCATTATTCCTGCTCAATTAGTGCCTGCATCAGGCAGAGCTGCAAAACGGTTACTTAAAATGAACGAATATTAATTTTTGCACAGTTTGTTGTTAATAGCTTTTTGAAAGCTAAGCAAGTCTTGGTATTTATTTTTTTCTTCCAGTAGTCACTGTTTTTATTATTAATCACAGTCCATTTGAATGTTGCCTTATCAATATTATTGTAAATTGCAGATTCCTTAGACGCCTAGAGCAAAGTCTGAAGCGGAATCGTGCTCGTACGACAAGTCCAGAACGACCGTTGCTGCCCAGCGCGGAGGGGGAGCAGCGGTCGGTGAAGCGGTTGTCCTGGCTAAGGTCGAGAGGAGCGGCTAGCGATGGGGCAACCGTTGGAGCGGCCATGGATCACGACTGGGGCTCTGGCTTCTCCATCCCAAACACTGACTAGCCAGCATCTCAAAGAGGAGAAACTTCGGTAGTAGTCATGGAAAAGGTATTGACAACTTTCCATGCGAAATACTGATCAGGTATGGTAGCTATGGGTAGCCACTTCAGGGAAAACGACAGATGACAAAGTGGAGACCAACAGCAGGCCAATTACTCACGTTTTGATAAGTTAATGGAATTCGTGGTAGAACAATCATCTTATTTGTGAAATTTATGGGTTTCGCAGAAGTCTGCAAAAAATAAGACTAGTCATGAACCCTTGAATAAAATAATTATGTGTGATAGTAAGATGTTGTGGGACGAGATTTCTAATAGAAATAAAAGACGTTGTCTTCCCACTGTTTTATTTATACCAGAACCGGTTTTCGACGCAACAGCGTCATCATCAGTGGTTCATCCACCCACACAGCACAGCGGTTGGAAGATAACTGGCTGTTATCTTCCAACCGCTGTGCTGTGTGGGTGGATGAACCACTGATGATGACGCTGTTGCGTCGAAAACCGGTTCTGGTATAAATAAAACAGTGGGAAGACAACGTCTTTTATTTCTATTAAAATAATTATGTGTTGGAATGAGGGAGACGAAAACATGACCAGGAGGTGGGCTCCTCCTACCTGTGTGCACAGGTAACAAATGTATTGGAAGACTTAATAATTCATTAATCAAGGAAGGTACTTGCAGCGAAGTGTACAAGAACAGGACAGTTACAAAACTGACCATGACCTTTTATTTGACCTAAGGGATTGACCTGAAGGACATTGAATCTGAATCACCAAGATGTCTTCAGCAGGCTATTTCAAAATAATGGATAAAGGCATATCCTCGTAAGTCTAAGGCCAAAAAAAGTAAAAGAAGAGCTGAAGGGCCGAAGAGAAGATAACCGGCTCATGAAGCGAAGGCTTATTATGATGACCTGCATTGCCGTGAGAAATAGCAGACTAGCCAGCGATAGAACGTCTGTACAACTTCACTGAGGCTCAGTTTTTCTAGTCAAACTTAACTAAGTTTCCTCCCAGATGTGCCCCACTCTTTTCCCCTCATCCCTGCATATCGTCTGGGAACAGATCTGTAAAGGTAAATGGATGTGGTTAGTTTGGAGTGGAAGTTCCTCTGTGGGGAAAGTTATCAGAAACTATTCCAGTTTTCTGCAGCAATTGTTAAGTATAAATCTATATTACATTTCAAAAAAACAATTAGGATAGGAAAAACAGTCTTTCTTTTTATATTTTGTTAAAATGTCAAGTTCAGCCTTATACAATTATCAATTATTAAATATGGCTCCATAAATTCAGTAACATCTAGACATTATGATTTTAATTGATATTTATTTGATACTAATACTAAATATTAAGAAGTAATGGAAGTTTTGAAAATACATTATTTTATTGATACGATAGTAATAACTATGATAATTATAATAGGTTTGTTACAGAAGTTAAAGCTTCGAGCTCGCTTTTTTCATTAGTTTTCTACTTTAAAACCTCTATTTTCTTAGCTTTCTTCTTTATATCGATAGAGCCAGACTGTAAATTTGTAGATTTGATTTGTGGATTTTTAGTAAGAATATTCTTTTTTTTTTTTATTTCTTATTTGTTGATAAGGCTTTAATTAACACTAATATGAGTCCTATTCTAATTTTTCATCATTATATTTATTTTGAATCTTTTAGGGAAAATGAGAATAATATAAATCTTAAATTAGAATATTATTAACATGTATGAGACAATCAGTTAAGTGAACATTTTCATCTCATGTTTCTCTTTTATTAAATATATTTTGGAGGTAATGTAAGGCTTAGAAAGATTTTGGCGGTTTGTATGTTTATTTTTAAAAAAAATTGTGTACATGTAGCACAGGTGATTGTGCCTTCTAATCAAAAACTTTGTTCTTTTGTTGTAGTTTAAATGGAAATTGTGTATCAGAAAACCGAACAATGTTATTGTTGTTATTTAAAGGAAAAATAGAAGCTATAATCGACATAGATCTAAATTATTGTAATTGAATTGTATTTATCCGAGTATTCAATATTAAGTTGTACATCTGTTTTATATATAACACATAGAATTTTTTTTATATATAACACATTTAAGTACATGCAGACCGACAAAAACGGGGATGTCAATTTGTTTATTCAACTACAAGATATTTTTCTAAATAATTCAGCTTTTGATTAAAGTTTTCTCGATAGAAATTTGTTTATTACAACTACAAGATATTTTTGTAAATAATCCAGCTCTTGATAAACGTTTTTTTGTTATGTAAATTTATATACATTAATTACATCTACAAGATACATATTTTTCTAAATAATCCAGCTCTTGAGAAAGGTTTTCTCGATGTAATTTTGTTTATTACCACTACAATAAATTTTTCTGAATAATCCAGCTCTTGAACGTTTTCTGGGTGTAAATTTATATGTATTTATTACAACTACGAGATATTTTTCTACATAATCCAGCTCTTTTAATTTTTTTTTTTTTTTGTACGACCTAAAGTAAGAATATATTTTTATTATTGTTTTTATTTAATGATATATAGAACTGATAAATGATTGTTCTTTCTCTTCTTATGATCCAGAATCATAAGATTTTTGCATAAGAAGGCTTTAAACCTGCTGAAATATGTTCTCCCACTTTGAATTAAGTATCCAACTTGTTTAATGGAAATTCGAAGCCGGTTATTTTGAGAGATTGACCACATTTAAGTTTAAATTTCCATTTCAACTTCTTATTTCACTTTTATTAGAATTATTGTCTATAAATTTTGGGGAAGGATCTTATAAAATAAAAAATATATATTAATGAAGATGATATTTTATAATATTCTTGAGTGTGGTGAATATACAGTACAAACTGGATGGTCGAACACGAAGGTGACCAGCTTCATGTCGACTTACTTGAAAACAGGGAGTAGTGTAAGTCGTCATTGAATCACCGGCTATGAACTTCACCAGCAATCACCAAGATTTAATCAACTATGTTTTCGCTCTGCCTCAGGAGGCCGTTTGTGCTAAAACTTATTATTTGACTAATGATAGATACCTTACATCAGCAATAATTAGGCCATTTCAGTCGAGTCCTTCTCTGCCCCTTCCAACTGCTTAAAATATAATATGTGTCGTCCTTAAATATACAAATAACATTTCATGTCATTACATTTATTAAAACGGCAGTTATTAGAGTTTTTATGTTAAGCCTCTCCCCAATTCTCCTCCTCCGTTTGACTGTTTTGGCTGAAAATCAATAGATGTCGTCCTTAGAGGATTCTGAATACATGTACAAAATTTCTTGACGATACAATCTTTATATTGGTAGTTATCGTGTTCATAGAAACACACTCACAGCCAGACAGTAATTTTATTTTTCACATTTTTGGAACCAAGGGTCGTAAAACATAAAATTCCATCAAATTACTAATCGATTACATAACTTGTTCTATACTTATAACTGGGGAAGTGAAACATATGATGATGGAACATGTCGGAGCTTGTACTGTATATGAAATTAAAGTGCCCTCTTTAGTAGACTAATTGCATCATAGATAGGTATTATTATTAGAAACTCTAGTTAAAAAAAATCTCTAATAGACGTAAAACTTTCTAATGCACAAGAACTTCATATAAACTTTTTCTAACCCCTTATATTAATTCAAAAAATTAGATTAATTGAAAAAAACAAACAAAAAAAACATTAAGATAGATTAGCAATAAATGTAGATCTAGTGGATTGGGCTGGAAAATATATACAATCAATTCACAATTATTAATTGTTTTAAAATAATTGTGAACTACGAAAAGCAATATTTTGCAATATATGAGACGTTTGTAAATAATAATGTAAGTATTTAGTAGTATATATGTAGTATATCTTAAAGGACATTATAGAGTTGTGATTGTGAAAAAAATGTTTGTGATTTATTAATTCAGTGTGTACACTGATGTGATGTTTTTCTACATTCTGTTATGAGAATAATTGTCGATATTTACTAAAATAATAAAATATGTAATGATATAAGATTTCACTATGCCATTATTAAAAATTATACAATAGAACTTTTATTTGGATGGAAAATTTGTAAAAAAGAAAGAAGTAAAATTTTAATATTCAAGAATATATTTTTTTTATTTATCTATATACAATATATGTATACATAATAAGAAAATATGTGGTCAAAAAATAAAAAAATACGATATATATATCGAATATATACATACATAATGATGTCCCTTGATGGGAGAAGCCAGCCAGCGCTGTCAATCCCTCGAAAATTCATTTTCATCATTCACTATCCTCAGAGAGAAGATCGCGAGGCCACCACCTGTTCAAGCGTCGGGGAGGATTGTGAGGATGAAAATGAGAGGAAAACCGTTGTGCGAGAGGATTTGAAAGGAAAGAAAGGTTTCTGTGAAATTATTTGTAAGGATTTTGGATATAATGCATTGACAGTGGGAATATTGAGATTTCTTTATAGGACTTTATTGGTGACATAGGCAGGAGCGTTGAAATGTATTGGAGAGTTTGGTCTGCAATGCTTGGATATGATTGATGTTGGATAATATTCATGAATAAAAAATTAAACATTTTGGCTAAATGTTTATTATTGGTACATTATAATTTTTTATTTTGCGGTAAAAGGCTTCTCATGCCTTTTTCAATGTTAGGAGAAACGCTACGACAGAAATGAGAACATATATTTATTTCATGACTTTTGTTTGATCTTGTATTTGATAGAGGAAGAAAAACTTTACAATTTCGTTGATGAGATGTTTCAAACCAAATCAACGCAGTCGAATCATTATGCAAATCATATTTTTTAACTTAAAGATAGTCCAGTGTCATTAGAGCCTCTATAGAATTTTTTTAAACAATACTTACCTTGATTTATGACACACTTCGTGATTATTTGGTTTGTTTCCTTATGTTTTTATATTAAAAATTTCGTCAGTTTCTTAGGATTGTGCTGTGTGTGATCTCATTTTAAAGAATATAATGTGTCAATGCTAAAAATGTGTAATATTGAGGATGGGGACTAGTTGTCACATGGTTCATAGTTCAGTTTCCCTGCCTCGTTACTCGACCAGAAAAATAAACATTTAAATGAAATAATAATCTATTTTTTTATTTATTACTACATTGAAGCCTATTAAGGCTTATTGTAGAGTGTTGGGATACAATTTGAATATATATTCGATATAATAATAAAGTAAGAATTTCACAACTTAATGAATTTCTAAATACCTATCTAAATATTATAATAAATGCGCACATTGACTTGATTGTAATGATTTGGCATGAAACATCTCTTGTATTATTTCATTTATATAAACATACACTACTTACATATTTAATTATTGTAAATATACAATTAATTGTAAGTTATTATTATTTAAGTATTGTATTTATTTCAAAAGTGATATTTTGAGCAAAATGTATATTAACATTCATTTGAAGTGCTCACGAAAAATATATTAACTATAATGCGCCATTGAACGAATAAAGACTTTTATAAAACTAAGTTAATGTAATAATTTTAATCTCAATTAATTCAAATGATATTTTCACTTTTTTTTTTTTCTTCTCCAAAGAGCGTTAAGATAATGGAGATATTCACATCCGACTAAGAACTTGTTATTACCCAAATTAAAATAGACTCCAAGTCGTTTTTATTTATTTTCAATTTTAAAATTAATAATATTTAAACGTTTTACTTTTTTAACTGGGAAGTTAAATGGCGATCCACAGTCTTTGCGATGTCAAGTACCTCGTATAATGTACACTGTTTATTTAGTATTAACTCTTTTCGATGGCGCCGATAACTCAGTGGTATACGTGCTGTCTTACTGAGTTCAAGCGAGACCCTTATGTTATTTTATCTGGGAAGTGAAAAAAAGCAAACTTAAGCACGTCGTCCTTCGAATGGGACTTTGAGCGATGATCTCGAGTCTGTGCAATGTAAGGTACTCGTTAAAGACCCCAATTGTAGGTGAATAAAAATTTAGTATGGGCAAAATTTATTATTCCTATAGTAGAGTCGGGCTACATGACGATATAACAAGGCGATATGACTTTGTAGTTAAAGCCCGTATATGAGTCTTAATAACTAGCGTTCTTTAATAGCGAGTATATTTCCATATTTTTTATCGTTGCTCAATTAAAAATATTTACTTAAAATTTTAAATTAAAAATATAATTTAAAAACTGAAATGTCGCTTTGTGGGGGTTATTTAATTTGCTTTTATTATACCATTATTATTTAAAAGTTAATTGTAAATATTAATTAAACCACTTTATAGCACTTTTTATAGGTTTTATGTAGACATATTTTGTAGTATATTCACAGGCTGATAAACGCACTTATTTAATAAAAACGCTGGCACATTGCACATTATGAGGAAGTCCTGATGACATGATTTAGACAAAAAACAAGAAAAGACAAATACACGTAATATTATATTTATAATATATATTTCTATCTTACATTATGTATTAACCACCGAACAACCCGTTATTATCTTCGTTATGTAAGATTACTGCTTACAGATTGGAGTCGCGTAAAAAATATTCTAAAATAATGTATTATATATTTATATTGGCGTCTGTTTATTTTATTATTAATTTTTTTTTTAATTGCTTGAAAAAGGAAAAAGAAAAAAAAAAAAAATTTAGTTATACGACTTTTGGACCAATAAACCCGATTCTCGGTCAAATGATTCTCAATATTTGTACCTATTTTTTTTTTTATGTTCCAAGAAACATTTGTTTCGTTTGTTTGCTAATTTGATGTATTGTTTTGAAATGTGTCGCCTACTTTCATGTTGCACCTGCACCTAACTGTGCAACCTAACCATAATTACTCCTTTATTCTACCTCCAATTATGTTGTGTGTATAATATTTGTATAAAGGAGTCTGTATTTCTTTCTCCATTTTGTGTTTTTCTTGTCAATCTTTGAATATTTTTTTTTATACTTTAGTAAAAAACTTACTACTTATAGGCAAAAGATCCGAGATCGAGTTTCCAACGGAATTTTGATCATTTTCGCCATGATATCTCTATGGGGTCATTCATAAATTACGTAAGGCATTTAGGGAGGTGGGATAAGCTCAATATTACTAATTCTTACTATAGGGGAGGGGGGTAAAGAATTTATGTAAGTTTTTGAATTTAAAATGTACTACTTTCGCGCTAAGAAATGGAACGCTATTGGATAGCGCCATCTGTACTTAGTTCTCAAATTCAGTATTGAGTCCTACACAAATCATATGGTCTCAGTACTTCTAGTCATTTTTTTTATTCTATTGTCTCGCTGACTAGGGATTTCCCTATTGCTTGAATTTTGAAAAAATAATTGTCATTTTAGTATCATTTATTTATTATACCTGACATGTCTGGATTTTTACATGCACTATTATTTAAAGCTTGGGCACAAGCTGCTCAAACTGTCTTTTATTGTATCAATACAATCATTTCTTATCAAGGGGGGGGGGAGGGGGGTAGTTGAAATCTTATTATATCTTACAATGGGGGGGGGGGGGGGTTCAAATTAGCTTTAAAAAAGCCTTATGTAATTTATGAATGGCCCCTATATATGAATGAGACTAGAACTTTGTGTACGTTCAGTGTGTACTCAGAATCAATACCTCGATAGTTCAAAGTAATGTCTAAATATGTATCTAATATTGATCAACCTCTCTATGATCTAGAAAGTTTGCTGTCCACACAAAAATAGTCGGTGAATCATCGCCAATGTACTTTATAGAACGAATTAATTAATTAACATTTCACCCCCCCCCCCCCCTCCCAAAACCAGTTGACCGTTTACGCTAATATTTAACAATGGTCTATTCATTATACTAAATTTTGTTTCGATAATTTCATTACATCGGCAGTTATTCGGGTTTTTGAATTGAACCCCTCCCCCTCCCCCAAGAACTCCTATTTCCCTTCAGCCGGTATCGCTGAAATTTTACAGGTTACGGGTTTATAAAATTGTATGTCGATACATACCCCAGTTACTGGGGTTTTTGAGTTCAGCCCCCTTTTGAACTCTTCTTCTCTCTGCCGATTCCGCTGAAAATTAATAAGTGTCGTCCTTGTGGGGTTTTGAATTCACACATATAATTTTGTGTCGATACATTCATTACAACAACAGTTATTAGATTACTTATTAAATCCCTCCACTCCTTTGACCTCTTAGATAAAAAATCCTTATGGGATTTTGGGCACACATATAAAATTTCGTTTCGATAAAATTCATTATATCGGCAGTTATTCGAGTTTTTATATTAAGCCTTCCCTCCTTATCTTCTCTTCCCCTTCGGTCGATTTGGCTGAAAAATAATAGATGTCGACATTAGAGTGTTTAGAATTCACATATAAAATCTTGTGTTGATACTTTCTATCGGGAGTTAGCGTGTTCACAGACATTTTTTTGAGGTCAGAAAACATGAAATTCCAGTAGGTATATCTGGAAAAGTAAAATGTACACTTTTTCATGTACTTATGGACCGTAGGCTATTTCTTTTCATGTATTTTATTTTCTTCTAACTTTTGTCTTCAATGTAATTCCCCTGTATACATATTCTCTGGTACTATTTGTTTTTGTCGAAGCGATCTCTTTTTTGTATTATTTATATTATGTACATATATGTATTAAAATTGCAAAACTAATTAAAAAACAAATAAAACTATATAAATACTTTTATATTTTTTGAAGGAAATAAATTATGTATACATCTATGTTTCTCTACTTTTATTATAACAATTGCTTGACTGGTTTTGTATATCTTGGCTCTATTTTTATACAGGTTTATACAATTATTTTACCCTTGGACACAAAGAAAAAATTTCTTTTCTCCCCTCATTTGTAAAATTAGAAATTTTATGGCAAAGGTCCAATTGGGTTTCTGTTATTTATATAATTGTATGAATGAAGGATAATATAAACTTCTTTTTACTATTAAAGATGTCACACAGTCATCAATAATAATTATTGGTCAGCCTTGGCACAATTTCTTATTGTAAATTTTGAAATTAGAATTATATATTTACAAAAACTGAGTTTTTGGTTTTATTTATACCTTGGATATTTTTTTTTTTAATTTATTTACAACAAGCATGAGGTCGCTCACGTCTGCTTGCTTACTGAGATCAAGATGGCGGGTTAAAAACACGGCCGTTGCTCCTAGGGAGGTTAAAAAAAAGTTCAAGCATGCCGTCCTTCGGATGGAACGTTAAGTGATGATCCCGTGCCTGTACGATGTCAGGTAACCATTGATATGTTGACTGGTTGGAGTGGAATTCAACCGGTTGTTACCATTGTCTCTAGATGCACAGAACCATAGATATCACGGATACTGAAAACTCGACTACAAAGGAAATAAATAAAACAAATATATTTTTGAAATATATTATTTATTTATTACTACATTGAAGCCAATAAGGCTTACTGTAGAGAGTTGGGATACAATTTGAATATACATTCTATGTAATAATAATGTAAGAATTTCACAACTTAATAAATTTCTAAATATTAAAATAAATGCGCACATTTACTTATATATGCAAAACAGAAAAATATATACTTTTATATACATACATATGATAATAACTTTAAATAAGTAGGTACTTAACAAAAACTTACTATGAAAATCTCAACTTTTTTTTTTTTCTATAATGTTTGCTTTTTCAAATTAATAGCATTTAGAATATAGTAATAGACATCATTAATTTGCTCCATAGAAACAATAGAATAGTTTTTATTTATCGGCGTCCAATGACAAAGATTTTTGACGCCTTTAACTCGATTAAATTAGATCTATGAGGTGTGTTGTTTTCATCGTGTTTAGGACAGCTTCAATAGATGAGTTGTCGTCTCCGAGCATCTCATGTAGGTCCCTTTTATGCAAACCCATGGCCTTTATTATATCCTCATATCCAGGGCACTCCTCCAGGAAGTGGCTTACTGTGAGAGGCCAGGCCCCACACCCGCCACAGCCCGGGGCCATCGCCCTGGTTATGAGGTGGCCATGGGTTAGGCGAGTGTGGCCTACACGGAGCCGCATCAAACATACCTCCTCCTGTCTATTCTGTCTTTCAGAGCTTTGCCATTTGTCAACATTAGCTTTGATGGACCTAAGCTTATTTGTTGGGTCCATGTTGGTCCACAAAGAGGTCCAGCTCTCTTTTATTTTGTAACGTATGCAGATCTTTAGGTCCGGAATTGTCGTTATTATTCTTCCTTCTCCAGGCAGCGCTGCTGCTTCCCCTTGCCATTCTATCCGCAGCATGGTTCCCTTCAATACCCACGTGTGAGGGAATCCAGCAAAACACCACTTGCTTGCTATCCCTTATGCAATTCCCGAGAAGCTTTTGTATTTTATATACTAGGGGGCAGCGGCTGTTAAACTGTTGGATACTCTGGAGAGCGGAGATGGAGTCACTACAAATCATGTAGTTCCGACCTACATCGGAAGTAACAAAACTCATTGCTTCAGCAACGGCGCACAGTTCTGCAGTGTAACTGCTGCAGTAGAAACAATATCTAATATTCTAATAATATTACTTTCATCTTCATCAGAGTTTTTAATATATTTAGATAAATATCTTTCTCTAATATTATTATACAAAGGACAGTTTAATAAAGAATGAACAATACCTTCTTTGAGTTCTCTAGAACAACATCTACATTGATCCTTTTCAAAAATAATTTTTTCTTTATTTATATACAAACTGATATGGTGTTTAGAAGCCAAACGTAACTGGCCTACTGCTCTAATTTTATTGATATGACAATTAAATAACATATGGCAACTCACAGAACCAAAAGAGCACATCTTTCTATAATATAAGTCGACTACAAAGGAAATAAATGAAACAAATATATTCTTGAAATATATTACTAATTATGTAACTGAACCGGGGACGCCGGTAGCTCAGTGGTATGCGTGCTTGCTGTCTGAGCTCAAGATCGTGGGTCCGGAATCCGACCGAGGTCCTTAGGTTATTTTATTTAGGAGGTAAAAAAAAACGTAAGCATGCCGGCCTTCGGATGGGACGCTAAGCGATGGCCCCATGCCTGTACGATGTCAGGTACTCGTTAAAGACCCCTTTCCTAGGTGAAAAAAAGTTTATTTTTTAGGACAATTCAGAGACCCGAACCACTTAAGAGCAACAACGAAAAAAAAGTAAACTCTAGCAAATAAAGATTTTGAAGGTTTAGAGGGAGAGCAGAAACTTACATTAAAGTTTAGCTGCATGAATGCAGGAATCTCAATAGAGAGGCTTCAACCAGATAGTAAAGATGAAAATTTGTTCTGGTTCTAACAAAAATAGCTGAAGAAGAAATAGAGAATATAGGTGGACCAATTCATCATATTTTCTGAAAACTCATTAATACAGCAATGTCGGTAGGGAGGCTTCAACCAGATACAATGAAAGTCAACCATAAGTAAAGATAAAAAGTATATTCTAGTTGGCCCTAAGTGAAGTAGTCGAAGAAGAATATTGAGGATTTATTTAAACCGGGGGGTGCCGCTAGCTCATCATAGGTAGCGTACTAGCCTACTGAGCACAAGATGGCAGGTTCGAAACCCGGGTTTATTTGGGAGATGAAAGAACATTGAGCCCGCCGTCCTTCGGATGGGACGTTAAGCGATGGTACCGAGCCTGTACGATGTCAGGCACTCGTTAAAGGCCCCTTTCCTGGGTGAATAAAAAGTTAGGGTAGGCAAAATTTAGGACTCGCACATTAAAGTCGGGCTCATGTTCACCTTAGTGATGAAAGAGGGCTCTGGTAGTAGGCGATATGACCTCCTAGTTAAAGCCCGGGCATGAGTCATAAAACCTAATCTAACCAAACTGCCGTGTCTCCTGATAATACAACAGGTTCCAATCACCCAATGGTAGAACATCGACTGTTGCGAAATTTAGTTTTATTTGTCAAATAACAATAAATTGACACTAAAGTAACATTGTTCGACTAAACATATATTTATTCCTCCATTCCTGTTCAAAGTTCCCACGTCAGTTTCCACATGTTGAGCCTATCGGTGGAACTCGCTCAAGCCATGAGAAGATAACCTATTTGTCCAGTGAATCTAAATAAGAGAAATAGAAGAAATCAACTTATTTGGTCCGCGATTCAATTGCTTTTTACAAGAGCTACAAAGTAATTAAAGAGAGGGCTCGTTCATCGACGGGTGTTTTCTTTCTCCTCCCCCCCTTCTCATTCCATATCTCTCTTCTCAATGTTATTCTGTTTTCATATGCAAACGTTTCTTTCAACATTTCGTTTATACTAGTCATCATTTAGTTCATAATAATTTTATTATAATTTCTTTGTTTTAAAGAGAATTACACATCGATGTACCAAAATAAATATATCGATATATTCCAATACGTTGAAATAAATGGAGGGAAAAGTTAACCTAAACTGTAACCTTGTCTGTGTTTAAAACCACTGAGGATATTGTTAAGTCGGTATTTGTGTAGCACTTTAACATCACTTTGTCTTGGAGAATATTACACTCTAATTAAACGGTAAGCCTTTATTAAATGTAGTTCAGAAGTCTTGATAGTCTATCTATGTATTATTTTTATATATTGACACCAATAATTGGAAACTTTTGACTCAATCACCTAAAGTATAATAAAGTACTAAACAATATAACAGCACTTTCAAGACAGAAAGTCGAATCACTATTTCAGAATTCTATTCTATAAAATTTTTTTCTTTTAAAACAGCTATTTTAGACTATATTGTGCTATTAACCCTCCTAATACTTAAAATGTGTATGAACTGCTCAATATAATTTTCATTTCGATAGGCTTCAGGACATTTATCCGTAGACTATCTCCATTCGATTTCATTAAGAAAATGTATTCAGTTTGTATTTTAAAAATTGATATAAAATAATATTTTCACAAAAACGTAGTTGGGGTCACGCGGGACAGAAGTATTTTCAAGAAGTTCCACTCAGTAAACAATTCCGAAAAGTTACGTTTGCTCTTCAATTGACCTGCAATTCGAAGAAGACATTGCCCGCACCCGCTGGAGTTTTTCGTGGAGCTCTTTCTGATCAACATTTCTTGGTTTCCACTTCTCGTTCACCTCTTGAATTTTATTTAGATCTAATTTCAGTATGCGTTGACGGTTCGGACCGTAAAGATAAATCTCGTCATATATGAGGTTTGATGATATGAATACTCGACAAGAAAGAGTAGCGAATGACAAACTTGCCCCCTTTCGTGAAATTATGGATTTATTTGCTATGTACTGCCACAAATATTACAACACCGGTTTTCATGTTACTATTGATGAACAATTGGTAGCTTTCAGAGGGAATGCTCCCTTCAGGGTTTACATGAAGAGCAAACCTGCAAAATACGGTTTGAAAATTTGAATAATGGCAGACAGTGAAACATCTTATTGTAAGAATTTACAAGTATATTTGGGAAAAGTTGGTGGGAAGCCTGAAAAAAATCAGGGGAAACGAGTAGTCTTTGATTTAGCAAGCATTCTAGAGCCAGGCTATGGGATTACAACCGACAATTTTTTTACATCGCTGGAGCTTGCTGAGGATCTTTTGGACAAAAACCTTACTCTTTGTGGCACAGTTAGAAAAAATAAAACATTCATTCCCCCAGAATTTCTGCCTCCTCGCAGCCGACTTACGCACTCATCACTTTTTGCGTTTCAGCCTGAAGTCACCTTAGTTTCCTATATGACGCATACTAATAAATGCGTGGTATTGCTTTCCTCTGAACACCACACTGCAACCATTGAAGAAGAAGATCGGCATGGTAAACCAGAGATCATAACTCATTACAACACTAAAGATGCTGTGCATACTCTTGACCGAATGGTCGGCGAATATACATGTAAAAGACAAACTCATAGATGGCCTATATTACTATTTATGAATTTAATCGACATCGCTGCTGTAAATGCGTTTGTTTTGTGGAAAGATGTTCATCCAGAATGGGAGAAAAAATATGACCAACGTAGACATCGTTTCCTACTTTCTCTTGGTCAGTTGTTGGCAGCACCATTGGATCAAGAGAAGGCTGAGTGACAATTCTATTCAGGACAAACTATCAAGTGATGTACGAGAAATGATGAAGACGTGCCTATAAGAAATTGAGGGCCCCCAAAATGAACCTGATGAGGAATCTGCCGTGAACATGGGAGAATCACCGATGGCATCAAAAAGAGTTATTTGTGTCCAAGAACAAAGGACTTGAAAGTTAACACAAAATGTGACACCTGCAAGAATCACGTATGTAAAAACCATGTTACAAAAAAATTTCTTTGCGCTAAATGTAAATAATAATAGCACCCATAGTGTGAATATACTTTTATAAGTTTCATGATTTACTTTTTTTTGAATAAACATTTTTTATACCATTTTTTCTCAACTTTTTTAACTCTTTGTTATTTTTCCCTCATTTTTGAATGAACTTGATTGAAAAGTTAGAATGAAAAGCTATTTGGTACATGAAAAATGAAGTGGGGTCTCAAAAGGACCCCTCATGGAATTTTTCGTTTCACAGGTCACTTGGTATTTGGAGGGTTAAAACAACAAAAAAAACAATGGCTTAAGGTACAATATTACTAATTGCAAATTGAAATAACAATGTTATTATTTTGTAAAATATTTTAATAGTATAGATTAATGCCATAGTATTACATTTTTTCACTTAAAGTTTTAGAAAGTAAAAAAAAACAAATACGAAAAATGAAGAGATCATTGGGCCGCCGTTCCTCCGCTAAAAACCCTCCTAGAACTATGAACTTCTCCGAATTTGCGAGCGCTACGTAAGTTGTTTTCTTTATTTATTTTTTATTGAATCGAAAAA
The DNA here is from genome assembly GCA_963662175.1 of Aradus depressus. Classification (NCBI taxonomy): domain Eukaryota; kingdom Metazoa; phylum Arthropoda; class Insecta; order Hemiptera; family Aradidae; genus Aradus; species Aradus depressus. The sequence continues at coordinate 42,447,937 of OY759220.1, read as the reverse complement.
TGTATGTAATAAATGATACGAATGGTATTCTCATAATAAAGTCTCATTTCTAATTACAGGAAAGAAAGACGCTCGGGAATCCCTGTTCGGTCCAATTCGGCGGATCGAACTCGGAATACTTCCACGCCGATGTTGCCACGAGGAATGAGATCTCAGAGTTCTGACAGAATCTCAACCAATTCCATTGTTGGAGATAGACGTTCTAATTTTGGGGGTGAAAGGCCTCCCAGGTAACGAGTTTATTGATTTTCAGCCAAATCGGCCAAAGGGAAGGGGGGATAAGGGGGCGGCTTCACGCAATATCCCTAATGAATGTTTTGATGCTCAGTGATATGCATGCATGCTTACTGAGCTCAAGATCGCGGATTCGAAACCAGGCCGAACTTTTTATTTGTGAGGTAAAGTAAACCTAAGCACGCTGTCCTTCGGATGAGACGTTAAGCGATGGTCACGATGTCAGGTACTTGTTAAAGACCCCACCCCAGGTGAATAAAAATTTAGGTTAGGCAACATTTAGGACTCACACATTAGTCGGTCTCATGTCCACCAGAGTGAGGAAAGAGCGCTCTGGTAGTAGGTGATATGACCATGTAGTTGAAGCCCGGGTAAAAAAAAAAAGTCAAAACCCATGACAATATCTGTTAAGTTTCAGCCAAATTGGTCGAAGGGAAGGAGTGTTGAGGTAAAGAATTTATCGCAAAATTTGGTATGAGGTGGTATTTAGGAGCCTGTACGTAAGTCGACTTTTGATTATTGGCGCAACTGTCCACTGGTTTTGGAGGGGGAACGAAAAAATTGATTAATTCGTTCTGGGGAAGTACATTACTGGGGATTCATCGACGGCTTTTTCAAAAGTTGCACAAAAATCGTTGTTGTTAAAAGGAAGATCAACTCTTTAGCAGCTTCTCGTTGTACTTCCCCAACTGTGGGAAGTAGTGTGAATTGGACAGAAATTCCATGTTCAATTTTCAGAAAAAAATCATGTTTATATGTGTGTCTGTGAACATGGTAACTCCCGAGCATATCGATAAAAAATTTTATGTGTGTATCCAGAATCCCAGAAGAACACCTATTAATTTTCCGCAAGAATCAGCTGAAGTAAGAGGAGGTTGCGGTTCAATTCAATAACCCTTATAATTGCCGGTGTAATTAATGATTTTTAATATTGGTTAATTAATTTTAGAGAGAGAGAGCGAAAACTTAGTTGATGAATTCATGCTGGGGAAGTATATTTGACGACTGTTTATGAACATTGCTTATCAATTATTTGACATTGTTCCTGGTAGGAAGAGGAGAGATCAGGCTTGTGGTCAATGAATATAAATTTGTGGAATTTCAGCCCAGCTTTTAGCACTGAGTGTGCCTTCTTCAGGGCTTCATTCTGCCAGGATGCTATTCATTCATCCGTAAAAGAAAGAGAGACAGGGTAAGCAGATTTAGAGAGCTGCATCTCGGTGCGGACGTCATTTCTAACGAATTCATAATATAGACACTCACCCCCCTTCAAACATAACGAGCCCATCCAGATCTCAAACATACTGAGACGTAGGGCGCATGCTACAAATTTGTGAAGAAGGCACACAATGCGGAAAGCTTGGCAGAATTTCCACAAGTTTGTTTTTATCGACCACAATTCTGATCTGTCCTTCCTATTACATCGCTCAATCCTTCTCTAATCGATTGTTCCTCTTGTTTTCCAATATATCTTTACACTTTATTTAATTTTTTATTCCTTTTTAGATGCAATACGTTGAGTACCAATTCCTCTCGGATGAGCAGTTTTGGTGGATCAAGGGGTAAAAAAGACAATCGTCCTATTCAGGAGAAAGACTGGCAGATATCTGCTCAGAGCAAGGTAAACCTATCTACGCATTTATATGTTAGTACATTTTACTTCCCTGTAGGCTTTCAATGCACAATGTTTCCAATATTAGCCAATGCTCCTTATTATGTCTTCAACAAAACCCTCCACTCTGAACATTCCCTTCGTCATTGAAGTAGCTAAATCTAGGCATAAAGAGTTATTTTCCTCGCTTAGTTCCCACAGAAATTCTCTACTCCGTACATGCCATTCTGCCACAAGTCCTCAACGTCGCCAATGGCCTAGAGACCTCCTCAGTGACAATAACTAGTTATATATAAATGCAACTCAGTTATAAATAAGGTACAACATCGATCCAGTCCATTCATATAAATAAATTAAACAATTTATTTTTTGAAATATTGTCTATTTCGCAACAAATTTATACATAAAGTACTGGTTTCGATATTACACCTAAGTTCTTAGTTTATTTAACTAAACCGGACGATGGTATATTTCCGAAATCGTTAGTTTATCTCGTAAGTGTTTTATGGAATAGACAAAGGTTGTTTTATTTATTAATTAAAAGGTTTCACAATATGTTCGAGTTTGTCAACTTAAGATTTGTAATATTGGTATTGTCTAATTCTACAAAAATATATAAATACACTTATTTCGGCTTATGCCATGAATGTTCCTGTTGAACTTGGTCCCGAAATCGGTTCGCTAAATGTGTATATTTTTGTGGAATTAGACAATACAAATGTTGAACAAGCACTTTGTTTTTATTAAAACTTCACAGATCGCAAAAATGTATTCGGACGTAATTACATGTCTTGTACACGTCACATGCATATAGAGATGATACGATTATAAAATTTTGAAAATTTAGCATTTGTGTGATCTCTGGAATTAATTTTTTTTTTTTTTTTTTTTTAAATATTTTCAAGATTGAAGATTTTTTGAGAAACGATCCCGAGGGATGTGAGCTGGGCTGTTCCATCCGACCTATAAATTTGAAACTTTTCATCAGTATAGTGGACCTGCTGCTGCGGCGACTGGAGGGAGAGGATGTGGTGGCCCTCCATAAAGAGAACTACATCTCAGAACTCCCTTATCGGATGAAGAAACTCTTCTACAGAGGGAAGGTGGAGAGATCCTGGCTCATCTCTGGTAATGTTACTTATGTTATTTTCTCAATGTGATCTAAGGAATATGCAACCAATTACGGCTTATTTTGCCAACTGACGAGGCTTGTCACACTTTGATTGATTATAATCAGCATTTGAAAGTAGATATAAATTTAGTGCGGAGAAGTGACGTAGAATCAAAATCCAGGAATGGATTGATTTAAGAATTTATTTATTTTTAATGAAGTCACAGAAGAAAAGCATTTATTGGCCCGGCATCGAAGTGCCTTTTACGAAAATAACAAAATTATTGAATAAAGTGAAAATTTGACCAACTTTCATCAATTCGGTTCCAGGTCTCTGTCCACTCGACAATGGCTGTTACTAGTCAAATTGCTTATTAAGTTTAGTCTTCTTAGCTGAAAAGCTGTCATTTGTGACTCAAAGATTTGGCTGTAAAAAAAAGTAAATTTTTTCAAAGAAAAAATGTTATTGTAAATTGGATATCTACCATATTTAGCCTTTTTTGTTTATTTATGTCCAAAGTAATTTTTTTTTTTTTACTAAATAGTATTTGATTTTCTATTTGAAACGTAAATAATACCAAATTTGTATAATTTTATGTCATTTACTTTTTTTTTTAATTTTAAAAATTGAACTTGTCAAAATTACGGACAGTGAAAAGTCGTATTTCTACCTCTCTTTAGTACAACAATTTTATATTTTTGCTTTCAAAATTGTATAAAAACTAATAAGCCTCATCCTGGAGTCTGTGCCCCGGATGTAAGGAAGTACTCACGACCATGGGTTTGTGAACAAGAGACAGACTTACATGAGATGCTAGGAGATAACTCGTCTATAGAAGCCGTCCTATTCGCAATGAAATCAAGTCGCCTCATCGAAATAATTTAATCATTTGTACGGCGTCAAAGATCTAGGCCTCGACGCCGAAAAATAAAATTATTCTATTCTATTCTAAAACAGGATCCTTTCATAAAGGTTCTTTAAAAAAAATTCTAAACTTAATAAGAAATTAATAAGTTTGGCTTTTGTTTATTGTTTGCATTATCAATTTAGAAAAGGCTTATACTGATGGTGGTCACTCGAAAGTTAAAATGTATATTTACCAGTCAAGATGAGGGGACATAACATTCATACATACAGTGGGCATACTGGCCACCCAAAACCTCGCAACGTCATTGGCTGGCGGCAATCGTGAAAGTAAATAATTCACATTGGAGAAATGTCCAAAAACAATAAATACCTTCAGAGAAAGAACATTGGACTGAGAAGGACTTGCTTGGGTTGTGTTTCAGTGAACACAAGTCAGTCGTGGTGCCATGCTCTGGCATGTATGGACTTTCTTCTCTCCTGTGTCCAAAGTCAGATGGTCAACGATCCTTTGAGAGTTCTGTACCCAGAATGCTCCTTCAGGGACGAAGAGGACCCCTGGGACTATAAGGTGACTAAAATATCAGGGTTGGCTTACTACAGTTTTGTCTGTTATGCCAGGGTGTCCTGCAACCAGGAAAACTGCAATTATTACTTTCCCCAGCTATACGAAGTATAGAGAAAGTTATGTAATCTGTCCAAAAATTCGATGCTGAGTTTTCAACGGAATTTTTTATGTTCTCCGACCTTCAGATTCCAAAAATGAAAAAAAAAAGTTGTGTCTATCAGTTAATAGTTATTTTGACTCTTGTCCGGGCTTTAACTACGAGATGATATCGCCTACTACCAGAGCGCCCTTTCGTCACTCTGGTGGACATGAGCCCGAACTATGGGAAGTCCTAAATATTGCCTAAATTTTTTATTTCCTAGAATATAGGGGTTTTTAACGAACACGTTGACATCGTATAGGGTCGGTGCCATCGCTTAACGTCCCATCCGAAGGACGGCTTGTTCAAGGTTTTTTTCCCCTCCCAGATAAAAAAACCCAAGGGCCTCGTCCAAAAACTAAAAGTAGAAATTATGGTAAATCATTTATTAGTACAATTTATTCCAATAAATAAGAAGGAAGAAGCTTCATTGCATTTAAAATTCAGAACAGTGGAAAATAGTTTTTCTTGAATACTGTAAAGTTTGGTTTTTGGTGACATCTTACATTTCAGCCATTATTTGGCTTTGTGTGTTATTGAGTTGTTAACACATGTTTCGTATTAGATATAGGTGTTTAACGGGGTCGGTAGCACAGAGGTAGCGTTGAAACGCGGCCGAAGCCCTTGAAATTTTCATCTGAAAGTAAAGAACCTTGAGCACGTCGCCCTTTGGTAGTAAGCAAAATTACCTAAAGTAACTATTAGGAAGTTTCCTGAATTAACTATTAGGAAATTTCTATGTATAACCTTATTATTTATAATATTTGGTTAACTGGCCTTCTACCATTCAACTATGCCAACTAAGGATAGTAAAGATTCGATGAAAGAACAATTTCTTTAATTGTATTTACTTGGCAGGTGTTGCTGCCCTACTTTCAGAAGTCCTTCGAACTCTACACTTCCAACAACCCGGACTACGACGTGTACCAAGAAGCCTTTGACAGAGAATTGATAGAAATGCACAGTGCGTACTTATATTATACTTATCTATTTCCATACTTATAAATATATATATGAACTTTCTGTTAACCTGGCAGCTCAGTGGTAAGGTAATGTGAGTAAATTTAAAAAAAAATAATAATAATAAATATTTTGAAACGTTTTTGAGAAAATGTATTCAAAATACACAGAATAATATAAAAAGTCGTCAGTGAATCACTGGCAATGTACTTCCCCAGAACGAATTAATTAACTTTTCGCTCTCCCTCCAAAACTCGTTGGTCGTTTGCGCTAATATTCAATAGTTGACTTACAGGGGCTCCTAAATCCTCAAACTACATTTAGTGTCGATAAATTCATTACAAGGGTAGTTATTAGAGTTTTTGAATTAAAGCTCTCCCCTAATCCCCCCTTCCCTTTGGTCGATTTGGCTGAAAATCGATAGGTGTCGTTGTTAGTGGGTTCTGAATCATATATGAAATTTTGTGAATACATTCATTCTATCGGGAGTTATCGTGTTCACAGACATTTTTTTTTTTTTTTTTTTCATATTTAGAATCTGGAGGTCGGGAAACATGAAATTCCACTGAAAACTCCGCATCGAATTTTTGACTGATTACCTAATTTCCTCTATACAGCTGAGGAAGTAAAAAATGGTTATTTTCAGTTGGTTCCTAACTTAAAAGCAAGCATTAAGGAAGGACTGAAGGTGAGCAAATCTCTGCTTTCTAGCTTGTCTGGAAGTGGGTGGAATTTAAAAATATCTTTAATCCTACCAGGACCGTTGCCCCAAATTATTATTTATGCCAATAGGGTGGGTGACACTTCTATGGCCTCAAAATCATTGAAAAGTTCAACATATTTATTTTTTTAATGTACTTATTTATTCTTTTAAATATAATCAGGAATATTTATATATATTTTTTTTTGTTGTTTCAGATGATGATGTTTTTGAAGGAATTTCAGAACTTGAGGAAGAAATAAATAAAATAATGCAGGAATATGCAGTTAAAGATTCCCAAAGACAGGCCCTGTACGCTGACCTGGAAGTGAGTTATGTTGCACATTAACTTTTGAATGATTAATTGGAAGGGAGGGTGGGAGGGTTTGGTATAGTAACGATACAGGTAGGACAGGGACTAAATATCGCCTCCTCATTGAACCGACCGGTCGCGGGGTCGCGACCCTGTAAATCTACCCTATATTATAAAGTCATTTTGTTAACATGTCTGACCGGGGGTAGATGCCCCGGGGTTAGCAGAGATTGTACCTCAACTTCGCAACAGCCCTTCTCAAGACTGGAGTCTTCAATTATAAATATTACTGGACAAGTTAAATTGCCTATTCCTAATTTATATGAGAAAAATTGACACTTGTTAAGGGAGTTAGTTAATAGATGTGAAGGCTATTGGGATTTTGCCTCCATGTATCATCACTTAACGATTAGAAAAATTATATGATGAAAAGTTCTGAATATTATTAAGTACATTAAGTTTACAATTTTCAAATTATGTCATATGTGTTTTCAGGAATTAAAATCAAAATTAAATAGATTTAATGAAGATAAAGAAAGAAAAAGCGAAGAAAAGGAATTGGTTCAGAGAGAGATCGAAGAGTTAAAGGCCAAAATGAAACAAATAACCAGGCTGTACGAAAATCAGTGTAAGTAAATGATGTTGCCATAGTGAAAGTTATGTTAATCATGACAGAATTCGAACTTTTGCGTTTTATTTATTTTTATTTTTTCTGATCCTCAGGATCAAAATGGAAAAATGTTATTTCTGTAAAAAATGGAAATTTCAAAAAATATTTTCTAAAACGGCTCGAATGTACTTCGTATATTTAATATATACAAAGGTAATTTGTTTATATTGAAGAGGAAAGCCCCCGTACATATGTAAACCAATTTTGGTTAAAGTAAGTTCGGGAGTTAGTAGAATAGAAAGGTATACACTAGTAACTAATCTAACTAACGACTCTACTAATTCTCAGAAACTTATTTCCATTTAGTTAACTAACGAATCTACTAATTCTCAGAAACTTATTTCCATTTAGTTAACTGGTACATTGTGGTACTAAAAGTTATTGAATAAATAAAACAAACTTCTTTTAGATATATTGTCTGCTCTGTTTTGTATAACATTTCGTGAAATAGACAATATTTCAAAAATTACTTTTATTTATTTATTTATTATAAGTTTCTAGACTTTCTAAACTTAGAAGTTGAAGGAATATTGCTCAAATTTTCCAAAGCCCGCAGACAGCCCTATGGGAAAGTTCAATGTAACTAAATCCAGCCTCATAATTGACTAGTCTATTTATTTTTTTGAATTTTTCAGTGGAGTGCCTGGAGCAAAAACAGAAAGATAATCAGGAACTTCAAGAATTGATTAAAAATCAAAAAGTTTCTAGAAAAGATGTTGAAACGATGAGACAAAAACGAGCCTCTCTTCAGCGGGAAATGGAGTCAGAACTAGCCTATCTGAACAACTATGAAGACATCGTTTTCAAAATTGGAACCGAAGTGCTTGGATTGAAAACTCAGGTTTTATATTATTATTTTAATTATTTATTTATTGTTTTATATAATTTATTTGGCATTGCACATTGTGCGCTATGACGGAAGATAGTGCCCTTGGTGCAAGCATGAGAAGGTCGGTCATCCCTTGGCGAGTCCCTTCAAAAATCCACAGAGCTCAGTCACTAATGAATTCTCGAGGCCACTTCTATATCGGGGTAGGTACTAGTGGCATAAAATGACAGACTTTAGGTACTCCAAATAGCAGTAATGTCGAGTAGAGATGCAGACAGAGCTTCTCCCGGTAGAAGATACAAATGAAGTCCTCAACGAACTTCTGCAGCAAGTAATGGGGAAGTGAAACTTCGCCACATGCAGCGCCCGCATGTTTGCAGAAAGGTACGCCACCACTCGAACCGGCATCATGGCTTGATAGGTTGTATCTCTTGCGTCTGTGTGGGCTCATTTGGCTGACTTGGTCTTCATGGGGTCTTCCCAAGAAGCAGCTATTCGGGGAAGCCAGTAATTCACACTTTTATTTTTATTTTTGTTTTAAGTATTTTTTTGTATTTTGCATTTAGTTTATGTACAACCTTGAGTTAACTTTGTCAAAGAAAGTCAATAAGCACAAAAATGCTTCTATTACAACACTTCTCTATTAATATACAGTAGAGCGACGATTATCCGAACTAGTGTTGTGTGGGGTGGTTCGGATAATCTAAATTGCTCAGCCACCCAGAACTTGCGATGAATGAAGAGTCACCACCAAGCTTCATGTTTAATTCCACTGCTTTTTCTGATGGGCTGCCCAGAAGCCCGTTTTTGCAAAAACCAAGTGAATGCAGCATCTTCTAACAATTCGGATTTCAGTTTTTTCATAGTTTTACGATATGAACTGCCCTCCTCACTGTCAAGATTAAGTGCATACCTAGTGATTGAATCAGAATTATTTTTTATTCCCGTTATGGTTGATTTATCAACACCAAACTTGATAGCTAATGCCTCCTGACCCGTTTCACCTTTCTTCAGCCGCATAATAATTTTCATTTTATCTTTTAATGAAATCACTACTCGTTTCCTTTTTGTCGACATGTAAGTTTTACTTAAAATATGTGACCACTAACTAATTCAATGTACACCTCACAATGAATAATTTGAAACTGAGAGCATTGACTGGTAACCGACCATACGAATGGAAAGGGATTCAGTGGAAAAATCCAATGAACAAATTACATACATAGACATACACCTTATACAGCTAACAACGCTCTTTCTAAGAATTAATTAGGCTTCCCTCAAGGAAGTACATGCAAAAACTCATTTGATTTTTTTTCCATGAAGCCAGTTCGGATAATTGAACGTTCAGATAACAGACGTTCGAATAATCTACGCTCTACTGTATTTGTATATATCTCCAGTTTGCCCTGGTACTAATAATCGTTAATTGTTTTTTGTGTTTAGTTGGCAGAAGAGATTCGCAATTATAACATGGAGCTGCAGAAGCTGCCGCTGACTGAGGGTCTGGAAGGGGCGACCTTGCCTTCTGGGGGCCTCTCTAAGTGTGGACCGGAGGTGGAGAAGGCGGTGGAGGTGTGTAGCAGCGTTGTGGAGAAGACGAGGACAATGCTGGAAGCTGCCTCCGTCAACAGGGCTCATCCTCCACAGGTAGCCAGTAGATCAACTTATATAATTAGTCGAAAATTCCATTATTCAGTTTACAATAGAATTTCATGTTTTACGACCCCTGGAAACATATATTAAAAATAAACCGTATGAGTCCAAATTATACTCTCATAGTTATATGTAAACATCGTGTTTCTCACTGGGAGAGAATGAAATTTCAAAATTAAAATGAAAATGTTAAGAATATTTTCATTCTTCTATATCTATAATCTGATATCTTCTGCAATTTTGTGTCTCCATATCAAGGATTTATTAATTTATAGTTAATATGTTGGCAATACTTACGTTAGTCGTGTAGTGACAATTAGGAAATCGAGAATAATTTTGGAAATTTGAAAATATTTTACTGTTCAAGACAATTTTGTAACACAAACGGATGAGGTACGTTCTGAGGTCGGGTTTCAGGTCTTGTGAAGTCTCCAAATAACGACAGACCTGGAAATCATAAAACTATCCCCTCCCATATTTTTTATTGTAGACGTTCCAAGGGAAAATATCCTTAAACTTCATTTTTACTTAAGTTTACTACCTATAGGGTGGCTAAATAAGGCGAGGACTGGGTCGTGCCTGACGGTCAGTTAAATTGTTATTTTTTAATATGTTCAATTTCAGGTTTTTGAAGAATTGATTCTTTCCGAGAAAATGTTAGAGGAGAAGGAAAAAAATTTCAACATTCAAGTTGAAAAATATGCAAAACAGACTACAAGAAACAAGGAGGTAAATAAGACATATGTTATATACGAAGATTTATTTACATATCGCTGTTCCAAAAGAACCAATGACACGATGGAGAAATAAATGTTACATAATTATTTAGAAGGTTAATTATTCATATTGAAATAAAAAAAATTAAAACAATTTTGATGACAATAGGAACTAAGTAAATTATTAACATATTTTGGTCATATTTAAAGAAATTAGGTAATAAATAGCTGGTTCGAAACCCGTATTTTTTTTTATCTGGGAGATGAAAAAACCACATCGTCCTACGGATGGAACGTTAAACGTTGGTCACAAGCCTGTGCGATGTCAGATACTTGTTAAAGACTCCTAGCCTAGGGGAATTAACCTGGGTAGGCAAAATTTAGAATTTCCAAAGTAAAGTCGAACTCATGTCTAACAGAGCGACGAAAGAGCGCTCTGGTAGTCGGCGGTATGACCTAGTAGTTAAAGTTGAGTTGCAATAACTAATTTTAAATAAATGCTATATCACAAGAAACTCTTTTCAAGATGCTTCACAAACAGGTAAACTACAACAAACCAACATTTCATGTTCCTTCGCGAGTAATTTCCGAATGCTTTTTCTGTTTTTTTTTTCTTTACTGGCCAAAAATTATTTTTGTTAAACGGAAGAACATTTAATCTTCCTCAAGTTTTTTATTTCCTAAAATCTTGCGGCCTTGAGTGTTGATTACTGGGGTGGGTTTTGTACCCATATTATCCAAAGCCTGAATGCCCATATAACAGTCCTTCGCTAGTATTTAACTAACTACTCTCCTACTTTTTCAATGAAGTGCAGGATCCTTTTGAAACTCTGTTCCCTCATCTGGGTTGAGGAATGTCTCATCGAAGACTCTGGAGGTGTGAATAACCAAGGAGATGTAGCCTGATTTCCTCTATCACTCCACATCTTCAGTAGAACGGATCAGGAACAAGTCATTATAAAGAGATGTTTTGTTACTGAATAGTATCTTGTTAGATACCCAATCAATTTTCTTAATGTCAAACCGGTGTTGACCAATAAGAGTTGTTCTTCTATTGTTATCTTGTTAGATCAAACCGGTGTTGACCAATAAGAGTTGCTCTTCTATTGTTATCCGGCCCTTTAATCAACTCTTTTGATTGTCGATAACCTGGTTGTTCGTTTAACACTCGTTTCGAGTGTTAGTAAAAATATTTTATTGTTCTAGAAAAAGCATTCGGTGTTTCTGTAACCAGTAACGCATATAACCCAAAATATCCGAAATTGTCATTGTTTTTCCGGAACAGCTAATATTTATGTATAACGAAGGGTTAATGACAACATGGTATACATCTCGACTTTCAGTTGATTTTCAATAGTATTAAGCGTTAGAATTGAGATTAAGGAATGAAATATTTTTAGATACAAATACACTGTACTTAGTATAATTTATGCGTTTAATTTTTTCAGAAAATTAGAAATATGAAGGAAGAATTGAAAGACCTATCATCAAAGATGGCGTCCCTCGGGGAAGAGTTGGTTGAGAAATCCGTCTTTGAAGAACATTCAAAAATGTAAGTATATATATATATTTATTTGGAGAAGAGTGGAGCTTGGCTGCTGCAATTCTTACCAAGGATTTTTTTTTTTTGTTGGGGAGGGTCAAGTTGCGGCTGGATTCAAGTGCAGATTCACTCTTATTTACAGCTTCTGGAATGTATCACTATATACTTACAACTATATACATACTATATACTTTATAACTAAAAAATCGTTGACAGTCTAATAAGTCTAAAAACTTAGACTGGGTGACTTTGGCCGGGTCTTGTCTAAGCACACTTACTACTGAGCTACCGGCGCCCTCTTTATAATTTTGTATGATTATTTGCTTAATCTTTCTATGTTTTCTTGTGGGTAATTATTATTTTTGCCTATTTCCTTTATGATATCAAGCTTTTCCTATAGAAATGTATAACTCTGTCGACCTATAGATATTTAGGATAGGAAAAATGAAATTACAAAACTAATTTATGTGTGTGTCTCCGTCACGACTTCCACCGAATACGACAGGAAGTGTTATGTGTGGAATGAGACCTGGAGTAAGCCCCTTAACGATGTTGAGCCAAAGTAGAGAAGGAGGATAACTCCAAACCGAAATAAGTCGTAGAATGAAAATAGTGACTCGCATTGTTTATAAGCAAGACACGAGTTTTCAATCAAATTGTGGTGAAGGAGAAGACACTAGAGGGAGAGAGAGGCTTAGTATATTGCAAGCAATTCGAGTTGGGGAAGTACATTGCACATGTTTCTCTCTTGTTTATGTAGACTGTGAGAAGTGAGATATCTTCCTTGAGTTCTGCTTTTTAAATATTTTTTTTTACTATTTTTAGTGTTTCCGAAATGGAAAAAGAACTGGAAATCTTGAAGAATAACTCTGCGTACTACGTGAGCAAATGTAAAGAAATAAAGGATGATTATGAAGAAAGCGCCAAGGTAAGTTACCTCAACAAGTTTCTATATTTTAATAAAGCTGAAACGAGAGTTGTTTGTGTGTTTTTTATGTTCCAACATCACGTACAAACCGCTGGACGGATTTCGCATGTACCAAACTTTCGGTTGAAAAATAGGCCATGTCACGTCTCAAAATTCTCAGCGGGAGGGGCCCTAAGCATAAAGATAGTGCTAGGTCATTAACGGATGGTCGCATTCTCATGGAATTTCTCATGTAGTATTCTTAAATGTCAAATTAAAAAATAGGCTGAGACATTTCGGGGAGGGGGAATGGAATTTCATATAAATTCACGTGTAACATTCTCGGTTGCCCCCAGTCCGTCACACAGTTTTTTTCTGCTCTCGCCAGGAGTGGACAAACTGACTATACTTGGTCTCGCGAATCAACTCCACCCTAACCTGGTCGTACGACGGGCATGTGAAGAGTTCGGGTTGTTCTTCCATTTAAAGACGAGTTTAGACATAAAATCTCCATAGCTTGATAATATCTGGGACATTCAGTGGTCAGGCTGTACCCATCTCTAGTCGAGGCGTACCCGGTCGTTCGAAAAGTATGGAATTTGTCTGAATGTCGGCGAAAATAACATTTTTAACTTCTAAGTTGAGGAACGCGGACATATTGTGGAACTTGTAACAAATAAATAAAACGAAATATTGTCTATTCCACCAAAGATATTTACAAAACTACCGGTTTCGGCCTTACACCATCGTCAGGTCTAGTTATGAACTAAGTCAGTTTGCAGAGTGCGACCCTTCTAATACATCTCATGTGAAAGGGTGCTATTTCAACTTATTTCATGATGTAGCTAACGGTACAGCCGCGGGATTCCCAATTCATAAGGCCTTATTAGGCTCATAAGGCCGAAACCGGTAGTTTTGTAAATATCTTTGGTGGAATAGACAATATTTCAAAACTAAGTTTGTTTTATTTATTTATAACATTTTTAGTTAATTTAATCACTTGTGGTTCATCAAATTCCACCATCTTACTGCCAATTTAGACTCAGGTTTTCCATTTTCATTTATTTATCTTTTTCTTCTTATTTTGTGTTTTTTCTTCTTCCTAAGTTTTCTTGAATCTATTTGAAGTTCTTCATCCAATTTAATCAAAAACATACCAATAAATTCTGAATTCATCAACGTTTGTTGTAGTAATTGAGTCCACCAGTTGCAAAACCCGTTATCTGATCATTTTGGTTTTTTACAGAAAGGAGGAAAACATGTCAAAAGCCAACTAATAGGGCTAGAACTGTACCCTTTTTTTTGCTTTTTAAAACTTAAAAAATTCTGCAAGACTACTGAATGTGTATAATCTGGCATAACTGGAAAATACAGTTTTTTTAATTTATAGTTTTAAATGACGGGTTTTGCATCTGGAAGATAGTTTTAACGGGCTTTGTATCTGCATCGCCAGCCATCTTTTTTGGCATGCAGTTGCAAAACCCGTTAAGTATTTAATTGTGTCCCAAAACTTTTAATAAATAATAGGGGTACTCAAGATGTTGGTTGTATCATGTTACAGCCCTTGTATGGTTGTATGTTCAGCATTTCTTTCAAAGCTGATCATACAGTGATACAACCATACGAGGGCTGTAACATGATACAACCAATATCTAACGACGGCAGTTTTTTTTGCATTACAAGAAAATACTATTTTTTTTGATTTTTGGAATTTAAAGTGCCACTGCCCTGGTTTTTTTATAATGCCTTCAACATAAGTTCTACAGTCTTTCACTCTACATTCATCACCAATATGTATGACAGATACAAAATCTTTCATTATTTCTAGGTTTCCTTCAGGGTTTGGAATAACACTTTTTTAACGTCTGCTGTGTCATTTTGTCAATTTTATCACTAATCAGCAGGTTGTTTAACATAAGAAAAATAAAATTTTATTGTTATTTAATTGTCTAAACTGGAAAATGATTGCAATAATTTTCTAAAAAAATATATTTAACGATTTTTGCTTCTGTAAGGATAGGACTCTATCTTTTCTTGAGAGGAATTGACGAGTTTTGAACCTGAAATGTTTTAACGGGGTTTGCAACTGTAGATAAAGTATAAATGACGGGTTTTGCAGCTTTTCACAACTTTCTCAGTAGTTTTGAATGACTTTTAACGGATTTCGAACCAAGAAAAGTTATTTAATCGATTGCTCTTGAAAAGACGAATCCATTGATACCATAACCTCAAAATTGAAAAAAAATGTGATTTAACGAGTTTTGCAACTGGTCGACTCAATTGATTAATCAGTAAGTCAAGTGTTTTGAAGCACAAGTTGTTCAATAATCGCATCCTCAACTTTCTTTTTTTATTGACAACAAAATTTGGCTTTCCCAGCTCACTTAAATAATATTATTATTTTCAGAATTTGGTGGAAAAATATAAAAAGAACAACGTGGGGTGACGCCCAAAGAGGAGAGGTCATGAATTCATCTCCAGTTTATTCTTGCTGCTGTTTGTATCTTTATTGTTAACTATATTTTATATGTTTATATTAATTGCTCTATGCATGCTCTTTTGTTGATTAATAAAAAAAATGTGTACGTAATTTTAAAAAGAGCCTAAATGGACAACGTATCCCATGATTATCCAAAAATGAATATCAAATTCTGTAATTTGAATTATTTTTCATGATACCCTTAAATTGCTTGTCGCATCAACATTTTTTATGATTCATATAATTTTAATTCATCAACAAATGGGTATATTGTATATTATTTCTAATTATTTTGTATGATTGTAAATTTATAAATATGAAATTCAAATTCTGAATAAATTATGTACAATACAGATTTTTGTTGATCTCACATTTATTCCTACCTTTCTCACAAAGTTATTTTTCCTTAATAAACGTTCCGGGCAACTGTCCTTCATCAGTATCTAAAAATGTATATAATTATACTGAGCTCAAGATGGCGGGTTCGAAGCCCGGCCGAGGCCCTTAGGTTTTTTATCTGGGCTTCCGAACCCGCAATCTTAAGCTCAGTAGACAAGCACTCTATCTCCGGTTGGCAAAATGCTTATGTCCACTAGAGCGACGAAAGAGCGCTTTGGTAGTAGGCGATATGATCTCGCAGTTAAAGCCCGAGCATGTGTCACAATAACTAACTATAATTATATCGCAATTAGCCAAAATGGCGTAACAGTCAACACACAATTATTCATTTAACACAAATAGAAACAGAACTTTTTTAATGGAGTCTTCTAATTTATAAATTCTTACAATTCTTTATAAAAGGATTTTGATAATAATTCCTTTAGCAATATGAATATATGTCTCCTCTATAACCGGTTCGCCCAGCGTTTTCCGCTAACCAACAAAGTTTAAACATGCCGACGTCTCGTTAATTCTTGAAATAAACTCGTGTTTTTTTTTTTTTATGGAGCTAATCCTTCTTTCATGGCGTTATTTTTCCACTTTGACTTTCAAACAGGCTAAGTGTTCTTGCCCCAAAAATGTATTAACGAAGATTCAGTACACAGGTGTATCAAGATCTTGCTATGAAAAGCCTTCGTACTTGAAAAATCACCTTATAAACTTCATTTTAACATGTAACCATTAAGCACAACTCTACGGATGGGGGATGACAAGCTAGAATTCACAAAAAAACTAGTGCAAATTAAAATTAATACACTATTAAGCAAGAGAAAGAATTATAATTTATAATTAAAAACTATACTTATTAATTTTTGAACTAATTTATTTTCTACAATCCATCTGGGAGGTAAAGCAGCCATGAGCACGCCGTCCTTCGGATGGGACATTAAGCGATAATCCCGAGCCTGTACGATGTCAGGTACCTATCAAAGACCCCCCCTATCCTAGGTAACAAAACCTGGGTAGGCGAAATTTAGGACTCCCACAGTAGAGTCGGGCTTATATTCACTAGAGCACTCTGGTAGTTGGGCATTATGACCTCATAGTTAAAAAAACTGTTTATGTATTTAATTTATAGCTATCTTGATATATACATATTTACGATGTATCCTATTGTTATGGTTTAACGAAAATAAATATTATCACTACAGTATTTAACGAAATATCATAAAAACAAATTTAGTTATCTAAATTATGTCACCACAAGAGATAAATACGAGTATGTTTGTTTAATTTTGTCAACTTTTCGGTGAATTACCATCATAAGGATATGTTAGATACAACAGGAAGTCAGAAGTTAATGAACCTGGTGACCCGAGGAGAAAGTTATAAGAGGTCATCTCGAAAATTACCGGGTGATATATCTGCGAGACGTGTAGATTTTCAATGCTTGAGAAAAGGTTAGCAAATTGTTAGTTATTGAGACTCATGCCCGGGCTTTAACTACAAGGTCATATCGCCTACTATATATCGCGCTCTTTCATCACTGGTGGACATGAGCCCGATTCTACTATGGGAGTCCTAAATTTTTATTCACCTAGGGCAGGGGTCTTTAAGAGTACCTACATGACATCGTACAGGCTTAACGTAATATAATCCAAAGGATGGCGTGCTTATGCTTTTGCTCCCAGATAAAAACCTTAAGGGCCTTAGTTGAGTTTCCCATCCGCGATCTTGAGTTCAGTAGGCAAGTTCGCTACCTCTCAGCTACCGGCGCCCTCGAAATGTTTAGTGATTCACTAATAAATTAACATTGTAAATTTGGGAGTGTACACTTTTTTCAAACATTAAGAATCTGAAATATAAAGAAAAACGTATGTTTTTCAAAAATAGTATACAACAAATAAAGTCGTGGCTGAAGATGGTAGCAATTCCTAAAATACTCCTATATATTTTGTGAAATAGACAATATTTTTTAAAAAACATGTTTTTCTTTATATTTTTATTAAGTGTTTCACAATAGCTCTCCAAAAAATGTTACGCATCATTAAGAATCAGGTTGATATTCCTGGTGCATTTTTTATTTTTATGTTATTTTGTTCATTTTTTTTTTCCTCATGTTAAATTTGTTAGTATCTGTTTTATTAGACAACATAAACATTAAAACAATACGAAAGTAAATACAATTATAAACGATATGTACAAAACGTGTCTTGTTATAAAACTCTCGTCAAGGTTATCCATTTGCTCCCGCAGTGTTGCCAATGTCCATATTCTCAACATTTGACCGAGCATACCATCTACTTTTTCAACACTTTCGACCTGTTCCATGTGATTAGAATCGTTATCAACCAATTTCTTTTACTTTCCTCAGCTATATGAAGTATAGAGAAAGTTATGTAATCGGTCAGAAATTCGATGTTTTTTTTCACCGGAATGGTATGCCTTCCTGATTGCAAAAATGAATTTAAAAAAATTCTGTACTTTTATTAACTAAGAACTTTTATGTGTATCCAGAATCTCATAAGGAGGATTGCATTGATTCTCATCATCAAGCCTCGCGATCTTCACGATGAATCCTAATGCTTACATATAATTATATCGGTGGTTGTCGTGAAGAAGTCGATAAGTCTATTTACCTTGAAAACGAGTTAACAGTGCCTTCAATACCCAATTATTAATATCTAAGTTGTGAAAAATTGGTTAAGTTGTGCTTCTACCTAAAAGGCGTGATACTCAGATTGTGAATTTTCAGTTAACTACTATTCTTGTTTTAATTATAGTAACTCGTTATACTTATCTTATTATTCCTTATACGAGGATATCCTGAAATTATTGTATGTCAAGTTTACAGGTTGTTCACGCGAAATATTTTCTTCAACAAATAGGCAAGTTGATTTATCTTGTTATGTCCGAATTTATTCGCACTAGAAGAAACCGGTAAGAGGAGTTGACTGGAAGTTCTTTATTATTTTTATAAGGTAAGTGCACTTAACAGTTTCTTCCGGAATTCGTATTTGCATCGTAAAGTGTTATTTAAGAGACAAGTCAAGATAAGTCATAACAAGCTAAGTTAAGTCATAATTATTTAACTAAAAACGACATAAACCAAACCAAACATGACACTGCACATTAAAAATTTTAACAACCTCTTTATGACACCGAAATATATATATTTTGGCCCAAATGGTATCTTTAGGTTAATTACAGGATTTTGGAGAATGATCAAATCTTTACAGTGCTCTACTGACAAGTGGACAATTTTGACTTATCGACTTCTTCACGACAGCCAGGGATATAATATATCCCTAGCTGTCGTGAAGAAGTCGATATTATTAGAGAGAGTCTAATATTATTAGAGAGAGAGGCCCAGCGATGCTGTTGCTTGTTCCCTGGCCTGCCTGGGGGGGATCCCCCTATGGACCTTGTTTTCGTCATTTGTATCAAGAGTGCCCTGATTTAATAAGGACAAGAAATATAACAACGTAGGGCAATAATAACCTAAGCAGTTGTTCGCCCCAAATAAACTAAACAACCAACATATTGATTCTCAACCAAATCGGATAAAGGCAAAAGGAAGATTAGGGGAAGGCTTAACACAAAACCTTTGTCGTTCTAATGAACGTCCCGGCACAAAATTCTATTTGTAAATTCAGAACCTCATAAGGATGACACCTCTTAATTTTCAGCTAAATCGGCCGAAGAGAAGAGAGGGGTCAGAGGAAGGAGAACACAAAATATAATATGAAGATTCAATGAGCCCACACGGTCCATTGATTTTGGAGGATCCCATAGTAGAGTCGGGCTCATGACCATCAGTGATGAAACAGCGTTCTGGTAGTAGGCGATATGATCTTGTAGTTAAAGCCCGGACATGAGTCATAATAACTAACAGCAGAGAGATGAGGTTAGACTCATGATTCTCACAATTGAAACCAATGTTAAACATTCTGTCAAGATAAGAGGTGTTACAACAATGAATGAATCTTAATCGGTGGTGTGTTGATAGCCTCCTATTGTACTGACCGCCCTCGACGACAACTAAATAGGTTCGTTATCTCCGTTCTACTGATTAAGGGGCCACAACTGAATTTGGATGTCAGTAGTGCTATCTATATATGTGGTTCAATGGTAGCAGGGTCAATGACCCCGTCCTTGGGAGAGAGTATTCTTTCAATTTTTTTTTTTTTTTAATGTAAGCTAAGATCCTTACCCTAATTCCCGATTACCCTCCACCCACGTGAATTGTCAACAACCCCCTAGAGACTACCATCCCCATCATCAGTCAAACCCCACGACTACCCAACCTTTATTGGAGCCGCCGCTCAATGGAAGATGTATTTCTGGTGACGGACGTAGTCTCATAGATACGAGTATTAAAGCACGAATAGTTCCATAAACATTAAAAGCTATATTTGTGTGACTCATGCCCGGGCTTTAACATCGAAGTCACGCCTCCTATCAGAGCGCTCTGGTGTACATGAACCAGACTTTACACGGTTAACTCGAGTCCACTCTCGATCAGCGCATAACAAAAAATAACTAGCTGAGCTTTCGTCTTATTCGAAAAACTCAAAAGGAATACAATATTGATGGATAGGTAGGTTACATAATTACAGAAAGTAATTTTCTTTTGTGCATCTGGGTTTATTTTAATCAAAATGAAGTAAATAAGAATAACAAAAGTGTAAGTTTCAGATATCCTTATTTCTATAACGAACACACCGCCTCCATGAGGAGTGTTTGGAGGTCCGCCAATTTCACCCCGCAGTTCTGTTAGTTATTGTGACTCATGCCCGGGCTTTAACTACGATGTCATATAGCCTACTATCAGAGCGTTTTTTCGTCACTCTAATAGACATGGCCCGACTTTGAAGTGGGAGTTCTAAATTTTGCCTACGGTGTGCTCAACGATTTACACCTCCCAAATAAAAAAAACCCAAGGAACTCGACCGGGTTTTGAACCCGCGATCTTGAGTTCAGAAGGCAATCATGCTACCCCTGAGCTACTGGCACCCTCTCCGCAGTACTGTATTAAGAATCTCTACTAATACAACCTTAATAGCACATTTAGCAACCTCTTCAATTTTTTTAATTCTCTTTTAAATCTACAAGACATAACTTTTGCCATTGTTATACTTGTAACAAAACTTCGTGTTGCGACAAAAAAAGAAAAAAATCTCAGGCAAAATACTGTTTTCTATACTCGGTATTATTCTATGATTCGAGAGAAATCCACGCGCGCATGATCGAATGTAATAGAAAAGGACAGCAACTGAGAGTGTTCGTTACGATCAACCAAGCCATTGTGATGCGAAGTGCCGAGTTCGACCGACTCGAGTTGATATCGAAATGACTCGAGTTTACTCTGGGGCTCCGCTAAAAATTCTATAAAAAGTCCTCAAACTTATCGCAAACGCTCCTTTTTAACAAAACCCTTCATAAAGATTTCAACATCCCCGTTCGAATGTACAAGATTTAATCCGAATCTCAGTAACCATCCTAATCCTGTCACACAACGCCTTTCCTCACATTGTCACCCTGACAATCCCCCAGGTCGTCTAGAATGACGTTGGCCGCGGGACCTCCTATAAAATGAACATTCTTAGAGAGTGTCAGCAGTGGCTGCTTTCTCCCATCTCATGTATTCTTGTTTTATATTGTATTTTATTTTGTAAGTCTATATTTATACCTACTAGCCTAGCACTAGTAAAATAAAATTAAAATTCTTTTGTACATAGTCACATCTACCTATTGTATATATTGTAAATCAATTATATACATATATATATAATTAAGAGTTACATTACTCGACTCGTTACATCGTTACTCTACAATGGGAGTCCTAAATTTTGCCTAACCTGGCTTTGTTACTTCTAGTTGTGTTAACTAACATTACACACCAGTGGCGGATTTATTGTTAGTAACAATAGTAATAACAACATACGACATTATGATTATTTTTTACTTTATTACTGGTTATTTCAAGAGTAGAATATATAATATACGTTATCAATCAGTGAGCGGGGTCTATATGCACTGTAAGGATTTTTTTTGATCAACTTTTCAATGAAACAAATGTAGTTATTTGTAAAAAAAAACATTGTTGAACGGTTTGTCCTTCAACGCCAACCTGTCGTCTATAGTCGGGAAGAGGACCGTGGGACCGCACCTCATTGCTCCTTCTCGCTTTTGCTGCTACCAATGTTTTTGGGACTAGGCGTAGCTCACAGGTAAATTTACATCGTAGCTTTAAAAGCAAAATAACACTAGAACAGTTCAGAGTATAGATTATCAATGTTTATTTTCTGTTGTTTATAAAATGAATAATCAAAGAAGAATGTTATAAATAAATGTTTCACGTTCTCGACCTTAACTACGTAAACAGGTTAATGAAAAACAACGATTAAAAATAATTAAATAAATGAAACCTATAATTGATCAATAAAAAAACATGTGGCTATAACTAGATTTTCTTGGGACCAACCACGCTTACAGATCACTCTCGCATCTCTTCTCTCTCAAAAACATTTCTTATTGCATTACTAGGTATGTGAAAGTAATGCGTTGGCGTCAGCGGTTTTCTTTAGAGTGACTAGTCAAATATAGTTTAGTTTATATTAAGTTGATAGGTGAGGCCATTACTTGAGTGAGGGGACATCATAGCATAATATGTCTGTAACCTTCCCAGTGGATCCAGAAGGCACAAGGAAGAGAAAGTTGGGGTATGGATAGGAGGAAGGGAGACCTTAGGAGGGGAGATGTGTGACCCTCCTTGCCTCATCTGCCAACTCATAATGAACTAACTGTAATCAAATCTGTACAGTATGATTGGAGTAGACAAGTGAAAAAAAAACAAAAAAAAGTTTGCGAAAGTAGTAAAAAATCTTTATTGTTCCTAGATGCAAGCAGCTACAAAGATTCCACAAAGTCGGCAGTCAGTTGTGGATGAGATCAGCCAAGTAGTGCAAATTTGGATGGAGAAAATGGATCCTGTGAGAATTTACATCCAACTGTATTCGCATTTTGCTACATTTCACTAAAAATTTACATAATTTTTAACGTTGAAGACGTTTTTAACATAGTTATTAGAAAAATGTTTTGAGGAAAAAAAGTGAAATTAGTTTGTCACCTCTTTAACACAAATGTCACTACTTACCTCTGGGTTAGTTAGTGCCGTTCTCTAAGAGCTTTCAGTCGCTTCTTATATTATTAATACAAGATATATTTTATTTCTTTTTTTTTTTTTTTTTTTTTTACATTACAAAAACATTCATAAATGCCGTTGTATGGCAGTGTATTATGTAATTGGTGAAGTATACTTCAAAGTACAGCTGACTTTTATTCAAATTGTTTCCTTTCTATTTTATTTTCTCCTAAGTTGCAATATCAGTTCAACAATGCCACAACTGCAATGGTGTCGTCGAATAAAAGACAAAATAAATTTTAGTAAATCGCTGAGAACATAAATTTTGATCAAAGAATGTATTAAGGTCTGTTCGTGTTCAATAGTATATCTTTCAGACAAACCTTTACTCCACAAATATTTTACGTATGTATTTTTCACTGAAGGTTTAGAAATCAAGAATACAAATTTGATTTAATTCATTGCTCATAAGATATGATTTCTAATAATTTATTGATGTTATTGTTTATTAAGCTCCAAAGAAAAGTTCATTTAATTTTGTTATGCATATATTCTTGCAAATATATTGTGATTTAGTTTTGAAAAATTATCACAGATATGTGATTTTTAACTAATTATCTTGCTGCAAACAGGTTTTTTTATTATTATTATTTTTGTGCTTTGGCTACTATTTTACAATTTCTACCTTTTCAAATGTCTTATTTTGTTTTATATTATTTTGAATAGTTTTTGTTCTTAAGGCGTAACACATGAGGTGAGGCAAGCATTAGAGCTAGTTTGGGTTAGGTAAAACGTTAATGTTCTTAGCTAGCTGTGACCTAGCCTTAATTTCAATATTCTGCAGTTATGACACAATTGAACTGAAGGATCCCTCTTTAACTACAATTAAATAAATATGAAATTTTAGTCATTTTAAGCAATAACTCAGATCAGGATCCTCATTGCTGTTATTTGAATTTGGGTTTCATAAAAAACTTTTATTCAAACTCAATTTAATCTTCGTATAATAAATATTTAATATTGTTTGGTTAGTAAAAGATACAGACTATGATTTGTAGACATGCTGATTAATAATAATACATAATGAGCGTGAAATATTTAAAGATGAAAAATAGAAATAAGTAACATAAAAATTTAAAGAATTTTTTTTTTTTTTTTACCGAAGCTATTATTTATACATAATAAAAACAATAACAACTTTGTACAGCCTTATAAATGGATATAACAATAAAATATACATAACAAATGTTAAAAACAATTATGGTAACATTGAAAAAAGCCGGGGATTCACAACGCGACCACAATATAAGTACTTTTTTTAAATGAAGTATATACACAATATATACTTATATATGTGTATGTTTGTGTGAGAAAGGATTTCACATGACATGTTAGCACTAGAGATGTATAATTTTTATTCATTAATGATTAATTTGCATATTAAACATTTTTTTCCATTCAGAGAATAATCGAGAATATATTTTTTTGTTGAAATTTTGGAAATTATGATATATAAAAAGAACTACATGAGCTTTTTTTATAGATGAGCAGTCAACATATTCACTTTAAAAATGTCAATTGTGTAAACCCGATGCTAGAAAAGGGTGACCAAATCAAGGCAAATCCATACGAAAAACAGTCTATAAATTGAGGAGTTTGGAGCCAGAGCGCACGAACTGGTTGAAACTGAACAGGTAGAAAATGGCAATTGAAAATTGAGTACATTTTGTTTATCTCCATAAATGGGCCCCAAATATTTATTTGTATTTGAAATTTTAGAATAGTATTGGATGAGTGATCTCTTTTTGTGTTCTATAAAGTTTTTGAAGGCCGTATGATCCATTGTGACTTTGAAAATATATGCAAAAAATACTTGTGGACTAAACTTAAAGTGCTGCTATCTATCACTGAAGTGAAGAAACTAAGTGATCCACACTGGTTTTGAAAAAAGGGAACCTATGCCAACATCAGGATGGTAATAACTCATTTTCCGAAAAATTGTGGGTTGGTCCGCTCTGGCTCCAAACTCCTCAATTATGTAATACAATTTTTGAAAATGTTTGCCCTGTCACAAAGTGTCACACTCGTTCGTGTTCTCTATGTAGGTATACTGGATGGGATGGTCTATGCTATCCAGCAATATTTAAGCATCCAATGCTCTAATCCCTTGCTTGGTAGCTCTGAATTTTACCTACCCAGGGAAAGGGCTTTTTACCGAGTACCTAACATAGCTATTCAACGTCTTCTCCGAAGGACGGTGTACTTAAGGTGTTTAGATAGAAAACCCTAAGAGGGGTTTGAACCCGCGATCTTTAGCTCAATAAGCACGTCCTCAGATATCAACCTGATTATTGCTATCTCTCCGCCCTCTTATTTGTCTTTCTTATCAGTTGTACAATTAGACTTCTTTGTAACAAATACAAAATTGTTGTCAACCTTCACACTTCAAGAAGGGCTCTATTTTTGTTTGAAATTCATAATTTCAAAAGTGAATAAATATATTTAAACATTGATTTATCTATTGATGCAGTTACATATTCTAGGCTCCAATATATTTATACAACTTTTTTTCGTTGTAGTTGTTTATGAATGCTTCATTCGCCTGAGGCGCTAAAATATCTAACGACGGCACTGAAAATACCAATAGATTTTCAAACAAATCAGGGAAAAGGAAAACTGAGTTTAGAGGAAAAGTGAAAAACTTGGTAGACTACTGACTCGTGGCCGGGCTTTTAACTACAAGGCTTTATCGTCGCTCTGGTGGACATAAGCCGACAATACTGTGGGAGTCCTAAATTTTACCTACACAGGTTTAATTTACCTAAGGTAGGATTCTTTCACGAGTACCTGACATCATACAGGCTCGGGACCATCGCTTAACGAAGGACAGCGTGGTAAAGTTTTTTTTTTTTTACCTCTCATGTCCACACCAGAGCGCTCTTATGTCACTCTGGTGGACATGAGAGCCCGACTCTACTGTGGGAGTCCTAAATTTTGCCTACCCTAAATTTTTATTCACCTAGGGCCAGGGGTCGGGATCATTGCTTAACGTCCCATCCGAAGGACGGCGTGTTAAAGTTTTTATTTTTTACCTTCCAGATAAACTACGGGCCTTAGCCGGGTTTCAAACCCGCGATCGTGAGCTCAGTAAGTAAGCATATATACCACTGAGCTCCAGGCGCCCTCTATTCAGTGACATTTTGTTATCTAGGACAGGCGGGACGACAATATACAACAACCCAGCATTATACACAGTATGACTCCCTATTCCAACAAACATTTTTACAGCTTGATAATTCTCAATTATTCTCACAGAATATTCTAATTCTTGGTGAATATTTTCCAAAGAATAATATAATCGACTTCACATCTCTAGTTATGACCCATTCTGTTTTTTTTTGTTTTTTTTGCACTATGTACAAAGTGTAATTGCTTAGAAAAAGGAATGTGATAAATATTAAGAAAGTGAAAATATATAAAAGGTGTTGATATGGGGAAGGCTAGGATACATGGTTTGAGTTAAGGTTGAGTTTCCTTGAATTTCTCTCCAGATAGTCAACTCTGAAAACAAAGAAAAAAAGAAGAAAAAAAACAAGAAGGATGAAACGAAAAATTCAAGAAATAAAAGACCATCACCCTGCTTCACTTCACACTCGTGCATGTTAACACTGGTTAAAGCTTAAAGTTAATAATACAAATATCATTAAAATGTATTTAATATTAAACATTTGAAGAACATTTAAGAATATATATAAATATATATAGAAATTTGAAGAATATTTGTAATGAGATTATTATTATTATTTACAGCAATAAGATGGAAGAATGTCAACAAGAAGATATCATAGCGTTAATGAACAACAGGACGACCTATAGTTGGGACTCGACAGTTATTGAGGCCAGGTCAGGCATAAACCTCCTCATCCAATCAAATTAATTATAGTTATCATTGCGGACCTTTCAAGAATACTTTTGATTGTATGGGACATTTTTAATATAATCTAGCCATAATGATTGACAGAGTCGACAGTATCTTTTCAATGTTAAAGAAAGTCGAGGTTCTGTCGTGTAAATAAAAAAACTCAGTATTTGGCCAATGTTTACGAAACTATTTATTTCCTTCTCACAATATTTTCACATGAATTTTGTATTTATTAACCTTACTGAACTAAGTTTATTACCACTATTATTGTTAAATGATTTCAAAAGCGACTTTAGTAATTATAGTAGCGCCGGTATATCTTGGCCCTTCGGGAGGGTAGGGGGGGGGGGGGGGGGGTGTAGCCAGTTCGCTTGGAGGGGGGAAACGGGAGGGGATAGCCAATAGGGAGATGTTCCCATGGCGACAATGTCGTTTTTATGGGTTTCTATTGGCTATACCCTCCCGTTTCCTCTCTCCAAATGAACTGGCCATACCCCCCCGAAGGGCCAAGATATACTGGCTCTACTATAGTTAATGTGGTTTATACCAGAGCGCTCTTTCCTCGCTCTAGTGGACATGAGCCGGGACCATCGCTTAACGTCCCATCCGAAAGACGGAGTGCTCAAGGATTTTTACTACTTAAATGTCCTCGGGCGGGCTTCGAAGCCGCGATCATGAGCTCAGCAGACTAGCACCTCTGAGCTACCGGTGTCAACAGTGACTTTAAAACATTCGAAGAAATATACTTAAAGCCAAGGCCACTGGGAGCGCTAAGGTGATGGCATAAAAATGGCTGAGAGGCATATATTTCTTTAGATAGTATTTACAAACAAAAAAAAAAAATTAAAATGTATTTTTTGACAAAATACCATTTGAATGTGTACAAACCTATGTTTGATGATCCTTTCAACGATCCGTTCAGTTGTCATATCACTTTGAGAGTCGAGCAGTCGAAAGATGTTCTTCTCTTTGGGAAGTTGATACGGGTCCGAGTTGTCAGTGTCCGGAGATATGGGTGTTCTTGAGCCATGAAAGACAAGGTCCACCCCAAAGTGGGATAACAGCTCCTCAGTCACCGAGTAGGGGGCTCCAATAACAACCTCGTTCACGTACTGTAAACCAGTTACAAGATACTGTTAAAAGTTACCTAAGTATAGTCAAGTACTATCTCTAAGTCACAACTATCAATATATTTTCTATTCCTATTCCTTCAACTGGCCATTAAAACCATAATTTTGAAAATGTATACTAAATTGCCACTTAATAATATGCTACTTTAGGTCTATCTAAAATGAAAATCAATTTTATTCTGGGACCGAAGATCCCTAAGAGTAAATACATACAGAGTCAAAGGGAAAGGAACAATAAAATAAAATATCAATTAGTTCTAAAAAAAATAAAATTGAAATAGTGCTATTGGGGAGAGTACTAGTACTGCTTCTGTTTCTCTTAAATCAATATTATTTCAAACCGTCTGGGCATCCTCCCCTCTCTTATATATTTAATGTATCTCCTTTTCGTATTTTTACTATAAATATATATATATATATATATACATATATATTATATATATATATATATATATATATATATATATATATATATATATATATATATATATTTTTACTATATATATATATTTATAGTAAAAATACGAAAAGGAGATACATTAAATATATAAGAGAGGGGAGGATGCCCAGACGGTTTGAAATAATATTGATTTAAGAGAAACAGAGAAACAGAAGCAGTACTAAAATGAAGTGAATAAATAAACTAAATATAGAGATAGTAAGAATTGATAATAAATATAAGAAAATACAAAAGAAGAGGAATGAAAGCATAATAGGAAGGGGACATATTTATTTATATAGAAGAAATATAAGAATTAAAAGCGAAAAAAAGGCTGGTTTCTGTGATAAAATCATTTAGTCAATCTTATATAATTTGTATTGAAATGAATTCAAGAGGGAAACCATTAGTACATAATAAATAGATAGGAGCCGTGGTGGTCGTCGGCTAGAGCGTAGGGCTTTGGTTGCGTGAGAACTTTCTGCGGGTACGGGTTCGAATCCCGTCCAGGGGAGTTTCATTTCAGAGATAAAACATCTCTCTCGAGTCCATGATGGATGTTTGTAAATAATCACGGTAACGTAGCCCGCCCCTGTAGTGCCAAAATAAAAATGAGCTACACTCTAACAGCACAAAAGAAGAAATTTGTATAAGGGTGGGCGTATTGATTTTCTGGCACATCGGCCAAAGGTACGAGGGGGGGGGGGATTAGGCGCGTAGCTTAACACAAAAACTCTGTTGTTGTCATGTATGTATCAATATTCAATTTTATAATTAAATTCAAAACCCCATAAGGATGGCACCTATTAATTTTCAGCAAAATCGGTCGAAGGGAACGGGGAGTTCGTCTCGAATAGTCTAATAACTGCCGATGTAATGAATGTATCGACACAACATTTAGTATGAGGATTCCGAAGCTCCTATGTAAGTAAATTATTGATTAATAGCCCAAACTGTCAATTGGTTTTAGAGGGAGAGCGAAAACTTCATTAAATAATGCGTACTGGGGAAGTACATTACCGGAGATTCACCTCTCAATGTTAAATTTTTGAAGTAGAAAAATGTTACAATTTCACAAAAATAACAGAAAGAAAATATCTGAGATTTGAGAAATTTGAACTTACCCTGCAGGCCAGTACTGACAAGACTCTCTCATGAAGGTTCATTATCGGATAATTGGATCCTTTGTACCTATCCAAGACAAAAACTGGTTTTAAAAAACAGAAACAGGTAAAAAAAAAAACAGAAAACAGTCAGAAAAATAAAAAAAGTTAATAGTAAAGAACGTCTATCAATATTTATTTTTTACTATATGTTATTCGTCGTTGACGGATGGACAACAATTGCATGAAAATATGTCAATACTAATTGAATAATAAATATTTAAATTGAATATCACTAGTAAATATAACGGAAATAAACATTTGACAATGAGAGGATTTGTTCACGTATAGAAGGGGTGGGAGAAATAGCAAGAATGAGGAGCTAGTGACCCCATCTCGCTACCTATCGCATCTTTCTCTACTCTAATGTTAATTATATCTTCGATACTTCAAACAAAAAATGTATTAATTCATTTTAAAAATGAAACTATCTTACATATTGATTCTTTGACACAAATAGGATTTTAACTGAGAAAAACATGAATTAACTTGTTCTGTCTCCATGTAAACCTTTCTATTATTCATTGATTTTGAAAACATAATATATCTTAAATGTTATTGTAGAATAACTGATTTATAATATGAAGTTTGGTTGAAATATATTCCGCCATTGATGGAACAAACAGACACGAAGCTAAAACCACGTGTAGGGAGCGGGGAGAGGCTGTGAAACAGAAGGTACCTACTCCCGATTAATTACAATGTCTCATGATCCTCAATTTTCTCTGTACACTGTTTTTATTCAATACCCTTCTTCATTGTATTATTCTTATGAATTTTTTTCCGTTTCTTTCATTCCAAAATGTCCTCCAAATGGAAGTGACAAAGTGAAGAAGGATGGATCCTTTTTGTGTCAATAAAAGATATTGTTTTCGACATCGCTGCACCGGACGGGCACACAACCCAACCTCGACTTCAGGTGAGCCGCTGATGTCATATAATCAAGTCTGAAAATGTTTCCAAGCTGAGAAACGCAGACATATTGTAGAAACTTGTAAAAAATAAATAAAACAAACTTTTATTTTGAAATTTTATACAAAAACTACGATATTACACCGTCAGGTTTAGTTATAAATATTAGGACTCAAGAAAGAAGTTTGTTTTATTTATTTAAGTCTGAAAGTGAAATTGACCTCTTATTGACTGGAAAAATTGATAATATATTTTTGAAGTGAATTCGAAGAAGTATTTACTATTATTATTTTCAATACAATCAATTATTGTGGGACATTCATGAATATTGTTTTATATTTCTGTGAAATCGAAATAATTTGTATACTCTAAAACAGGTTTATTCACATCCTTACAATTTAATTTATAAATTATTTAAATTGTTATTACCTATTGACAGTTGGGTCCGTGTGCAGACCAACTATTAGGAAGTCTCCCTCCGATTTTGCTTTCTCCAAAAAGTCTAAATGCCCGGTGTGAAAGAGGTCAAATGCACCCGCCACGTACACCACTTTGTCTCCTGGCTGCAATCAAAGTGCAGTCTAATATAAAGAGTCCTTCAATTACAATGGTTCTAGATAATAAAGTAGGTCTTACACGACACAGTAGACATATTGTTAAAAAAAAAAAAAAGCATTGTTAATAAGAAAGAAAATTCTTTTGCATACGTATCATTGCATATCCTCTGAATAAATTCTCAAATTATACACTATCTTCCCATTATATTAGGGTTTTCCAATTTTTTATTACATTATTGTAAAATTAATCATACGTATTACTCTCCTATGAACAGAATTCAGAGAGCTGAAATACTAAATCTTAGATTTTTTGAATTAACAATAAAAACAATTTTGGTAATACATTGAGTTGTACAGTACTTTAAACATGCCAAAATTAAACCAGTAACATTTTCAGTTTCTTTACAACGTTTTCTGATGTTAAGACAAAAAAAAAATAATGTGTGCAGTTCACACGCGGTAGAAGTGAAACCTTCAGAAAACGAAACTGCGAGAGAATGAGACGAACGCAGTATCAGGAGTGGGATAATTATAGGGTTTATTTATTATAATATTGATACCAAGTTTAAAAATTATTTTATATTTTATTATTCAAACTCTATGTTTCTAATTTCAACAAATGACAAGAGTGGCTTATGGTAACTAAAGTATGAAATAAATGTTTCCTTAATAAGTTCTTTAAAGTCTAAAAAAATTCACAATTTCAAACTTTTTGGAGGGAGAGGAGGAGGCGATGGAATTTTTCATGATTATCTTTTTTGTGTCGCAAGACTAGAGAAGAAGCATTATTGGCAACTTTTTTTCTCTTCACTTTCAGTTACAAGAAGTCCTTATGTTAGTAATTCAAACAGATGACTAAATAAAAAAAAAATAAATATATATATATATATATATATATATATAGATAGATAATGCAATAGTGTCGCTTTTTCGTTTCATCGAGTTTCAAATCAGAACGGTGCTAAAGAAGTTTTCATTTCAAAAAATGAAGAACCTCAAATTTTTCTTAAATTATTATAAATATTTTTTAACCTGACACGTTGAACACTCAACAACAGAGGCCCCCCTCAGAATAGTAATTGTAAACACCAAACCTGAGGCTCCTTTCCTTCAGAGAACTGTATGATCTTGCTGGAGGTGGGAAGAAACTGGCTACAGGCTGTGAACGGTTTACTGGCCGAGTGGTCCAGAGCCAGGTAGCTCGACTGTCCTTTCCCCACCCGATACTCTTCCTCGCCCAGTTTGAAGTGGTTTCTCGTCAGTAGAAGCATTCGACCCACGATGTCTGTCGTTGAGACGCCTCGGGTTCTTTCCACCTCTCTGGAAAATACACACACAATAGAGTGTATATTGAAACTTTGTCCACGAGGCAAGTCAGATCCTAGTAGACATTCAGTCAGTCTGAATAACATCAGTTAGTTTACCGTTCATCACCTAGACTCAAGGATCAGAGGGGGCGAAACAATTTTGATTTTGATAACCTGAGTAAAAGACAAAGAGCAAAAAAATAAGATAACTGAACATTTTAGGATCCAACTTAATCATGTAGGTGATTTCCTTATTTTCATCTAATGAACTAAATATTCGAAATTCAAGAACTGGAATCCTGACATTGGCGTAAATTCGAATCCTATTACGTACTGTGAAAATGAAGAGTCAACTCTCGAATGAGAATCATACTGAGAGGAGAAAGGCTGCTAAGAGTGAAGTTTTTCCGAAGAATTCTTGGTACAACAAGAAGGGGAGAGCTAGAAAATCTTGAGAGTGAAACCTCTAAAAGAAACACAAGTGCGCCAACCAAGCTGAAATTTGACAGGTTATGTTTTCTTCGGGATTTGACTTTAAATACGAAATTTCATGTCGGTATATTCATTACATCGGCAGTTATTATAGTTTTTGGGTGAAACCCAAAACATCCTAGTCCCCCCTCCCCTTGGCCGGTATACACATATAAAATTTCGTATGGATAGATTCTAAAGGCAGTTATTAGTGTTTTTATGTTAAGCCTCCCCCTAATCCCCCTTCCCTTTAGTCAATTTGGCTGAAAAACAATAGGTGTCGTCGTTAGAGGGTTCTGGATTAAGATATAAAATTTCATGTCGATACATTCATTCTATCGAGAGTTATCGTGTTCAGAGATAGACACGACAATTTTTGTTTCATATCTGGAATCTAGAGGTCAGAAAACATGAAATTCCGTTGAAAACTCCGCTATTTTTGACGATTACATAACTTCCCCTATACTTCATATAGTTGAGGAAGTAAAAAAAAACTTTTTTGAAAATATAAGTTGGCTATCAAATTTAACCAACCTTTAATAACTACAAACAATAATGGACTATTTTTACAAAAATAATTATTTTTATTTTTTAGCATGTAGGAAAAAAAAAATATATATATAGGCCATGGGAAGCAAGCTTAATTACTGATTCATTGACCTAGAATTGTGGAATACTTGGAACAATGGATGAGTGGACTGGAGGTCATTCCATGGCAGATCAACCCAGCATTCTACACGGTCATATTGTTTTACTGAAATTCTAGAAACATGGCTGAAACTCATGAAATGTTACTTTCATTGCACAATTATTTTTAGTATCACTTCATATGATCTGACTTATATGAATCTTATATGAGGTTTGGTGAGTAGAGCACCTATTTGATTTGATTTTCAGTCAAATTGAAGAGTTTGATGGAATGAATGTATCAACACGATATATATGTGTATCCACAATCCGATAAGGACGACATCTATTCATTTTCAGTCAAATTGGCCAAAGGGAAAGGGAGATTACGAGAGGGACAGCACAAAAAACTGTAAATAACTTCCGTTGTAATGAATGTATTGACACTAGATTCCATATTTACATTCAAAACCCGATAAGGACGACATCTCTGAATGTTGAGCGGAATGGGCCGAAGGGGGAGATCAGCTGAGAGGGACTCGACTCAGAAACCCTAATAACTGCCAATTCAATGAATGTACGGACACACAATTTACTATACAAAATTTAGGATACTCAACTTCCTATAAGACAACTATTGATTAAAACTATCAACTGGTGTTGGAGGGAGAACGAACCTTTTTTCTTTTTTTTTAATTTCCTACCGATTCCTTACTTTTTTTATTTTATATTTTCGTATTCCATTTTATATACATTTGATTATTAATTTGTATAATTGCAACAAAATTTAATCAAACTTAAGCTTCGTCAACAAATTAATAATATTATGTACCGATAAATGTCTTGGTTTATTTCTTTCTAGGCCTAATACAAAAAAATATATATACATATATTTGAAAGAGATCTATTCGATAATTTTACTATTATAGTTGTGTAGATAAATAATTGATATTTTTTTTTTTTAATAGTGTATAATTATTATATAAACTAATTGACCATTCAACATTTCCTGAGCTAAGAGGGAGGGGGGAGGTTCAGGAAGATAGCAGAGATATGAGATAGCAGAGAGAGGCGGTGAATGGTATTGATAACGAAAGGTCAAACAAACAGTATGGCGTGATATTCTCAATGTGTATTTAAAGCTATTATATAACATTCTTTCAAATAAACCTCCCTCAAAATATATTTATTTTACAATCTAAATATCACAACAATAGCAACTCACTTGTATCTCCCGGCTGCCTTAACCAAGTGATACGTATCTATGCCATCCGCTGTCAGTGTTAAATCATCTAATGGCAGAAAAAAAATAATTAAGAAATAAATAATAAATACTTGAAATAATAAAAATATATTGCAGATAAGTGAACAAATCCCACACTGAATGGTTCATTGAACGGAAATTCAATGTTCTTTATCTAATTTTTACTACAATGAAAAAGGACTCGACATAATCATGCCTGTGGATAAGATTACTGACGATCCTTCCGATAGAAAAAATTATGAAATAGTCAAACATTTTTTAATTCAATTATAAAACGTATTTAGGCTTAATCTAATCACGATGGTGCCTGTCCAGTCGTTAGTCCGTTACGAAAATATTGTAACCATTCCATCTCTGGAACTACTGAACGGACGTTGATGAATTTTGCAGGATATCTTCAGTCTGGCGCATTTCAAATTGACCAAGTGGTAAAATCTGAGAAAATTGAAATTTCCATATTTTCTAATGTATTTCACTTTTTGTATATTTTATTTAATTCCTCGAGAACTACTTTATTGAGTTCAACAAATGTAATAGCGCTGGTAGCACAAAGATAGTACAAAATAGCGGCTTCAAAATCCGACCGAGTCCATTAGGTTTTATTTTTATCTGGGAGATAAAAATACCATGAGTTTGCCATCCTTCGGATGGGACGTTAATTGATGGTCCCGAGCTTGTCAGATGTCAGATACTCGTTAATGATACAGAGTCGGCCTCTTTCAGAGTGCTCTGGTAGTAGGCGATATGACCTCGTAGTCAGATGATTCTCCGAAGTTGTTTTTGTTTTTCAATTTCGGTATAGAAAACATGAATTTAAGTTGAAAACTTAACCCAGATTTTCCGGCTGGTTACATAACATCTCATTATAGGTTAGGTTTTATGACTCATGCCCGGGCTTTTAGCTACGAGGTCACATCGCCAAATACCAGAGCGCTCTTTCGTCTGGTGGAAATGAGCCCGACTCTACTGTAGGAGTCCTAAATTTTGCCTACCCTAAATTTTTATACACCTAGGGTAGGGGTCTTTAACGAGTACCTCACATTGTACAGACTCGGGATCATTTCTTAACGTCCCAACCGAAGGAAGGCGTGGTCAAGTTTTTTTCACCTACCAGATAAAAAAAACTTAAGGACCTCGGCCGGGTTTCGATCCCGTGATCTTGAGCTTAGTAAGCAAGCACGCATACCACTGAGCTACCGGCGCCCTATCAAAACAGTACATACATACAGAATTTGAGTTGATGCTCTCAAGGTCTTTTGTATAATCTGAAAAGGATTTCTAAACAAACAAAAAATTAATTCTGACCATGAAGAGACAAAACATTAGTTTTATATAAAGAGAAAATCTATATTCAATCTCACCTGCCCTCAAAAGGAAATCAGCCTAGTTATTATAACATTTCACTCAAGGAGAAACCTTACATGTCCTGAATTTAAAGTATAAACCTTACCGTCAACCAAGATGGACGCTTGCTAATTATTTGAGGAAACTATTCATGGATTTTAACAAAAGATTGGCTACCATTAGAAAGCCGGATGTCTAACTAACAACACGTTCTATCTCAAATTTGAAAATATAAAGACGCAAGAAGAAGGACAAAGTCAATGTACTTCAGAATTAATTTTTAACCACTAAAATGTTGCTCTCCCATTCGACCGATTTTGTTGAAAATCAATAGGTGTCTTACTCACGAACTTCTCAATACTTAAATAAAATTTTGTTTCCGAACATTCATTACATTAGTAGGTATTAGGGTTTTTGAGTTAAGCTACTTAGAGTTTAAGAGGCAGTAACAGATATACATTATATTATACCTACCTGTTATACGAGGTATAGGAAATGTTACGTAATCTGTCAGAAATTAGATGTTCAGTTTTCATCGGAATTTCATGCTTTCCGACACCAAAAAAAAAAAAAAAATGTCTGTAAACACTCTATTTATAAGTACTCGTATGTATGGTCACAGTACTCGTATACTGTATAAGTACTCGTATGTATGGTCACAGGGAATAACTTGTTAAGTCGTAAAATGACCTAAATGAGTTAAGTGTACTGTGATCATCTCCCAAGTCATCTGCGCACTCTTAAGAAGTTGGGAGCTCAGGATTCTAATACTTTCGGAATTATAAGGATGTAGGTTTCTTGGTATCTCGTTAAATTGTGTATGTTCTCGGTTAAATCAACTTAATCTACTTCTTTGAGGAATCATTCACGAGATAACTGCATTTAACCATTTATTCACTACGGCAGACTATTCCAAGTGAAGAGGGTGTTTTCGGTTAAATCAAATTGCTCAACTTTAGAGAGGCATCATTCACGAGTATTTCAAAAAGTATGGTTATTAATTAGGTGTGTATAAAAATTAGGTAAGTGATGGGAAATGATTAGGTAACTAAGGAAAAATGTAAGTAATGATTAACAATATTCATTTTCATTCACTCCTATAGATTTAGAAGATATATATGATTAATAATAATGCAAACATAATTTATTTATTCTAAAAACTGGATTAACACGATTAATGCAAAAGTAAAAAAGTGCTGCCCTGAAAAGTTACGAATTTAGACTTACCAATTTATTCCCACAGATAATAACTCCCAAGAGAATGAATCCATTGACATGAAATTTTATATATAAATTCAAAACATCATAAGGAAGACAACTAATAATTTGATGCGAAATCGGTCAAAGGAAAGAAGTAGAGGGTCTCAACTCAAAAACCCCAATAACTACCGATGTAATGAAAGTATTGACACAAATTTTAGTATAATGATTCAATGAAGCCACTATGTAAATAAATATTGATTTTTCGCCCAAACGGTACATTGGTTCTGGAGGGAAAGCGAAAACTAAATTTATTAATTAGTCCTGGAGAAGTATTGTACATTGCAGCTGATTTATCGAAGTCTTTTTGTTTTCATTTTTGGTACCGGAAAACATGAAATTAAGATGAAAACTCAATACCGATTTTCCGGCTCATTAGTTAGTTATTATGACTCATGCCCGGGCTTTAACTACCAGGTCATATCACCTACTACCAGAGCGCTCTTTCGTCACTCTGGTGGACATGAGCCCGACTCTACTGTGGGAGTCCTAAATTTTTATTCACCTAGGGCAGGGGTCTTTAACGAGTACCTGACATCGTACAGGCTCGGGACCATCGCTTAACGTCCCATCCGACTGCTTAATTTTGTTTTACCTTCCAGATAAAATAAACTAAGGACCTCGGTCGGGTTTCGAACCCACGATCTTGAGCTCAGAAGAGAAGCATATCACTGAGCTACCGGCGCCCTCGTTATTATTTTGTTTTTATAATTGTGTATGATTATTTGTTTTAATTCAGCATTTATTACAATTAGAGAAGTAAAAAAAAATAATGATTACAATTTTATCAATTGTTTACTAAGGAATAGGAAATTAGACAATTAAATCCCTGAAATGCAATTAAAAAACTAATATGAAAATAACAATAACAGCTTGTTGTGTACGACGTTGTTAGGATGAGATAAGTATTAATTGAACTGAATACTAATGAACTATTAGAAAATGTACGTACATAATAATTGTTGAATATTATCTCAAGGTTAAGTATCAAAGGAGAAACAAACTGCAATCTTATTATGTTCTTGGATGGATTAAATTTCTCTATAATTTATATAATATATAAAGAATAGTTGAATGTATACTTATTATATATTTGCGCTAAATAAATAGAGCAGAGATTTTACGTACAGTAAAGTCCTGATTATCCGTGGTAATTTGAGATGTATGTACATTAGGGTGGGTCGAAATCCGGAAAATTTTGAGCCTATACGAAATTTAAAAAGTTTATTGAAAAATTGTTGGACTTTATTAGAAGTTTTTGTCATCGTACTTTTAGCCCCCACAAGAGGCTTGAAAACAGCTATTTTTTGATATTTTTGACATTTTTCATGTAAAAATGGTATGTTATGATTTTAAAAAAAATTCACGTGTGTGGCAAATGAAAGGTCAGTCAAAAACCTTTCAAAATAATGTATAATACTATATTACTTGATAAAAGTAAAAAAACTACGAAAATATGAAATATCTGTTTATTACTGTTTTTGACTCACAGTGACCAAATTATTGCGATTCTTCAAATAAACTCACGTTTTTTCCAACAAATCTTTGAGGTTTTTTACTTTTCTAATATTTAAGTCAATCTAACAATAACAAACACGAACCGGTAATTATTTTTACTTGAATTTCATCGACGAAACTATGTGAATTAGTTTTAATTCAATTGAATTGTTATTAACTTTCTTGAAGTTGATCAGCTGTCAACATGACGCGAATGCGCGTGCCCCTGCGCTCTAATG
The DNA here is from genome assembly GCA_963662175.1 of Aradus depressus. Lineage (NCBI taxonomy): Eukaryota > Metazoa > Arthropoda > Insecta > Hemiptera > Aradidae > Aradus > Aradus depressus. Next base: position 42,408,975 of record OY759220.1, on the reverse strand, counting down.
TCCTTCCAGCTCTCGCGGCTAGGTCAAAACCAATGAAATGACAACAATTATTCAACAACAATATTAGATACTTTTGTTGTGTATAATGTTTTTCAACAGTGGTTTCTGAATAAAAGGAATATTATAAAGGAATATATTCGCAAAACATCATTTTAAAAGATTTTCGACTGACCTTTCATTTGCCACACACGTGAATTTTTTTAAAATCATAACATACCATTTTTACATGAAAAATGTCAAAAATATCAAAAAATAGCTGTTTTCAAGCCTCTTGTGGGGGCTAAAAGTACGATGACTAAAACTTCTAATAAAGTCCAAAAAAAATGTTTTTCAACAAACTTTTTAAATTTCGTATAGGCTCAAAATTTTCCGGATTTCGACCCACCCTAATGTACATATGTTCCACGGATAACCATTAATTTTTTAAGTTTGAAAAAATAACAATACCATTTAAAAAAAAATGTTTTACTTCAATCCACAAGAAATATGTACGTTAATAATGCGATTTGACATAATCAGTTAATTGTACACCTTTTTTATGTCTAATCAGAATGCCCCTTATCTTGGACATAATTCCTTTGATGGAAATTAATTCATGGTAATTGAAGTCCTGTAGCCTTGTTTCGTCTTCTTCGTGGCGCTTCTCAGGCTCATATCATTCTAAATTTATATTTCATTTTTGGACATCGGTGATCAAGACCCGCGCATAATCGGATCTCCACGGTATTTCAATTTTTTTTATGTATATATTTTAGAATTTCTGCCACTAAACTATACTTAGAATAACTAACCCTTATTGTCCTTATAAGTATTCGGTTGAAGGGATATAATTAATGATGAAATATTTGCCACATTACTCTAAATATTCCTTAGTAGTTTACCTTTACAAAAATTATACTATTTCCAAAGTGAAACGAAAATAATGCAGATTATTTTCACAAATCGGTCTATTTTACGTTTTACTAGAAAATTTTAATAGCTGTGATAGTATGTTTCTATTAAAATAAATATTTATGAACGAAAAACATAATAAACCATAAACATTTTCCAGAATTATTCTACTTCTGTTTTTAACATACAAAAAAATAGCTTTATATAGATAATATTATTCATAAAAATACAATAAACATCAGGGAAACGACGTCCAGAAAAAAACAAAAGTTTTGTGCGGCGTAACATATTTAAGTGAATAAACAGGCAGCTATGAGGTTACAAATAAAGTTTAAAATAAATAAACATGTAGCACGCCGTCCTTCGGAGTAGACTTTATAAATTTTGGTTTCGAGCTTGCACGATGTCAAGTACTCGTTAAAAACCCCAACCCTAACTAAATCTGAATAAGGCAAAATTTAGGACTCCTCCAAAAAGAGATGTCCACCAGAGATACGAAAGAGTACATTGGAAGTAGGCGAAGCGAGGGCATGAGTCACAAACAAACGAACTATAAAAAAGGCTGAATATATAAATATTAAATGAGGATACCTCCATGAACACAGAAATCACAATTGTGTTTGTCCAAAGTTTCCAAAGTAGTAACGTAGGGAACATTTTCTACCACTTCATCGACCCATTTGATTCCTCGAATCATTTTGTACCTACAAATTGAATGGAATAGTAAGTGCTTACGTCTAAATCATTAAATATGAATAAAATATGATTGAATGTACCTCTCTTCTTCAGTAAATACAGGAGGGCCTTTATGTTTGGCTATTTCTTCATCGGAGTGAATTCCTACCACCAGAACATCTCCAAGGGCCTTCGCTTGTCTCAAAGAATTAGCATGTCCAAAATGAACCATGTCATAACTAAACACATCAAAATTAGGAGTAATTTAATAAGAAATACTGATGAAAAAAAATATATATACAGAGAATATATTCTAAGAAAATATAACAACCATCCATCACACCAGACTCTAACAGGTTTTTTACTGGTTTCGGCCATCACCCATAAAATCGTAAAGAAGATCCACTCAAACTGAAGCCTCACCGAACACTGAAAGATTCAAACTGTCACTAAGGCTTTAGGCTGATAACACATGATAAACCTTATCAACAGGAGGTTTCCTTTAAGTCACCGATGCCTTTATAGGTTAAACTGAAAAACCGATATATTCGAATGGTAACATATAAAACGAAATCAGGGATAATATGTATTGTGTTCAACCTACTTTGTTGAATGAGAAAAGAAACTATATTATATTGTTATTTGTTACAGGACAAAATTGTTAAATATTTCCGAGCTTAGCATTTCACTTTTTACTGTTCAAAATTCCCTCGCATGTTGGCTTAACAAGAGAGATCAATGGTTAATTTTGGAACTTGCTAAATGCTTGAGTTCAGAAAAATTAACGTTTCGCCGATTCTTAACGTCATCTTTAATTTTTCAAACGGTTCGGTTAGTTAGATAGGAGTTATCGGAGTGTCGTCTCAAGGTTGTTTTACGTTTCTGAAAATATACTACCATAAATAGAGAGGAATAATTGATGTACAAATTGTAAACATCGATTATTTTGCCCTCTCGAAATTTGTATATGTACATAAGTTTTATTTTATGTCTTTATACTTTATTTTTATACTATAACTTATGTACACAAATTTGTCTCGTGCATATAATTTATTATTGTGTATTATATATATATGAGAAACGGATAAAACGCTTCTCCCCGATATGAACTCCTAAATCTGTAAAGTGATATTAATTGATAGTAACTATAGGAAATTGTTATATTTATTATTAAATACATTTTAAAAAGTTAAGTTCTTCAATAAACTCAGCAAAAACAAATAAAGTATTATTATATTTTTTCTGTATCGATTAGAACACATGATCAATTGTGATGTAATCCATGTAAGAAGGTTATTTAGTGCAAAATTGCACTAAGGCTTTGCAATGTACAAGATAAGTAGAAATTCATCTTTTAAACAAATCCTAAGAAAAAAATTTTCAACCTCCGATGCACGGAGGGAATCATTTAAAGTTCAAGATCTAAATGACTTCAATGAACGTGTCAAAAATAGCAAAAAACCAGTCATCGTAGATTTCTTTGCGACGTAAGTTTTTACTTACATATAACTAGAAATGTTTTGTCGAGACGCAATAGAGGCTTCTGGAATCTCTTTGGCCCTTTAAAAATTTAGTTCTTAAGGATTTTATAAATTGCTTATTTTTTTATTATTTTAGTTGGTGCAATCCTTGCAAGGCCTTAACTCCAAGAATCGAAAATGTAATAGCGGAGAAGAAGGGCGAGGTTGTATTAGCCAAAGTGGATATAGATGAACACTCAGACCTCGCTCTTGACTATGAAGTGAGTATTATTTATGTTGCATTTTTATGTTTCGTCGCTATGGAATGAAGTCTATGTCAGACTCTGCAGGGAAACTTCATCAAATCAATCATTACATTTTTGTTTTAGATGTAAATGTTTGTCTGCATTATCTTTTTCCATTCCTATGTTTCGATACTCATATGCCATTATAAATATAGAATGTTTAGATTGATTTAATCTTGAAGTGTAAGGTATTTAATGAAAGGTGAGCAATAATGAAACATGATATGGCGCTGGTGCCGTGCTTGCCTACTGTACCAAAGATCGTCAGATCGATCCCAGCCAAGGCTCTTTTTTTAAGGTAAAAAATTTGAGCTCGCCGTCCTTCGGAAGGACGTTAAGTGATTATTCTAGACCAGGATAACAGTCCTTTATGGAAGTTCCGGTGAGCTTCTCGATGGATGGGGGAGAAGTTAATGTGCGATGTTAATATGTAGACGGGTGCGTCAAATGTTAGTCATAAGAGTTAGTCATAAAAACATTTATAAAATAAATATTGTTTGATTTTCACTTTTTACTCTTAACGTCATGATATTGAACCATCGATGAAATAAGTTCGATGTTTTGCAAGTACTGATGGTGTTTTATTTCGATGCTCATCTCTACTAGACCGATTTACTTCAAGATAGCGCCCACCCTGGTCTTTAGAATTCCAATGAATTAGCAATTCGATGGATTTACGTCCTTCTGATGTACTCTAACGAGAAACGGCATAAAGCTAACTCATTCTTCACCTCTGTTTTTCTTCCTTTCGAACTCAGTTTCCGTTTCTGATAGATGCCCGGCTCTAGCATATCGATTGATCAACATTGTTGTAAAAAGATCTATTACAACCAATAATACTTAAAACCTCAACTTAGTCAACAATGAATATGGAGTCTAGTCATTTTAAAGCAATGATTTCCTGATAATGTAACTAATGAATGATGTGATTTTGCAGGTAGGTTCTGTCCCTGTTTTGATTGCTTTTAGAAACGGTAAAGTAGAAGAACGTCTGGTTGGTCTTCAAGATACTGACAAGTTGAGACAGTTCGTTGACAAGTATGCCACTGCCCCAACTAAAACTTAACTAACATAGCAGTACATTTAATTTTCCATGTTAATATGAAGGAATTATCTGCAATGTACATGTTTAAATTGTATTAAATATAAAGAAAATGTCAAAATTCTTGTGTATTTATAGTCGTAGACTGTATATTTTTTTTATTATTCAGTTATTCTTTATGTACATTAGTTGCAAATATTATTTTCTTTAATTATTGTTATTGACTTTTAGTATCTAGCTTTAACCTAATAAAGTAACTCACATTAAAGTACATATTTACTTACCTACTTCTAAGACGTCCTTTATATTCAAAAATCCTGTCTTTGCCTGCGCTATTTACTTATATTTGAAACATTAATGGTCATAAGACAAAATATTAATATTTCCTTTCTCGACAATAACATTTTCTATAGAGATAATGTGAAACACTTGTTGAAAAAAAAAAGGAAAAACGTACGTTTTTTAATATATTGTCTGTTTCACAAAATATAAATAAAATATGGGAGTACCTTCGGTATTGCTACCATCTTTTATATATATTTTGTGAAATAATAATATATTTTTAAAAAACTTAAGTTTTTTTGTATTTTTTAACTTTAAACATGATTATGAGGCCAGAAAAAAAAAAATTTCCAATAACTTAACATTGTTTTTTTAATAAAGAAAAACGTCTTATGTTTTTTTAAAATATATATATATATATTATGTATATATATTATATAATATATATATTAAATATAGTCTAGGGGAGACTGGCTCTGGTTGGGTGGTCCATTGACAGTAACAGAACCGAATGAAATTCGAGATAAACTGCAGGCACTACTTTCGATAAATGCATGTTTCTACAAATATTATATTATAATTCTATGGTCACAGGGAATAAGTTGTTAAGTCGTAAAATGTCCAAAATGATTCAAGTGTACTGTCATCATCTCCCAAGCCATCTGCGCACTGTGAAGAAGTTGGGAGCTCTGGACTCTAATACTTAGGGAATTATAAAGATGTGGGTTTCTTGGTATATCATTAAATTGTGTATGTTCTCGGTTAAATCAACTTAATCTACTTCTTTCGAGTATTTCAAAAAGTATGGTTAATAATAAGGTAAGTGATGGGGAATGATTAGATAACTAAAGGAAAATCTAAGAAAGGATTAACAGTATTCATTTTCATTCACTCCTACAGATTTTGAAGATATATGATTAATAATGATGCAAACATAATTTATTTATTTCGAAAACTGGATTTACACGATTAACGTAAAAAAGTCCTGCCCTGAAAAGTTACGAACTTAGTCTTACAATTTATTCCCTGTGACCACAGAATTGTCTAATAGAAAATTAAAAATAGGTATACACAGTATGAAGCATAATTTCCATGATCGTTTTATATATCACCGGCAACGTACTTCCACAGCTGATTCCGATGAAAATTAATAAACGCCGTCCTTATGAGGTTTTGAATTTAAATATTAAATTTCATGTCGATACATTCATTAAATCGATAATTATTGGAGTTTTTGGTTTGATTCCCTCCTTCCTTTCGGCCGATTCCACTCAAAATTAATGTGTCCTTGTGAATTTCTGAATTTACATATGAAATTTCCTTTCAATACAATTTATTTCTACCGATTTGGCTGAAAATCAATAGGTATCTTCCTTATGACATCACGGATACATATAAATTTCGATATGGTCATTCTATCGGGAGTTATCAGAATTTTCATTTTTGGAATAAGGGTGTCGGAAGATATGATATTACGGTTGAAATTCAACATCGAAATTCTGACCGATTACATAACTTCGCATACTGGATTCATATTAGCCATAAACTTCAAAAAAGCTTCATTGTACATGTTGTGTTCCAATATACTCCACAAAATATGGCTAGTAGTTGTATTTTTTTTTACAAAATCCGACTCTGACAGAATAGATCAATAATATTAGAAATGTCGATCAAAAAAAAAAAAAAAATGATTTCATCTTTTATATCTCGAACGCATCTCCATAAATCCCCCCAAGGAAGGAACGTTATGAGAAGTAAAAAAATACGATTATAATTCGTATATTATTTATTGTTAATACATACAATACGTTTTTCATTATACTTTTGTACAATCTTCTACACTTGACATTTAAAACTATCACAGCAACTTTATAAGTACAATTTTTAAGTACAAGATATTTCGTTATAACTTAAACATACATGGAAGACGATATAAGCTCCAATTAGAATTAGAGGCACAATAATTGACTTATATTTTTTTTATAAAATCGTTAATATGCGTAGATATATTAGTTCACAACATTAAAAAAATGTTACTTTTGGCTTGTGATAGGAGATTCTTATAATAATATACATTTTATCACAATTTTATTATTCTCCAATTTATTTGTTGTTTTTACAACCTAGAAAGTAGACTTATCGGGAATAACTCTCATTATGAGTATGCTACTCAAATTTTGATTTTTTTTTTTATGATAATTTATTTAGAACATATTATACGATTCGACCTCTGTTGATCAGCAAATAAATTAAATATATTGATGAGAGTTTTTACCAAAACGTCTATTTGCTAGCTTGCAACGACAAAAAATAAATTAGGAGAATAATAAAGCTGTCAAAAATGATATACATATGTATTATAAAAAACAATAATTTAATTTAATTTTTTGTATTGCCTATCAAATTCAATTCAAGCTCCAAAATCTGGCCTTTGCCGGAATGCTGATAACAAGGTCGTCAACATTGTTATTTTCGGAAAATATAATGATTAAGAACTAAAATGAAGATTAAGCATTGATTAAATAATTATAAAATTAAGAATAAATAATTTAAATCCATTGCAATATATATTTTTAGGAGAACATGAGTTTAATTACATTTAAAGTAATTCACAATAATATATATATTCAATTAGGAATGTTCTTATTTATAAAATAGTAGAAAGTCGATTAATTAAGGAATGCTAAATACGATTTTATTATTTTTTTGTTATTGAAATGCAATGTTAATACTTGGCAGTCCTTGTCCCTGTACACTTTTTTGTACACAAAAAACATTTTTTGATTTAAAAAAATTGTCAATTTAAAAAAAATGACATGGTAAATATACATGACTTCAGAGAACGAAGGACCAATCAGAAAACAGGTTTCATATTATTATCTGTTGTCTGACTGAGATGTCACATCCGTATTTTACCTCCAGATATTTTGAAAACATCACAATGTATTTACTGCTTATTAATAAAAAAAATTAGGTTAGTATTTATCCCATCACCTTTGGGGAATATATGTTAATAAATTAATAATATAAAATACATAAATGACAATGTAATAGATTTACCAGTAAAGGTTAACATTATATGAACATGGAAGTAAATTGTAACATTCCGCCAAAATAATGTTGAAGAAAATACATCATCCAAACAAACCAATAATATGAAAATATTTGTCGCCAAGCGATATTCACCCCGAAAACAGTCGCTGACCTCTGTCCTTTGGTTAATGTACGCGCGGAATTCAGCGCAAACCAGCATCAGCTAATGGTGTTCATTGCTTATTGCATTGGTGTAACTGCAAACGAACACTGATAATGAGAAAGCCGAAAAATTTGGCCGCGAAACAAAATAAAACATCAGATCACAAATACCTTAAAATATGCAAATTATTCCGATTTCGCAGCAATATGAAACTATAAAATTTAATAATGTAATATACAGGAATGTCCCACAATAATACTTTTTCGTGAAAAAAAAAAAAAAAAAAACTTCTTAAATTTGACTGCAAACAAATTATCAAATTTTCGAGTCAATAGAGAACAATTATATTTTAAAAACAGAGAATTAATAATTTCAGACTTGATTATTTGAGGTCAGCTGCACACCTGAAGCCGAGGTTGGCAGCACTGCTGTCAGGTGTGTTGTGTCCACGTGCGGCGCAGCGATGTCGAAAACAATAGCTTTTATGACACAAGAAGGATCCACCCTTCTTCACTTTATCACTTCCATTTGGAGGGCCATTCTGGAAAAAGAACGAAAAAAAAAATTAATAAAAGAATAAATCAATAAAGGGGGGAGTCGAAGAGAAAATTGAGGTCTATGAACCATTGTAACTAGTCGGTAGTAGGTACCTTCTGTTTCACAGCCTCTCCACACTCTTACCTTATAACGAAGACCATACATGTGGTATTAGCTTCGTGTCTGTCTGTGTCATTGTCAGGGGAAAATGTTGGAATATATTTCAACCAAACTTTATATTTTAAATCAGTTATTCTAAAATAACATTTAAGGTATATATGAAGATTTCTTGAGGCTTGATGAGAGTCAATATGGGATGTGAGAATGGCGGTGTCGTCTGCGTATGTGGCTAAGAGAGTTTGTGGATGTTGAGGGACGTCGGATGTATAGAGGGAGTAAAGAAGCGGACTCAGTGGACTGCCCTGTGGCACGCCAGCTTTCACCGGGATGAAAAAAGAAAGGGCGTTCATCTGGGAAACTTGGGTGAATCTATCATGTAAAAACGATTTTAATATGAGGTAGTATGTGAATGGGAGCCTCAAGTAATCTTCAAAATCACTTAGATTCACTTTCAACCTGGGCCCACCGTTGGCGTATCAAATTCAACTACCACAAATCAGTAGATGCTACATTCACACTCCGCCACAATAACTGCCCATCAGTCCACATAGATAATCACATTCTACCAACCTCAGAGACTGTCCGCTACCTTGGGCTGCACTTAGACAGACGACTAACGTGGAAAGATCACATCAGACTAAAACGAACAGAAATAAAAAGACGCTTCGGACTACTCAAATCATTAATTGGGCGACGATTATCACTCTCATTGACTAACAAACTCACCATTTAAAATTCGCTTCTCAAGCCGATATGGACATACGGCTTGGAACTCTGGGGATCTGCGGCGAAGTCCAATTTGAACCGGATTCAAGCCATGCAGTCCATCATCTTACGACACATCACTAACGCACCATTCTATGTCACTAACAACACTCTTCATAATGACTTACAAGTGCCATTCGTTTCCACAGTTGCAACTGAGAGATACACAAACTTCCACGCCAAACTCGCCAGTCACGCCAATCCACTCATTCAAATACCCTGCCCACAAACCCACCTCGCCGACTCAAACGAACATGGCAGCGTGACTTGCTCGGGATGTAACCTGGCTGCGCTTCTAAACGCCACGCACCTTTGCAGTGCAATGATCTCACCAGAAAAAATCATTAATGGCAGTCTTTATTTTGCCGCCATGATGCCTATGTAACATTCTCTATGTAAATAAATAAAGATATATATGTTTTCAAAATCAATAAAGTGGAAGGGTTTACTTGGATATAGAAAACGTAACTTCATGTTTTCTCAGTAACTATCCGATGTGTAAAAGTCAAAGAATCAATAAGTGAGAAAATTTCATTTAAAAAATGTATTGATATATTATTATGACGAAAATAACATTTTCAAAAAGCGCAGACGAAATAGAGAGACGGAGAGAGTGGAACGAGGTGTGGCCGGAGTTTAGGCGCTCGATCGCTCACCTGATTCTCCTCATTACCGCATTCTGCCTCACCAATTCTATATGTGGATACCATTCTCACATTGTATACAATTTATCAACGTTATATTAAAGTTAATATTTAATTTATTTATATTTTCAATTAATACGAACATATTTTGAAGCTGTCGGTACCAGTCAACGACTATCGTAAAGGACAAGGTTTTGTAAAAGAATCATTAAATTAGTAGATTGGAGGAATCAAACTTCACTTACTACATGATACCTTCGAAAGACCTGATGTCGATCGTCTAGATCTCGACCGAGTATTTAAGCAAACACGCGGAAAAGGGCATTGGGTTTTGAAAAGTCGAATGCCATATCCACATAATTTATATTTCTGTACAACACTTAAGACAGCAAGTTACTTCCAATACCAGGAGGCTGGGAATGACAAACAGTCTGGTCTTTTAGCTAAGTCTGCTGAACCCATTAAAGGGAACATAACACTGATTGTGACTAGATACCTTATAGCTGGCAGAGTGGTTGATAGACCACCAGTCCTGGGTCCACTCCCAGACGTTCCCCACCATGTTGTACAGCCCCAAGCTGTTGGCATGAAAACTGCCTACGGGGGCAGTGCCCAGGTAACCATCTTCTAGGGTGTTCTCCCCGGGAAACTCTCCTTGCCATATATTCATCCTAAACATTAAAAAAATAACTACAATAAGCGCTAAAGTTTCCAAATAATCTACACTATTCTAAAGAACAAAATAGAAAAATGTTCAGGACAAGACACAACTTCATCCCAACCCTATGATACTTCTTCGGTGTATCACTTAGACAGCCCTTCGGCTTTAATGAGTGATTCGAGGGCCAGCACTAATCGTGAATTGATCATTTCGTGGTGTATATGTATTTTTTTAAACTGAAACAAGGATGGAACCCGGTGTATTTTGGTTGGAAACAAACTTCTTTCCCACTGCACCATAGAGATGCTACTCAAATTTTGATATAGTTAGTTATTATGACTCATGCCCGGGCTTCAACTACGAGGTCATACCGTCTACTACCAGAGCACTCGTTACTCTGGTGGACATGAGCCCGACTCTATAGTGGGAGTCCTAAATTTTGCCTACCATAAATCATTATTCACCTAGAGTAGGGGTCTTCAACGAGTACTTTACAGCATACAGGCTCGGGACCATCGCTATACGTCCCATCCGAAGGACGGCTTGCTTAAGTTTATTTGAACTCCCGAATAAATTAAACAAAGGGCCTCGACCGGGTTTCGAACCCGCGATCTTGAGCTCAGTAGGCTTGCATGCTATTTTCATAGTGACTTCATATAAATAATACTTCTTGAACTAATTTGAACATAATTTTAAGGTGTTCATACTAACCTGTGCTCTCCTCTGGGCTGAAGAGCGTTACCCCAAGGATAGAGACGTCCTTTCAGGCCGCCTCTGCAGCTCACCTCCCATTCCGCCTCTGTCGGCAGCCGCTTACCTCCCCATTCGCAGAACTCCACCGCATCCTTCCAGGAGACATGTACCACTGGGTGGTCTTCTCTACCTGTCAGACAGTGGATAGAAGGAATATATGTCTTTTCAACTTTACAGAATAATTTGGAATAAGGTTCGCTTCTTCGTTTACCATTCGGTCGGTTCGGACTGTGAAAATGTTATGAATTTGAGATTTAAAAACACTCATATGTAGAATTTGTACGTCGCTAGGAATAGTTACTAAATTTTAAACAGGTAGAAGTGAAATAGAATACACTCTAGATTAGAATCGGTTCGGCTAAAATATCTAACCTGAAACGTATCCAGGTTTTCCAGTCAAAGACACTCAGACTCATTACAAAATGCCCAACATACGTAAGTAACAGAAAACTCCACAATGACGTCATGATAAACACAATACAGGACCTTTACAGACGTTTCCATAGTAAATTGCTTTCACACCCAAATCCATACATCCACTCACTTTCTTCACCACACTTGCCACACAATCCTCCCAGGAGATTGAAGAGGTGATGGAACCGTGACACTATAATCCCAAATTGCAACCGCCCACTTCATGAAACAAAACCATAATATCCAATGATAATAATCATAATATTCATTGTTAAAACAACAAAAAAAAAAATTTGATCCTTAACATAAGCCAGATACAATGTTCGTTCAACAGATGGCAGCACCATATCCTTCAATAAACACGGAACTTGTAGACATTTGGTCCAATCTTTACTTGAAATAAAACATTACATGAAAAATATTATATTTCAAAACGACTACACCATAATTTTTAAGCTTTCTTATAACGATATACTTAAATAAATACGGGAATACCGAAGAACGCATAAATGTCAATTTTTTGGCATCAATTCTATTTTCTTGGAATAGAAGATAATCTAAAGGTATTCAATAATGAATATTTGTTCTCAAATCATTTTGCTTACTTTCTGTGGTAAGTAATAGGTGTGTTAACTCTCCAGTGTAATAAAGAAAAACTAATTGGAAACATAGCACGATCCGGAAAATTGTGAAACTCAAAAATAATGTAAATTATTGTAATAACCTGATAAATCAGAGTCAGGTCCCTCGGGGTGCTTCCAGTTAGCTCCTTTGACAGGTAACCACCACGGGGCTGACGCTACAGCTTGCGTTATCTCAGCTTTCGTTTCTTCACTCAGCAATGCGTCGAAAACAAACGAATCGTTAAACTTTTCGGCTTCAGTCAAATAGCCAGTCTTTGAAACAAATTCTTTAAAATCTCTATTGCTCACCTCAAAACGGTCAATATAAAATGACTTAAGTTTAACATTTCTTTCTGGTCCCTCACCATCAGCAACTATAATTGGTTGATTGCTACCAATTGAATAAGAGCCCCCCGTAATGAGTGTCATGTCGTCATATTTTCGATTTTTCGTAGATTCGAGTAAAACATCATAGTACAATGATGGATAACAAACATCAGACAGTTCGATCGGTTTTTTTGAATGTCTATTCGTTCGTTGACAACCACAATCACCATTGATAACAGTTATCACAGAGATCAAGAATAAAATATCTATTACAATTAAAGAAACAATAAAAACAAACCCCATTGAATTTAAAAAAATTAAACAAGAATCATGCTAAAATAAAATTAAGGAAAATGCGTTAAAAACTAATCATAAAGCGGAACTAATGGAAAACATGTTTTGGAATTTGGCTAAATAACTGATAACAATAGGTACAGTGTTTACAATTAAATTTATTTTATTCAATTCCATTAATATTTGTTAGTATTTCCATCACTTCTTCTGCGAGCTGCTTGTATGAAGCACTTTTATTTGTTTAATATATCATAATTCTGAAAACTTCAAACACGGTTTAAAAAAAAAATATATATACATATATATATATATGTTTGATTACGATTCATTTTACTCATGCTATATTTCAAGTGTTTTCCTTTTTCCATATAATCTCCAGTATGATGTAAAATTACATTTTATTCTATTAAAATATATTTCTATGAATATCCCCCCCCTCTTCTTTTCTTTGCCAGGAAATAGTAATACATTGATTATATTTACGCGCAAATAAGAATAATTTTCAAACAATGTTAAGTATAAGTGAAGAGTTGCTGACATTGATTCCACATTTTCATTTGAATTGATAATTAGATCGTTGGGTGCCTCAATTACTCTTGAAATCTCCAGACCGTAAAGGATGTTTATCGTGCATCTATTGTTCATCGAAGCATAAACAATTCTGAATGTTTTACCTGTTAGTACCTGTACAATTGATTAATTTCTAGAATTTAGAAGTGATTTCTGTAACACAGAAGTTTTCTCTTAGGTTTAAGAAGTGTCCGATAAATATAAGGTCTACAGCCTGGCGATCCAAAAAGCATTAAAACAGTAGTACAGATCGTTTAATTCCAAAAGACAGATCCTTTTCCTATGGGTTATACAAATGTAACTCATCTTATTCAAGGTGTTTATCTAGTTTTGAAGAAAATGAAATAAGTACATGGGTCTTACTTGTACTAAACTATAAATTTATTTAGAAGTAAATTATTTCGAGCAGCAAAAGCATGTACTTTTTTTTTTTTTTCGTTTTGTATCATTTACTAAAATTGCTAATGGATACAACACTTCAAGAAATAGAAGCAGTTAATATGCAGTCACACAAGTGGATTGAATCCAAGCGTCTACTTGTTATGGCGAGCGAAAAAGTGAAAATAGTTACAGAAATTAACTGCATTACAATATGGATGATGTGGACAGGAAATTAATGTCTTATTCAAGATTTATTGAACAAGCTGAAAACAAGGGTGGTTTCCAGAATTGACCAATAAGCTCACTTGTAGAACAGATTGCTGGTAGTTTGAATGTATCTCCCGAAAAGAAGAAATGAGAAATGGCAATGTTTCCTGTCTATTAATGTATATATACCTTGTTCATATTTGTTTAAGTGAGAATGTGTTAGTATTCTTTAAAAGTCATCGTATCACCGTTCAAATTACGAACTTCATTATTTTGACCTGTAAATTTATCGGTCTGTGATGGAACTCGACGTTGAAAGTTGGCGACACTAGCGCTCCTGGCTCTCCTACAATGAACCAATATGCGGCAAATAGTGTTCACCGCCATCATATTGGGAATAGTGGATATTATTTTTGAACAGCTGATCAGGTGAGATTATTAATAATTGCTGTTTTATTATTTTAAAATTAACCTTCTCCTGGTATGTTTCGTGTTGATGTTTGTTATTCTGTTAAGGAAAAAATAAAACCATTACATGAAAATTGTGTCAATATTGAGTGAAGACATGGAAGTGAATTTGAATTGATCGCCGAATGTTTATTTATCCACATTTCTTACTCGTTCGTAAAGATTTGCTATTTTGACGTGCTATTGTCCTAGGTTTTACATATTTTGAAATGTTGAGGTTATTTTTATGGACGGAAAAAATCATAAATGTCAATGTTATGGTTTTGATATAACCTTGACAAAAGTTTATTGATATACGTTTTTTCGGACCTCTGACAATATAACGCTATTTCATTCCTCTGTTAATCTGTTTGTCCATAAGTGTTGTAGTTTGTGTTAAGTCAAGACATCAAGGAAAAGGAACTGATTTGAAAAAAATAATAAATTTGATAAATTCGTCCTTAGTTAATTACAGTTACTAGATGTGTGGTGGAATGTCATTAAACGTCTGTTGTCTGTTATTTCAGAAAAAGCTAGTAGTTTTCATATTAATGGTTACGTGTTTTATTTCTTTATGAAATATCTGTGATCTACTAGTAAGAGCAATGTTCTATTATTTGTAAATGGTTGTTCAATATCTTTATTTTGAAGGATCCTGAACCGTTGGATTATTTCTTAATCTCAATGAATTATGGGACTTGAGTAAATTTATTTCTGCAGTATTGAACGAATATATATGCTATGCTTTGAATTTCATAGTGAGTACTGCAGATAGGTAGTACGCATATATATTTTTAAAGAGAAATTAATAGTTAAAAACTTGATAAACATATTTTTATATAATGTACTTTTGAAAATAGGTAGCATGCTAGTTTTTTTCAAGATCGTGTGTTCGAAACCTGACAGAGGCCCTAAGATTTTTTTACCTGAATATGCCATCCTTCGGATGGGACATTAAGCGATGGTTCCGATTCTGAGCTATGTCAGGTACTTGTTAAAGTCCCCTATAGTAAGTGAATGAATCATGGTAGGCAAAATGTAGGACGAACAGTTGAGTCCGGCTTATGTACATTGGAGTGACGAAAGAGCGCTTTGATAGTAGGCGATATGACCTAGTAGTTGAAGCCGGGGCCTGCGTCACAATAACTAACAACCTTTTGGGCTAATATATCAATGTCTTTCACAGAGTATATTCTGCACCGGAAGATTGCGGCAGATGTGAAAAATAATGTTTTTTGTTCATAAAATGCAAGTGTAGTGTCAAAATCAACATGAAATTCGAATAATGTATGGTTAATGTCGTTGTTTTAGAAATGAATATCACCTCCTATGAAATCGTAAATTGTTTGACTATTCTAATATTTTTTATATATAAAAGCTTATACAATTTTCAGTTGTTCCAAGTGTTTCTTTGAGGAGAGACAATAGTTATGGAGCGTTGTCTTGGGTTGAGTGTGTTGTGTTCGATATAGTTATCTTTGTGGCCCTGTTTCAAGTTTGTCATCCTGTGGCAACCCACACCTCCTTGTTTCCCATTGATGAACTAGACAGTCTCCACTATATCGACCCTTCTTGCCTCAACTGTACATAGTATGCTCTAGGGATTCCCAAGGTCGATATCCACTTAAGCAAGTCTCTTCATCCCCATGTTGGGTAGAATGCGGCTGGAGAAGAAGCTAATTTAACTTCTCAAGCCATACGCAGTTATGTCAACTAATATGTTACGTTAAATTATGTTAACTAACCTATATTTTGATGAGAATGGAAGGTAGACTGAAAACAAAACATGGTTGTAAAATCATCGGTGTCATCCTTTGGGGGGGGGGTCTAAATCCATTTACAAAATTTCATTTCAATACATTCATTATACTGCAAGTTATCAGGGATATTGAGTTGCACCCCTCGGAAAATATAAATACTTTCCCGAACTTACTGTTACTTCGACAGCTATGCGGAGTATAGGGGAAGTTGCGTAATCGGTCAAAAATTTGATCTTGACTTTATTATTTCAAATTTATCTACTTTTAAACTTTTTTTTATCGATTTGCTTTGGTTAATAGCAACGGTCTATCTACCGTTTGCCATCCTATAACAGTTAATCCTGAAGAAATATTAAATTTAAACGTATATTGTGATGCCGATCGATGTTGGGACTAAGTCGCTTCAACACACGATTGGTAGAATGGTTATCCATCTCATCACTTAGGTCTCCACATCAGGTTTGTTGTCTTTATGCAAATGTAAAAGAAATAAATTCCGTCATGTTGCACTCCATGAAAACTATTCGTTTAAAATCACAGTCTTCATAGAGGTGGTTTCAGATTTATCTGAAATACCAGGTTAACATTTTCAGCTAAAGGTAATGAGAAGAGAGCGGTCAGGCGCAAATAAGTTATTCATGAACGTCTTTTTGCGGAATAGTAGCGCACTAGCCTTCAACAAACAGTTTTTATAAATAAATAAAATACATTTTTTTTTTTGAAATGTTTATTCTACCAAAAGAACAATTATACATAAACTGCCAGATGCATATTACACCATTGTCAGGTCTAATTATAAACGTAAGACAGGAGTGCAACCATTCTTGTAATTAAATGCGGCAGCTAAGGAAGAGATTGGAATTTGAAATAGGAATGTTCGTGGTTTAACCGCTAAGAAATTTTTCAATAACAGTGATTACGAGATTTCAGAACAAAAAAATTCTGTAAAGCCCCAGGGATTCCCTGGAACAGTTCGCACTCAGTAAACGTGTCTTAGTTTATAACGAAACCGGTGTTAAACAGGTATTTTATGAATACTTTTTTTTTTTTTGTTGAAATAGACAATATTTCAAAAAGAAGTTTGTCTTATCTATTTATTTATTACAACTTTTCACAATAAGTTCGCGTTTCTCTCAGGTTTTTGTTAATTGCTAAAGGCTTGCCAGGAGGAAAAAAAAGTCGTTGAATCACCGATAATTTCCTTCCCCAAAAAGGATTAATCAATTAAGTTTTCGCTCCTTCTCCAAAAAAAGTCGATGGTTTGGGCTTATATTCAACAGTTGACTCACATAGATGCTCCTACTAAATTTTGGATCGATAAATTCATTACGTCAACAGTTCATAGAGCTTTTATGTTAAGTCTCCCCCCTAATGACCCCTCCTCTTTGGTAGATTTGTCTGAAAAACAATAGGTGTCGTTAGAGGGTTTTGGATTCACATTTAAAACTTCATGTCGATATATCGCACCCGTCGTAGAATAAAGGTACAACTCAAAAATTGAATTTGTTGGGAAATCAACATTAATGTTCTTATTCAACACTTTTGGACCACCACCTCATTTAAACGCCACCACAAGTTTTTTTTTTTTTTTTTTTTCTCTTCTTTAAGACATTTCGACCACGAGGGTCATGGATGCCTGATGGATGCAGGTCTGTGGGGATCCTTGCGGGTTAATTTGGATAGGCGCAGATTAATAATAATAAAGAAGATGTGTACGGAATAGAAAGGCTATGTGATGAAGATAATTTTGTTTTATAATTTAGATAAGAGATTTGTGAATTGTAAGAAATTAAATAGTTGGGTAATTTGGAAGCTATTATTGGATAGAATTTCGGAAATATCCACCGCAAGGTTGCAATTTTCACGCTGGGGACTATATGCCATGCATTCAGTCAGAATGTGTCTGACAGACAGTCCCACCCAGCAGCACTGACACAGAGGAGGGGGTTCCTGAGCCATCAGATTCCATGGGTCAGCCTCGTGTGCCCTATACGTAACCGAGTTAAAATTACTTCTTCTTTCCTTTTTTCTCGTATTGAAGTGTTCCAGACGCGAGTGGAGCTTTTAATGGTCCTTAGCTTATTATCTGTCACACCGAGCCACCGAATCTGCCATTTGATCCAAACTCTTTCCTTGATGTAGGCAACGAAGTCACTTACAGGGACATCGGATGTGGGTAGTCCTTCTAGAATGGCGCGCCTGGCATTCTTGTCTGCTGACTCAGTGGTAGAATGCTCGCCTGCCACCACAAGTTTGTCCGCACATTTTGTCAACATAAGAAAAATAATACAATTTTGTAACGCCATCAAACATGATCATTATATGAGATGATTACAGCCAATGTTTTCTTTATAGGATAGTATTTATTGAGTAATAAAACATATAAACATAGGTATTTTATATAAATATAAACTACTTACATGCATGAGAGGGGGAAAATAAATATGGTATTGTTTTTGTTTCATTTTTACTTTTATTTGTAAATACAATTTTCCAGTTTATTTATTTTTAAATTCATAAATTGTCACAACTGTTCGGTAAAGTACAGGAAAAGAGCTAATAGAAACTCTATAAAGAATTCCATATTATTTGTATTATTTTCTAGGTGAGTAAA
The DNA here is from genome assembly GCA_963662175.1 of Aradus depressus. NCBI lineage: Eukaryota > Metazoa > Arthropoda > Insecta > Hemiptera > Aradidae > Aradus > Aradus depressus. The sequence continues at coordinate 42,390,007 of OY759220.1, read as the reverse complement.
TTCTCTCTCCACTTTATTTTAAAAATAATATACAGGTAAATTGTTTGTATAAAAAAATTACATAATTGTTAATAAATTTACATAAAAAAAATGTTTTTTTAAAAAACATTTCATATAGATATAAGAACTGTCCAAAGAGTGACGTCTCAATTGTGCATCCTGTGGGATTGTATATCAAATTATATTGTTTATCTCCAAAGTACATTTTGGAGATTTGATTAACTTATATAAACATATTTTTGGATAAGCATGAGTTTCTTCACCCATTTTGCTGGAACAATTTAAAAAAAAAAATGATTTTCATGTTTTGAAAGAAACTTCGGAAAATGGTGTAGGACTTCGTGTGAGTTCCCATTCTTTTTGTTTCATCTGGAGACCCTGTAAATAAATAAATATAAATAAGTGGGCGCATAGTAAGTTACAATGTTTACATTTGTAATTCTGAAAAAGAAAAACGAGAAGAAGAATCTACCGTGTTCTACTCTTGTCAAGTCCAAGATGTAAATGGGACGGCATGTGAATATCGGGAAATTCAGTGAAACTTTATTTTATTTTGTTTGTGAGCCAAAAAATATTTGTCCGATGGTTCATTCGAATAGGCCTTGGTTTTACCAGGAAAAAAACGGTTTTAAATAAAGAAGAAATATAAAAAATGGAAGAATGTTGTGTTATTTTAACATAGACTAAGAAAATAATTAAATGAAATGGAGAAAAATTTGGAAATCTAGGAATTTTCCATTCAGAAACTGATCAGGAAAATTAATTATATGATTAAACTGACTTTGGAATCGTATTTATTGGTCAGTAAACAAACAATTATAATAAATGAATTACATTGTTTAATAAGGGCGCCGGAAGCTCAGCGGTAAGCCTTCTTTTTACTGAGCTCAAGATCCCTGCCGAGGCCCATATGTATTTTTTTATCTGGGAGGTGAAAAGTCCTTGAGCGCTCCGTCCTTCGGATGGGGTTTTAAGCGATGGTCCCCGAGGCTGTACGATGTCAGGTACTCGTTAAAGACCCCTCAGTAGGTGAATAAAAATTTTGGATAGGACTCGCAGAGTAGAGTCGGGCTCATGTCCACCAGAGTGACGAAAGAGCTCGGCCGTGAGTCACAATACTTAACTAACAATATTCTCTAAAAAATGTCAATACATTTACTGAAGTTTACATTATTAGCCAATTTGTATCTTTAATCTACATGAAAATAGCTAAAAAAAGGCATATGTCTATGAATTTACTCTAATTACACACATCCATTTTTTCACTTGTATATTTATGTTATGTAAATCCTCATTTAATGCAATGAAACTTTTGCTTGTTCATATCAAAGTAAACAATTTAAAAATTAAATTTTTTAACAAAATTCCATCAGACATTTCTATAATGAATATAGCAAGAGGCCTCATTGGTTAGCATATCCCTTAGTGGTATTTTAGTAAACATTTTCAAAGTTAGAATTTAGGTTTAGTTTTCTCTTATGTTAAAATATTTTTTTAAATAACACTTTACATTACATTTTTTGATGTGACTTACTTTCTTCAGGTCCATCAGTTGGGTAAGTACTTGATTAACAGAGAGAAATTCGGCTGCTTCCAGCTTCTTCAGAAAGTTGGTATTCGACTGTTGTGGTCTGTTGAGCCGTTTTGGTTGTCCTACTCCGATCACACCTGTTAACGAAGAAAAAGTTTAAAAAACTCGGACATATTTTGGAAACTTATAATAAATAAATAAGGACTTATTTTTGAAATATATTGTCTAATCCACGTCAGGCTTAGTAATGAACTAATGACGTAGGAAGTTTATTACTAAATAACTAAATTTGGCGATGATGTAATGTTGAGTTTTCTTTTTTTTATTCAGTAGATTTTTTTTTTTTTGTTTTTATTATAATTTATTTACTTTTTATTTTTGTTTAATTGATATTTTTATTTGAATTTGGCGATGATGGTTAGGTTAGGTTTTATAATTCATGCCCGGGCTTTAACTACGAGGTCATATCGCCTACTACCAGAGCGCTTTATCGTCACTCTGATGGACATGAGCCCGACTCTGCTGTGGGAGTCCTAAATTTTGCCTACCCTAAATTTTTATTCACCTAGGGCAGTGGTCTTTAACGAGTAGGTACCTGACATCGTACAGGCTCGGGACCATCGCTTAACGTCCCATCCGAAGGACGGCGTGCTTAAGTTTATTTTACTTCCCAGATACAATAAACTAACCGGCCTCGGTCGGGTTTGGAACCCACGTTCTTGAGCTCAGAAGGCAACCACGCATATCACTGAGCTACCGGCGCCCTGGCAATGATGGCATAAGTCTTATTTAACAACTTGCCATGGAAACTAATTATTAAGTGAACTAATGAATGAAAAAATAGTTTTTTAATCAATGTATAAGCAAGCTAGCCACTAAATCGCGTTCTGAGCAATGTAAATATACCAAAACCATAATTTCTGTTATGGTGTGGTTTACAAATGACCCTCTGATACTTGCTATTTCGCCACAACGCATTGTGGACTTACCCCATCAACCGTTCATAGCAACTAGTCTTTTGTTGAAATTGGGTAGCGGCGAAATATTAATTTAAATAAACTATGCTCCGATTTGGAATCCACTTAATAGTCAATATGTTTTGCTACAACAAGGAAATTATGTACTCATCACTATAATTTACTATTCAACTAAAACGTTATTCGTTCAGTAAACATACTTGGTTCATTGACTTTTCAATGAAATTGAGAGATAGAGAAATCAATTTCAACAAAGCTTATTGACATTTTCAGTTAACGAAAGAGCGCTCTGGTAGTAGGCGATATGTCTTTGTATTTAAAGTGTGTATGCTAATTCTTATTTGAAAATAAATATAATGTATAATTCATTTCCATATTTTTTATGTGTATTTTTTTGTTTCTAGGCCAGGCCTGACGGGGTGGAGCAGCTCTTAGTCGTTGATATATTTAAGATCTTGCGCTAATAACCACCTTTCCATCTACTATTTTGGTAAGTTTAATAAGGTTTTTACTTATTAAAAAAAGAGTTCCATATTCGTTAAATGGTATATGAACATAGCACTTCTTGGAAATAAATTCTTCTTATGTATTGATGAATATGTATGTAATTGATGTACAATAATCATATTATTCTGCGGAATTCTGATTTTCTTAAGCAATTTTAGGCACCGCTGAAATTTGATAAATTTATCAAATTATGCCCCAAATTATTATTATTATAGTCTATAGCCTATAGTCTATTATAGCCTTATAGTCTATATTTGATGTTGGAACATCTTCAAATATCCTGCAGACTCGGACAAAAAATAAAACGTCTTGAGTCTTTTAAAATGAATACCACACGTTGTGGTTGTAAAAATTCCTCCTTCTTCCCCACAAATCAAATTATTCTGACCCCACATCGCCCAATGTTTAAGTTGAACTGTACTTTAAATAAAGATTGTTTAATTAAAATGTGTTCAGCCATTTTGGAGGATTTAGTGGACAAAACATTCAGACGATGTTAGAATCTATTGAAATATGTTATATATGACATGAAAATAATACAGAATTTGGAAAAGGGACAGACATACATAACCTCTACTATAACTATATTTTCTATTCACCTTTGGGGGCTATGATCCGTTTTCCTGCCGATGTCTTCCTTACGATGCCCCCTGGAGACAACACTTGCATGACTCTGGGTGTTCCTACACCTCTGGTCACCCTTCCTCTGCTCAGGGTCCCTGCAATTGTTATAGCCTTTGTTATTGTTCATTTTCTAAACAGATCTCAAAAAAAAAAAAAAAAAAAGTATCACATTCATGTTACCTTTCAGTGTAGACTTGGCGTTACTTCTGTTCAAGGAAGTCATACTTGTAAATGACATTTTGGAGTCGTTCAGTGGCGAAGGTGATCTAGAGCTTTAAACAGATCGGAATAATTAGAAAATATATATGTTTTTAACTACTGGATTGTGGGGGGGCGCCGGTTTGAAAGGTTTATTCATATTTGGTGTGTTGCCATTCAGTTGGAGTTAGGAACTGTACCTGCTGTCTCTGGTGGAGACTCTAGCTCTTCGATATGGATCCCTGTCGCTGGCCTTGATGTACCGCACTTCGGGTCTGTTCACACCCCACTTGGGACGCTCCTCTAGACGAAGGTATCTCTTCTGCGTTTTGGTCCTAGGAAAACAATAGTTCATTTGTTACCAATACATATATGGGTATAAACGGTAGGTATGATCAGTGCTTACTTGTGTTCAGTCTGTGTGGATCGTTCCACTCCCCTGTTGGAGCGGTACATGCTGGGAGTTAGTGTTCTTCCAGGGGGCGGCACTACACGAAGTTGAGTTGCCTCTATCTCCAGCCGTTCTAAACCAATTTCCAAATTTTGGGTTTCGATGACATTTTGATCTTCTGGAGGCTCCTCTTCCTCCTGATGTGTGTCGTGTCTGGGGGGAGTTTTTCGCTCTTTCGTCGGGGCCAAAGGCGCTATTGGAACCTGAAAGGTTGTTTTAACTGGAACAGGTTTCGACAATGGTTGATTTGGTCGCTGCGCCGCTGGTTCCGATGGAATGGGACTACCTTTTTCGCAAATTTCAGGCTGCGGAGAAGAATTGATTTCTCTTTTTATGTGTTTTCGCCTTGATTTTGCTTTCTCCTCTTGTGCAGTTTTTTTCGCGAATTCTAACGCTTCTCGCATAGCTCTTGCTATCCGTTCCTCTTTTTCCTGTTAACAGATGAGACGAAAATGTAAATTTACTTTCTACTGTATTGACACAGATCGCAAGAAATGTATTCGTACACGGAAATTTGATCGTCAATCATAGGCAGATTTTTTTTTTGGAAAATGAACTAAAAATGTTAGAACTAGTATAATTTTTGTATATGATACCTAACATTTTTTGCAGAGTAATTGTGAAACACTTAATAAAAAAATAAAGAAAACTTTTTTTTTTCTTTTTTTAAATGTTTATTTCACAAAATATATATTTAATATGTGAATGAGTACTTTCGTTATTGCTACCATCTTCAGCCATGACTTAACAAACATTGTATAGTACTGAGTATTCGTTAAGTCGTGGCTGAAGATGGTAGCAGTACCGAAAGTACTCCCATATTTTATAGTTATATATATATATTTTAGTTAAAAGAAAGATGAAAAACTGCGTAAATTTAATATAAATTCGAAATCTTAATAAATACATTGCGTGTGATGTTTGGTGTATCGCTAGGACATCTGGCCTTGTTGTATTGACTTCACTCACCACTGAGCCTATTTCTAGTCACCTGCACTTGCAAATCTCATGGTCAACTTAACAATTACCAACTTTCTCATAATATATAATAGTTATTTAATATTATTGGCCTCATTCATATAATATTTATATTACTATAATATATTGATAAAACAAATTAAATTGTAATATTTATTATATTTAGTCAGCAGAAAGCCGAAAGTATCGGGCATTTCCTTATTATTAAGATTTTGTTTACCTATTTTTAGCTCATTTTTGGGAAAAATATGCCAAAATAATTTTTTTACTTACTGAAAAACACTGAAAAATACTTTTCAGTCCTGTTACAAATAATTGGAGAGAAGGTAAACGACAAGAAGTTAGTTACATCGTCTTCATTCTCCGTCGCAAATATACCTGCCCTCCAGTATACCTTAACAAAAATCCCATCCCTTCAAAAAAAAAAAAAACTATGTCCGTTATAGACCTCCTACTTGACAAGCGACCCTCAAGGAAAAGAAATGAACAGACACTACAAACTCTTAGATAAATAAATAAATTTTGAAAATAAAACGACTTAAATACAACGCAGTGCTGAAACTGATGTGGACCACAAGACTTCCAATCCCTTCAATCCAAAGTTCGTACAATAACCAATGCTCCATACTATGTTTCCAACAAGACCCTCTATACTAATCTCAGCATCCCTCTTGTCACCGAATTAGCTAAATCCAAATTAAAAAAAAAAGTTATTTTCCTCCCTTATTTCCCATAGTAATCCTCTAATCATTCCACACTTCCCCAACGACGCCTTAAGCGCCAATGGCCTAGGGACCTACTTAGTAGCAGGAGTGACAGTTAGTTATAAATAGAGTGCAACTCAATGCCTAGGGTGTCCCCACTGGGTGATTTCTCCCCTCTTAACATTTTGATAATGCCATATTTTACACTTTTAGCACATTTGCTTGTTTATATCAATTATATAGTTGTGAATACCTATTTGTGAAAAAAAAGGAACTTACCGAAAGCTTATGGCCTTTAGATGTACTGAATCATACTATTTGTCACAAAAACATTATGGACTATACAAATGTAATTAATTACTATTTGAGTTTGTATTTTTCTTAGGTTTAGCCGAACTGTATGTATGTACATTGTACAAAAACAATAAGTTGAAGGGTTGACCACCATAGAATGAATGATAAAATAATAACATTAAAAAAAATAATAAGCTAGAAAGAAATGAATATGTACAAAATAATAGTTAATATATTCAAAAATAAATAAAATATGTACAAAATAAATTGTGAAAATAAACCATAAAATAAAATTGATAAAAATAATAATAAAAAATAAAATAAAGTGAAAAATAAAAATTTTAATATATACGTTCATGTAAGGGGGGGACAGGACCGTTAGGACCCCGCACACTGCCATCTACCACCCTCCTACTAGTGAAACGGATGGAGTAATAGATCCGAGGAATTTACACACTTTCTTGACATTATGCACACTATGGTTAGTAAACACAAGTATTTCAAGCCGGAGGTTAACTTAAAAAATTACTGAAAACACACTTTTACAACGATAAGAAAAGGCTGATAACGCAATATTCTTGGTTATTCTTAATATCAATTGTTTATAGGTTATATATTCTATTTATGCATAGCATAATGTTCAATCTATAAACAACTGATTCATTAATTATTAATATTAATAAACATTTAAATATCCTATTTTTTTCACAGCTGTTAATTTTACTATGTTACCTATTTTTTTTTTTTTTTTTTGTTTCAGTAATTATTTATTAGTATGTTTTTAGTTATTATTGTTGTACGACAAATTGAAGAAGAATGAATTATTTCATGTATGTATATCAGGTCAGAGGTTATTTAAAGTTTTTCTACCCCTGTTAAATGTTTGAAGTTATTTGTTGAAGTATTAATGTGAGTATAGAATGGCCCTATCTTACCTCCTTCTCCTTCATCCGTCTTCGTTCCTCTTCCAGCCGTTGTCGCTCTAGTTCTTGTTGCTTCTTGAACCTCTCTTCCGCTGATTTCTCTTCTCTTTCTTGTCTTTCTTGTTCTTCACGTTTTTTCCTTTCTTTTTCTTCCAACTGTTTAAAAAAAAAGTGAAGTATTACTTACAGAATATTTTATTTATAGAATATTTTGATCGAATTGTGTCAGATACCTGTTTTTTTATTGCATTTTGATGTTCAAGTGCCTTTAGTCGTTTTCGATCTCTCTCTTCCATCTCAGCTGCATCTAATGGTACATTTTGACCTCTCACGTACGTCCTGTGAACCATTATGAAATTTATTTAATTAAAAGACATATTGATTGTTCCACTACAAATTACAATTTTATCTTACCTGTTGAGTTCGACAGAGGAGGCAGGTGTCTCGATACTTCTCACCGTCTCCCCCGAACTGGAAGCTGTGGTCGACATACCGTCCTGTTCTGATCCGTGCGATATGACCAACACTTGTGGGGGATCTCTGAAATTTAAACGAAGTTAATGTTCAACACTTCACTGTGAAGAATTAGAAATGGGGTTATTTTACGTTAAAACGTCGTTCAAAGCGCCTTAGATTCTCATGTTTTCTCAAATCAAAGTATTATTCAACCTCATTAACGGGTTATCAGAGTGTCGTGAAATTTTACATGTACTAGTTTTAAAAGCAAAACTTAAAAAGTAGGCTATGTGATCTATGTGCATTTGCATTCAATTAAAAATCTATGTATAGATTAAATTGAGTTAAATGAATAAATAATTCTGTACTGAATAAAATGCGTAGTTTTGTGATATTATTATTAATGATATGGATATCATGATGGGAAGTTTGCCTTGTGGACCTCAAGGGCCGCACTTAGTTAGACATGCCACCTTCGTAGAGTCATAATACACGGCCCAGTAATTTCCTCTGATTTAGGGTGCAAAGAAGCGAAACACACATCCGAGAACATGCTTGTTTAATTTTATCTTGCCCTGAATGCTTACAATATAAGAACTAACCTTCTATATACCGTATAAAAAAAAATCTTGAGCACGCCGTCCTTCGAATGGGACTTTAACAATGGTCCCGAGCTTGTGTGATGTCAGATACTCGTTAAGGACCCCTACCTTAGGTGAATAAACCATAGGCAAAATTTAGGACTCCCACAGTAGAGTCAGGCGAGCTCATGTCCACCAGAGTGACGAAAGAGGGTTCTTTTAGTAGGCGATAAAACCTCGTAGTTAATGCCCGGACATGAGTCATAATAACAAAAAAAAAAACGTAGTTATGTGCTACTATGGAATTAAGACTTCTTTGCTGACCTGAGAGATTATTATTTTTTAATTTATTGTTTATTAAAATCCTATTGTAATTAGTAGTTGTATTTAAAAAAAAAAGTATTTACCATTAAAGTTACAGAGAGAATTAACTTAATAATCGACCAATTAAAAAAAAACATAGACCCCACCATTTTTAATTTTTTTATACACTTGTAGAGGTGTCAGATTGATGAACAAATCCAAATTTTTAAAACAATTAAGCAATTAGTTAAGAAGAAGAATGTATTAACAATTAGAAAACCTCTGATTAAAAGTGCGGCACCGCAGTGTTCCTGTGGGCAACTGAAGCCAGAATGGACACTGCGGCCCTGCCGGAATGTGTACATCTCTTGCACCGGGCCTATGACATTGGTTTTGTTCTATTTGTATCTCTTACTTGAGTCCCCTTTGGATCCAAAGAGGTGTGGAAGGGTGCATCCGGGGTAGAGGGGGCGGAGGTAGGAGGGCTGAGGGCTCCCAGAGATGACCAACCCCCACTCCTCGGTCACCCCACTTGGCGCGCTCCGAGCCGCTAGAGGCCGACTCTGGTGTTCTTCTGGAACAGAAAGACATTCTGTTCAGTACACTAGACAATAATCAAGGAGGCCAAACTCTCGACCAATATAGTGAACCTATTGATTAGTAAGTCAATAATGGGCAGTTAATGTTTTTTTTTTAAACTTCATTTATATTTATACTATTGGTCCCCAAGGCTTTCATTAATTTTAAGTGGTCGGAAAACACTTGGTGTTGAAAGAAAAATAGAGGAATGTTGGGAAAAAATAGAGAAAATGCAATTTATTCATTACTCATGGCCATGACTGAGGAATAAACATTTATCTATTTTTCCTCTAATTGAATTTATTTATTTAAGCACTTAACTCTTTGATTAGTTCTTTTCGATGCTATAGAACTAATATTCATGGAGTTGTGTGTACTCTTTGGAATATCCTTCAGACAACATGGTGTCACCCTGAGCTGAAATCTATAGTATTTGACTGCAACTACTTTAAGATCAATACATTTGTTTCTTGATATAGTTGTCTAGATAAGAAGCTTCAATTAGGTTTATGAAAATCGAAACCAGAAAGTTTTTCTTAATATTGACATATTTCTATTCCGAAGCGTTTCCCTTCTTACCTTTGCACATCTCCTGACATATAACATCCCGTACGATTTGGGAACAGATCGAGATGGGAGGGGGGATTCAAGTGAAACGGTGTAAACACCTTGCTATAACTTTATCATGGGATCACTCCAGCCATCTATAAATTATTTGTTTTTCATTCTTGTTAAGTTATATTATATTTCTGAATTTATTCAAAACAAGATTATTTCTTTTATATACCTTGGAAATTGTGACCATGATGTTGTTGGCTTGGTCCTAGTTTCAGCTAAATTGTAGTCATTGCCTGCTGAATCGCTGGCATAACCCGAGGTGCCACTGCCATCTTCATCTTGTGCTTGTTGAGGCTATAAAAATATAATATTATATTATAGCAATAATAATAGCAGGTTACCCGGGAGTAACTGCATTATATAACTTTATCTGAAGCTGATTACGTGCGGTATCCTGCCAAAAAATGTAAAGCTTATCCTCCTCCCCTTCCTTTCCCCCTCTCTACCTCTCGTCTCTTAACACGCCTCTCGCTACTCAAAAATGTTATTTATCTCCGTTATTTACAACATTTATAGAGCCATACATTTTTTAAATATAAATATCTCCTAACGTTTTAGACACTGAAAAAAAGAAAAATAACTTTTCTGTCTTCAAATAAACACCTCTCTATTCAATGATTTTGAAATCTTATGTATCCTCATAAATGTTATTCCTGAATCGACAGATTCAAAATGTGTATTTCGTTTGAAATACGAGTATGTGATGATGGGACAAACAGACAGACAAACAGAAAACTAGAAACCACTTATACAGCTTTGACCTGAAACGGATAAAAGTCAAATGTTTTTTTTTTTTTTTCAAATTTCTAATGTAATGTACAGTCAACCATCCCCTATATTTTAATTTATAAAGATTTCCAGTGGTCCTATTACCCCCTTTCCCAGTCTTAGTATTAGTATTTCTGTTATGCTTGCCTCTACATTGGAAGAGTTGATGGGAGGTAGACTGGGTGTTCGTTTTCTTGGCAGCTGTTCTGGTTGTACCTCTGCTTCTTGGTGGGTGGCCAGTTCCAGGTTCGACTGGTATTGGCTTCTTTAACGGAATCAAAAATTCAAAATATTATTGAGTAATGGTTTATTAAGGATGCAAAATATATGTTTAGAAAAAGTGCTTGTGGCTCCTGAATCTTCATACTAAATTTTGTGTCGATACTTTCATTACATCGGCAGTTATTAGAGTTTTTGTGTTAAGCCTCCCTCCTAATCCCCCTTCATTTGGTTCAATTTGGCTGAAAATCAATTTGTGTTGTCCTCAGAGAGTTCTGGGTTTACACATAAAATTTCGTGTTGATATATTCATTCTCTCGGGAGTTACTATCACAGACAGACACACACACAGATAGACAGGATTTTTTTTTTCATATTAGGAATCTAGAGGTCGGAAAATATGAAATTCCGTTGAAAACGTGGCATCGAATTGTTGACCGATTACAGAACCTCCCCTATAGTTTATTTATAAAAGTAGAGAAAATATAAGTAATTTAAATAATTATGAATGTTGTACCGTAAAAGAGGAAGTGCGGCCATGTTTCTTGTTGGACTGCCAGAGTCTGTCTGGAGAGGCCTCTACATATCGATATGATCAGCCAATGCCGGAAATGTCCACTCTTTAAACATTCGGCCATTCATTGCCTGACATTCCAATAGGCTTCCCATTGGAAATCAATTTCATTTTATTTTCTCCTCTCATATGAATATTTGATTGAATGTGTACTTTTTTTTTACTTCACACAGCTATATAAAGTACAGGGGAAGTTATGTCATCGGGCAGAAATTCGATGCGCAGTTTTCAATGGAATTTCATGTTTTTGAACTCGATAACTCTCGATGGAATGAATGGATCGATACAAAATTTTACATGTGTATCCAGAACACTCTAATGACGACACCTATTGATTTTAAGCGAAAGGGAAGGGGGGTTAGGGGGAGGCTTAACACAAAAACTAATAACTGTCATTATAATGAAAATATTGACATGAAATTTCATATATAAATTCAGATCCCTATAAGGACGACACCTATTAGTCTTCAGAGGAATCAACAGAAAGGGAGGGGAGGCACAGAGGGGAACAACTCAGAAATCCCAATAATTTGCGATGTAATGAATGTGAATGAAATTTTATATTTAAATTCAAAATCAACTGTATATAAAATAATATACATAAATAACAACATTTAAGAATATGTTCTCCACTTTTTGAACAAACCCTTTTTATTAATTTTTCACGAATGTAATTAAGAATGTTTTCTTGAAATATTTCCATTGAATGATTTTGTATAATATAATATATTATATAAGTTTCATTACTATTGCTCAAAATCTGCTGGACATTCTTGCATTTAGTAAGAGAGCTATTTCTTCAGTTTTTAGTTGAAGAAAAAAAAAAGAATTGATTACAATAAACAGTTTCTAACGATAGAAAAAAAAAAGAATTGATTACAATAAACAGTTTCTAACGATAGAAAAAAAAAAAAAAATATATAAAAAAACTTTTATGCGTGGTTAATATTTTATTATGATAGGATAGATATTATTGGTTCACTAAAATTCAGCAACAAGAAGGTTGTTTATTTATTGTACTAGGTTGGCAGATGTCGAGGAGGGGTGGGGGTCAGTAGTATAGAGTTGGTGAAATGGAGGGGGAACTTTCAGAACGTTTAACTCATGATCTCTATTATATTAATGAATGTTGACTCTTACACAAGTATGATGCGGTTCTTCTTGTGAGGAGTGCAGCCAAACTTCTGACCCATGATGTCCAAGTTCTGAGTTACATCCTCCAAGCTTGGACAAGAAAGAACTGCGGGGGTATTGCCACACGGAAGGGGAAGGGGTCTGTAGATAGAAGTGGGTCACTAGTGTTTTGTGCAAATCGTGTTTCTTCCTCAGGTGGAGGATTGTGTGCTTCCTGGTCCGATAAGAAGACGGACGGGGGTGGGTGGAGACGGGTCAAAGACCTCACCTAGCCCACTGGTCACTCTTGTATATCGATCTTCTTTTGGAAAATTAGTCCACACTCTGTATCGATGATAGTGGTCGCCTCTTACGATATTTCGAGACATCATTACATGCCTTTCTCTTCTGTTTACGTGCAATAAATATCCCGGTGAATTTTTTGACAGTTCTGTGTTAAAACGGCTTTATTTTGGTGAGTTTTACATTTTATCGCAAATGTACCAGAAACTGTAGTTTTATTTTAGTTGTCATCACTTTAGTACTGTAGATCACAAGTTAAGTGTCCTGAGTGGTGGGGGAAAAGGAGAGTAGTGGACTAAAAAGAGAACCGCTTGCTGCTTTCGTTTGCTTAAACATAATTAAATTACTAAAGACTGGTTTTCGTTCGAAATAAAATATTATCTATTTATTCTTATAAAATAGTAATTAATAAAAAAATATACAGTAGAGTTGGTGAAATGGATCTCGATTATCCGGGGTAATAGGAGTGGGAGGGGGGGGGGGGGGGAGAGGGGAGAGATGAAAACCACGGATAATCGAGACACTTTTTATTTAACGAATTACATACATATGTGTGTACATTGTCATCTTATAAAGTTATCAGGGCTTGAAATATGAAGTAATCCTTCTTTGTTTTTTGCGTTCTTTGTTCTTTCCTGTTGGCAGAAGTTGAGGAGAACATGAACTGCTTCCATTGCTTGACTTGTCTGAATGTTTTCTTCTTTAGCGCCAAAACTGTCATCATTGTCACTCTCATCGGCTCTGAATCAGCCTCGCAAGTTTCTAGGAACGTGTACTTACTGCTTACACACCATGGTTAATCGCAAACACGGATAATCGAGGTTAAAAATTCAGGGATGGATCAACAAACGGATATAGCCGAAGGGGATGGGAGGAACAGAGGGGGCTCAAATCAAAAAGAATATCGACATAAAATTGTATGCTTAAATTAAAAAACCCCATAAGGATGGCACCTATTAATTTTTCGCGAAGGGGGGACCAGAGAAGGAGCACTCGACTCAAATCCCCGAATAACTGTGTAATGAATGTATCGACACCAAATTTAGTATGAGAATTCAGAAGCCACTATGTAAGTCAAATATAGAGTTTTAGCTCAAACAGTCGATTAGCTTTGGAGGGAGAGCAACAACTTAATTGATTAATTCATGTTGGGGAAGTACATAGTCAGATTTAAAGAGATTATATTTGGATAGAGTAGTTGCAGTTAAAGGGTATGTGTTGTGTTGCAGTATTGAAAGTTGACCACTTGGAGCGCTCTTGGTTGACTAGGTTAGCATGTTGAGGACTCATGGATTTTGATGTTGATCTTTATCATTAAAGTATTATGTAAATTTTTAGCCTAGTTTTGGATAATTCTTAACGCTCCTGTTATGCTCACTTGTTCCTTTAATCGATGAGGAGGTGGTGCCGTTATGACGGCTTTAAAGAAAATGAATTACATTAGAAGAAAGTGAAATTGCTAATGAGCAATGTGTAATGGGATCGAATTTGAATTTCTGCCGTAAAATATGTTAATTTTAATGAGGCTTAAGCCATATTGATACATTTGTTACGTAAGTAGCTTATTTGGGGTTTTGAATACAATGCTCAAATTGAAATGTATAGTCCTTGTGTGGTTTTGGATATACATATAAAATTTCGTGTCGATATGTTTATTATTTCGGTAGTATTTGTGTTAAGGCCCCCTAATCCCAAATTTCTCTTTGGCCGATTGGGATTTCTGGATATACATATAAAATTTCGTGTCGATACGTTCATTATTTCGGTAGTTTTTGTGTTGATCCCAAATTTTTCTTTGGCCGATTGGGAGTTCTGGATATACATATAAAATTTCACAGACAGGAACATTTTATTTTCATTTTTGGAATCAAAGGGGGTCGGAAAATTTGAAATTCTAGTAAAAACTCAATATTGAATTTCCGACAGATTATATATATTTCGTATAGCTGAGAAAGTAAAAATTTATACAAAAATGACAATTGGTTAAATTTTTTTTATGTGTTTCTTCAACTTCTATGGGAAGTTAGTATGTTGATTTTTTCCGGCATTTTTTTTCCAGAGGTGTCTTATTTTTTCTTTTTTTTTTGACAATATTTCGGGACACTTCCATGTCCTTTCTTCTGGCCACTATGAACAAGGACGTGGAAGTGTCCTGACGAAATATTGTCAAAAAAAAAGAAAGAAAATAGAAGACTACTCTGGAAAAAAATGCCGGAAAAAATCAAAATCAATTATTTAAAAAATATATACATTTATAATATAGGTACCTGATGGTGGGTTTGTGCAGTTTCTCCTGCGTGTTCCAAATCGGGCCCCAGAGACCTCCAAGTTTGTGAAGTTCTTCTGAAACACCAGTCACAACTTAAATTTCGATAATAGACAGAGTTCTCACAACAACTACATTTTTCCAAGTGTAAATTCGGGGCTAAAAATTGCTTGGGGGCAAAAATGGACTTAGATCTTGTGAAAATTTTTCAATTAGCTTACAAACAAAATAATGTAAGGCGCTTGATCAGGATCAGGGATGGATGCGAGGAGTGCCCCCCTCTCCAAGGTTTACGGGAAATAATTCTATATTAAAAGCTACCAGAACAGGCATATACATTTTTTTTTTTTTTTTAGAAAATTAATTTCTAAAAATGTTAAAATATTAATATATTTACAAATAAGAATATATTATTATAAATGTAAAAAATAGGTAAACCTGATAAGTGTCACGATACAATATTATAAATTGTAGTTGTGAAAGAGGCAAAATGGTTTCTCCCCAATTTATAATAGTTGGTACAGTACAAAACATTTTGGCCAAACACTTTCTATTTAGTGTTTGTTTAATTTAGAAGAATACTGGTTTTCCCAACCTAAAAATCTACTTGTATGACTATAAGTTTTTTGAAGTGTGCTTTAAAACCCATGACGGGGGCTAGATTCGTTGTGAAGTATGTTTTGTTTCCAATGAAGGAATATGTGCTGTCATCTGTTGAGTGAAAAATGAAACTAATACTCCATTATAACACTCAACAGAAACAAACAGGGAATTAACTCTTTAACTCAATTTACTGAAAAAATGGACACCACTTTCATTCTAACCCTTTCTTATATAAATATATATTGTGTTATTTATATGTTATTAATTATATTTTTTTTCTTTCATTGTTTCATGCAAAGATCCAGAGCAGTAAGGTCAGAATGCCAGAAGGAGATTGGGTTTGCACGGACGTACACTGTGCGAACATCAACTTTGCCAGGAGGAACAAATGCAACCGATGTGGGAAGGAGCGGGGAGAAGGCCCCGTGAAGAAGAAGCTGGGACAGGAGATTGGCAAAGTGTTAGCGGAGAAAAGCCGTGGGTTGTTCAGTGCTGACGACTGGCAGTGCGTCAAGTGCGGCAACGTGAACTGGGCCCGTCGGCAACAATGCAACATGTGCAACGCACCCAAATTTGTTGAAGTTGAGGAACGTACAGGACTGGGGGGTGGGTATAATGACCGAGGTGTTGTGGAGTACATCCAACGGGATGATTCGGACAATGAGTATGATGAATTTGGTCGAAAGAAGAAGAAGAAAAGCAACGCAAAGAATAGTTCATCAGATGAGGAGTCTTCATCGAGGAAAGATGCGGAGGAGGTGGAGGAAGAGGAAGAAGAAGAGGAAGATGATGATGATGATTTATCTAAGTACGACCTGAGCGATTGGGGTGGAGAGGAGACGAAACAAGAAGAGAAGGACCTAAGTACAAGAAGTGACAACAGCACGCGGAAGGAGCTGAAGACAAGGAGATCCCGATCCAGATCCCCGCTGTCCAGCAGGAAATGACTGAAGAGACCAGCGCCCCCACTCGAGGCAGCAGCTGCCCCTCCACCACCCTCTTGTTGGGTGATAAACACTTTTAAAATATTTCTAAAATCTTTTAATAAAAAGAAAAAACACAAAAAGCCTATATACGAACATACGACTGGAAATGTTCTAGTAGCTAGCTGGGATGCGGATGCGGATGATCCCCCACTCAACTCACCTTTATGACTGTTTTTAACTATTTCTTAGCGAAGGGGTTGTTTTATTTCCCTCGTTTCGCTTCTTATTCCTGGCTCTACGTATCCTATTTTAACATGAAAATAAAATTCGCAAATCACTTTTTACCCGTTATTAGCTTTTAGCGTTATGGCATACATTTTCCTATCTCTCGTATTTTTTTAAAAGATAATTTCGTATTTTTTAGAGAAGATATTGTATGGTGAACTCTAATAAATAATGTATACATTTATGTATGTACTAGTCATCTGTGTAGATGCTTCCATTAGTTCATTTTTACCTGGGCCGGCTGGTGGCGGCAGATTGTCAGGGCCAGCTCGAGGAACAAGCAGAGCTAAGCAGCCGCTGGTGGCGACGCATTACCAAGGCCGGCCCAAGGAACAAGCAAAGAATGCAGCCGCTGGTGGCGGCACATTACCAACGCCGGCCCAAGGAACAAGCAAAGACTTCAGCCGCTGGTGGCGACACATTGCCGGGGCCGGCTCGAGGAACAATCAGACCTAAGTAGCCGCTGGTGGCGACACATTGTCAGAGCCGGCATTTCAGCAGTCAGCTTCTTTTTTATTTATTTATTTTATTTTTTTCTTGAAAAAACTAAAATAAATAAATATTCCTTATTTTATTTTCACTGCTTAGAAATAGAGTAGATATAACATTGCAACAATTTGCTTGTTTGCGGCAGCAGAAAGTCTAACGATGGTTCAGATTCTTACAGAAAACAATACAATATGTCGTGGAGTACGTTCACGTGTGGCCCTGTCCCCGGTGCTTGATACCTGATTTTGTTCGTTTACGAATTGTACAATTACATCAGGATTTGTCGATCAGTGCAATTCATTATGCAAAACTCAAAGTAAACATCATTTACTCAAAATTTTATTTACATATGAATTGTAATAAACAGGAAGGTACTTACTCAAATATTTATATAAGAATGCTATTAAAATCTTGACTTAGATTTTATTTCTATATATGGAAGAAGTAAGTTGATGTGTACCACCTCTATAGTCCCTCCCTTCAGTAGGTTTAATGCCAAAATTTTTTTTTGTTCACGAATTGTCCTCATAACAAGTTTTACGGAAACAAAAACATGTATAATGTAGATTATCATTACCGATGATTTTATCTTTTTAGTTAGATAATTGTAAAAATGGAATTGAATTATTGTCAACAATTTTTTTATTTTATAAAACATTTTTTTGTAATTATTTTCAATTTAAGATAAGTTGTATTTTTATTTTTAATTATGTATGCATTACTAAAGAAACCCATAATGTATAGTTACGTAATAAACACATTTATTATTTTATATAATTATTTTTTCACTCCCCTTCTTTCGTTGGTTATGATTGTTTTTATAATCAACATTCCAAGGAATTCCCGAGGAATTGCTTACAAACAAAAAATGATAACGAAATCGTGCGAATTATACTAGAATGATCCATTTGATTGAGAGGATGGATGCATTATAATTTTTTTTAATGATAAACTGTGCAAACCATCCCCATTGTTGCAACACACTCCAAGAGGCAGCGTGACAGTTTGGGAGACTGGAATCTTAAAAAAACATCCAAGAGAGGGCTCTGGAGATGGAGGTCCCTTGAGGCGATACAAGCAACCAGAAGAAGATATTCCCCAAGTTGAAGAGGTGCTGCTTGGTCGATCATTGGAACTTCATCTTCTGGAGGTGGTAACAGCCGAATGGGAGTAGGAAACACTCACGGTACTAAGTGCCAGAGAAGGTAACCACGCCGTCAGTTTAGAGGACTATCTACTTTCGTAGATCCTGTGTCACCAGGACTAGTAGCTAAATCCACCCCAACGGACTCCTCAACTGAGGCACCCTCTGTTTTCCCAATCACAACCAGCCGCCGTTATCTACAGCAGTGCTTTCTCAAATACTAATACTTTATCCACCCTTGCATCTTACTTTCTCATCTAAACGAAGTATAGAAGGGACGTCTGCCTGAATAAGAATATTGATTTTCAGCGAAGTCGCTTTGTTAAATTTTCAAGGGAGAGCTATAACAATTGACTAATTTGAGTTAATAAAGTAAATTGACTAATTTGCGTTAATAAAGTACATTGACTAATTTGCGTTAATAAAGTACATTGTCGGTGATTCTCCCCCGAATTTTTTCTCTTTTGCATATTTGTATTTATACTTGATGACATTTAGTTCAAAATAGCGAAATTCTTGAAAATTGGAGGTAGACTGGACTACTTCATTAATGGGACGTGTTTATCTACATAACACATTACGTAACGTTCGTTTGATCAGAAATCTGTTTCGTCTCTTATAAAAGCCTTTTTTGTCTGTATGTATCGTCCAAATTAGAATCTAGGCTATGTCACCCCAAAATGTTGTACGGGAGAGAGCCCATAACATATTATGAGCTCATCAACGGTTCATAGGATTGTCATGAAGCTTCACATATAGCATCATGAGGCTATTTCTATGATTTTTTTTTTCAGTTATACATTTTTTCTGTTTATAATAATTACTTAGTTATTTATTATTATTTTAAATAAAAAGGAAGACGTTTTACACACTAGAAAGACAGTAAGGAGTTTTATTGTACCTAAATCTACTAGGTGTGTTCAAAAAGTAACGAATGTAATAAAATACTGTAATTTCGAGGGTTGATTAGTCCAATTCGCGCGATTTTTTCGTTGTGTTGGTGTTTAGTCTGCTGTCAGCTGTCAAAGAGTGTTTGTGTACGATCGGCGATTATACAAAATGGATCAGGGAATTGCATTAAATTTTGCTATAAGAATGGAATAAAGTGCAGCAAAGTTTTAGAAATGTTTAATATTGCTTTTGGTGAGTCTGCTATGAGTAAAACTAGGGTTTACGAGTGGTATAAGCGTTTCCAAGAAGACCGTGAAGACGTTGAAGATGACGAGCACCCTGGACGCCCCAGCACGTTTTGCCACAAGGTCAAACTATCAATAAGGAGAACTACCTAAAGCGCAACGCCGTTTTCGTGAAACAATTCGAAAAAAAAAACGCCCGGATTTGTGGCGAAACAATTCATGGCTTTTGTACCACGATAATGCACCTGCTCACACTTCATTGCTTGTTCGTGAATTTTTGTCCTAAAACAACACTGTAATGATGCCCCAGCCTCCATATTCGCCAGTCATGGCTCCGTGTGACTTTTTTCTGTTCCCAACAATAAAAAGAACCTTAAAGAGCCATCATTTCACAAGCATAGATGAGATTAAAAGCGCATCGCTGAGAGGGCTAAATGCTATCACAAAGATCTAGTTCCAGAAGTGTTTCGGGGATTGGAAGAAGCGCTGGCATAAGTGTATGATATCTAATGGGGACTATTTTGAAGGGGATAACATTGATGGAGACGAATAATTAAAATTCTTTTCAAAAACCGAAAATTCCCGTTATTTTTTGAACACACCTCGTACTTAATTTGATGTTATGAAACCTCATACTTCTTCGAATTAAGCACAATATAGAAACAACTGAATGTACATTTTTATATGAAACAATACAAACTATTCAACACGAAGATTCGTTGTTTATTCACCTACCAAATAGAATATATAAGAAATTTAAATAAATGATGAAAAGAACATTATATAACTACAGAGAGGCGCCGGTAGCTCAGAGGTAGCCTGCTTGCTTACTGAGCTCAAGATCGCGGGTTCGATAATATTAAGTATTTTTATCTGGGAGGTGAAAACACTTTGAGCACGTCGTCCCTCGGATGGGACATTAAGCGATGGTCCCGAGCTTGTACAATGTCAGATACTTGATAAAGAAGAGCTTGTCGTCACTGGGTTTTCGCTGTTGAGATGAAACTGACGACATGAGTCTGGTAGTTCATTATTTTCCAGAATACGTATTGGGACTTTTGTAAATTGATACACGAATTTTGGATTTTGGTCGTTTTAAATAATTCAGGACTCCCTCTAGTAGTGTGTTTTCACTCAATGAGCAATTTCCGTATGTGAAACTTAACATTTTTTGCAGAGATATTGTGAAACACTTAATAAAAAATAAAGAAAAACGTATGTTTCTTTTTTAAATATTGTCTATTTCACAAAATATATGTAAAATATGGGAGTACTTTTGGTACTGCTACCAATAACACTAAAAATGTTTTTACATTTTTCTAAAAATGTAAACATGGCTGAAGATGGTAGCAGTACCAAAAATACTCCCGTATTGTGTATATTTTGTGAAATAGATATATATATTTTTTTTTAAATATACGTTTTTCTTTATTTTTTAATTTCCGTGTACTTAACTTCGCAAGTTTGTAACTGCTTGCCTACTGTGCTCAAGATCCAGGTTTGAAACACAGTTTTTAGGTTTTTTTATTTAGAAGGTAAAAACCTTGAGAACGCCGTCCTTCGGGTGGGACGTTAAGCGATGTCAGGTAATCTTGGTACCTGAGTAGGCAAAATTTACGACTCGCTCGGTAGAGTGGGACTCATGTACTCACCAGCGCTCTGGTAGGCGATATGACCTTGTGTTTAAAGTCACAATAACTGTAACTACAGTGGTGTCATGATAATAATATTTTAGATGAAGAAAAATGGCTGAATAAAGAGTATTTGTCATTCATATCGTATGAGAGGCTTATTTGAGTCAACCTATCGACCCTGCACGGTCATCGGTGGTGACCAGGAACAGAGGTGAACAACCGGAGATCACGTGGCCGGAAGTCATTAGCCATCTTCAGTAATCATTAGTTTGTTTGGCAACAAAAATGTCAATTCTATATGCCTTTTGTACTAGGAAATGACAGGTGATATCTGAGTTATGATTGAGAATCAAATTGAATCAAATAACAGATTGGTTAAAGTGTTTACATATTAGGAGGATAGGAGGGTCCGTTAATTACGTACAATTTGTTTACCATTGTTGACGCCCCCCCTCCCTCTTGTCACAAATTGTCACACTCTGCTGAACCCCCAACACTCATGTAACACTAAAATGTCCATATACTTTCATGAATTCATTTGAAAATAATTAATGATCCACATTGAGGAGATATATAAGAAGAAAATATAAATAAGTAAATAAAATGCATATAAAAAAATGTGTTATAATATCTTGGTACAATAACAACCAATGTCAAATTTTGGCCAGTTAAATTCTATTACTTCCCCAGCTATACGAGGTACAGGGAAAGTTATGTAATCGAAAATTCAAAGTGCATTTGTCGACAAAAAACTTAAGTATAAGAATTTAGAAAGCCCTATGTAAGTCAAATATTGATTATTAGCGCAAACGGTAGTTTGGTTTTGGAGGAGAAGTAAAAAGTTAATTGATTAATTTGTTCTGGGGAAGTACATTACCAGTGATTCACCGACTACTTTTTGTAGAATAATTCTTGATATGAAATCAAAAAATCCCAAAAATTGCATTCTGGAGCTTAAAATGACGAATTTTTTTTTTGACCTGAGAAGTGTATCATTATTGTACCTTGCAAATCAATAAAAGTCTAATTTTGGTCAACATATGACATTGGTTATTGCTCCATTATATTTGGCAGATATTTTATTCTCCCTTATATATTTCAAACAGAACATAACACACATACGTTTCAGGTATATTAACAGGACTTTCTTATACCAAACACGCCTTCAAAGAAAGTAATGTGGTTCACCTCAGCAGTTTTCTTTGTTTCACAGAACAGCGTAATTCTAAGTCATATCCAATAATGCCAATACGAAATGAAT
Source organism: Aradus depressus (assembly GCA_963662175.1). Lineage (NCBI taxonomy): Eukaryota > Metazoa > Arthropoda > Insecta > Hemiptera > Aradidae > Aradus > Aradus depressus. The sequence goes on along the minus strand of OY759220.1, from coordinate 42,367,562 downwards.
TTGCGAGGATGAAGGGAGAACGATTTGTACAAATGGGGTTGGTATAAAGTCCTGTTTTGTCCGTATCACTTGTATGTTACTTTTTTCTTCATCTTTATACAATACTTACGTAGTTCTTCGTCGGTTTGAAATTGGCTAAAGCATATTATAAGACATTTTTCAAATCCTCGCCATTCACCACTACTGTATGGGAATTTCCCGATATGTCAATGAAGACATTGGCCCCGATGAATATCGATTTTATAAAATAGGAGATGGACTGAGTAGTGGATGACCTTCCTCGCTAATCCTAACCTAATGCCTTAGGTACTCAAATCCATCTGACCAGGGTGATAAGTACTTATCCCTTTCATATTCATATCGATTGTCAATTGTATTGGGTTCGTCTTCGAAGACTCAAATGATTTGGTTAATTTTTTTTTTTTACCAACATTTTATATTACAATTTCACTAAAGTATTAAGTATTTATTTAGGAACGTTAAATTAAATATGGTTGAATTATCAGTTGTTTGAAACGGTAGCGAGCAGAGCGACTCATCGAGTAGGACGGTAACCAGCGCAACGCAGAGATGCGCCGAACAATATATTTCCCGCCTAGTATCAGTAAGTCATATCGGAGTACACACTGGTTCAACAATGCATGTGAACTTGTAGGATGTTCTTGCAAGAGTGTTATACTGAGAGCTTACCCTGACAAAACACACGAGCCATGAGAATACATCCCAGTTTTTTGAACCCTAAGGAATATGAACATCCCGCAATTATGTTCTGAGGTAAAACCAAGAATTATCGATACTCAACGTGTAATTGTTGTAGAGAAGCTTTTATACTGCAAATATAAATGTTTAGTCAACCTAACCGAGGCCCTTCGGTTTTTTTTATCTGGGAGGTGAAAAAACATTGAGTATGCTGTGATGATCCTGAACCTGAATAATGTCAGGTACCCGTTAAAAACCACTACCCTATGGGAATAAACCTGGGTAGACAACATTTAGGACTCTCAGAAAGGAGACGGACCCACGTCCATCAGAGCGACGAGTAGTAGGCGATATGACCTAGTAGTTAAAGCCCGGGCTTGAGTCACAATAACTGAGTAGAAGATTGCAAGGGCTTGAATAATTCAATCATTGTACCCAAGAGTGTAACTAAATATTTTCAATATAATTCGCAAACTCGACAGTAAACTACACTGTCACAACTAGTATATTTTCGCAACACTCCACTCAGCCCAAATTGCATCAAAATCTTGTACACATCACTATTACGTCCACTAGTAACATATGTTTGCCCAATATGGTTCAGTGCAAGCAAAACAGTAAAACGAAAATTACAATCATTTCAAAACAAAACCCTCCGCATAGGTCTCAACGCACCGTGGTTCGAGAGAGGCAGTATAATTCATAAAGAACTGGATATAGCTCCCATGGAAACCGTCCTGCGATCTCTGACTGAGACGTTCCTCCAGAACCTGCCCCTCAGCCCTGGAGCTGTCCACTTCAATATTGGACAGCCCACCGCACATCGCCGACTGCCACCCAGACTCCCACAGCACATCGCCGACTGCCACCCAGACTCCCACAGCACATCGCCGACTGCCACCCAGACTCCCACAGCACATCGCCGACTGCGACCCAGACTCCCACAGCACATCGCCGACTGCGACCCAGACTCCCACAGCACATCGCCGACTGCCACCCAGACTCCCACAGCACATCGCCGACTGCCACCCAGACTCCCACAGCACATCGCCGACTGCCACCCAGACTCCCACAGCACATCGCCGACTGCCACCCAGACTCCCTCAGCACATTTTAGCTTAGATTTTAGTTTTATTTATCATTATTACTATTTTTTTATTTTTATTTTTGTATTTTATTTTGTCATTTTTGAGGAAGAGCCAAATAAATTACTTTCTTTCTTTCTCTCATCTTCTTAACTGCTCCATTGAACAATATTCCAATATATGTATATTTTTTTAAATTAATCTAAATAATTGAAAAATCAAATTTGTGGTAATTCATTCAAAAAATCATTATAAATTATTATTTAGCTTTTAAACAAATCGGAACATAGCATTACTTTAAACTCTCCTAAAATTTTCCTGGAAAGAGATTCGATTTAGCTCTGTAAAGAGCTCAAAAAAATAAAATACCTCCTAGGTAATGGATTATATATATTACGATACTATATTTTAGTTCAATTTGAAGACTTTCCTCCAGCGAAGCTCTAAATTTTTCCACAGCTATGCCCTAGTTTGGAGCAGTTCGTTCAATTAGGAATGGATTGACCTGCCAAGCAGAAGGACATAGTTTAATTTCGTGTAAATCGATTTGCTCCTCACTATTTGAACTGGTTCATGCATGCAATACTAATCCACCAAGAAATTCCCTCATTCTGACAAAAAATAGTATAAAGTTAATAATACTCTTACTGCTTACAAAAACTATATTGACTTTTTTTTTCTTACTAAAAATATAGACAGTTTCAAGTCAAATATTTGTGTTTATCACATTTCCGGGAAAAGTATATTTACTTAAGAAGGCTACTTCTTTAATTAAAGATTACTTACGAAATATCATCCAAAAACCTTCGTAAGTTTTCTCTTAATTCCTATTATAATAATCTTGTCTTAAATGACTACGATAAGATGACATATTTAATGGAACGTAGAGTAACTCTAGTTGTGTACAGACCTCTTTCTTTGGCCCATTGAGCCTGTTTCTGATGAAGTAAGGAAGAAGGTCCCAGTTTGGTCACCATCCTGAGGGAACACTTTGACAGTACTGATTGTGAGAGTACGAGGGAGGTCTCTGCCCTGTCTGCTAGCTACCAAGGCAACACTGTACAAACAAACTACAAGACGTCTCCCAGTCTCTCCATGACAACTTTCTTGCTGGCTCCTTCCAAGTCGTCGTCAGCTTATCGAGTCATTTAGAAAGACTTTGTTTCCCTCTATTAAAATAGTCAATGATGACTAAAGGAATGCTCCCTCGAGGCGAAAAATCAATTGACTAATTGTGTGTTTGTCTGTGAAAGCCCTAAATTTTGCCAAAACGTGAAAAACAATTGTTTTACCTCATAATACGTAATTAGCCTCAGTTTTCATCAATCGTCATTATGTACAAAACACCCGCGATACAGATTGATATTCAATTATGGTAATCCGAGGCTAGAATGTTTTAATAGTTAGTTATGCCTGGGCTTTAACTTCGAGGTCATATCGCCTACTACCAGAGCGCGCTTTCGTCACTCTGGTGGACCGACTATGTAAGTCCTAAATTTTGATTTTTTTTTACCAACCAGATAAAATAAACTAAGGGCCTCGGCCGGGTTTCGAACCCGCGATCTTGAGCTCAGTAAGCAAGCACGCTACCTCTGGGTCTAGTCAATAAAATAAATAAAAAAAGCGTAACTGAAACATTCGACGAGACATGAGTTCATACCAAAAAACATCCATTTTGTTAAGAATTTTTTTTCTATATTTTGCGAAGAATGCTTCTATAATAGCCATTTGAGTTAAATGAAAAAAAATAGTTTTAACGGTAAATAGCTTTTATATGAGCGACCCTCACGAAAAAATATAATAAAAAACCCTTAACAAAGTGAAAATTTCTAAAAATGGACATTGGCCAATCAACATTTTGTCTCTGATATCCAAATGTTACTTAGTTATTATGACTCATGCCCGGGCTTTAACTACGAGATCGTATCGCCTAATACCTTAGCGCTGTTTCGTCACTCTGATGGACATGAGACCGACTCTACTGTGGGAGTCCTAAATTTTGCCTACCCTAAATTTTCATTCATGTAGAGTAGAGGTAGAGGTCTTGAAGGAGTACCTGTCATCGTACAGGCTCTGGACCATCGCTTAATGTCCTATCCGAAGGACGATGTGCTTAAGTCGAACCCGCAATTTTCAGCTCAATAAGCAAGCATGCATACCACTGAGCTAACAACGCCATATATTTAAATGTTAAATAAAACAAAACATTATGTAAATATATAATTATTTATTATTACAACAATAAATTAAATAAATATGTGACAAAATAAAATTTCTATTACTAGCTTCAGAAGTTTTTAAAATTTTTCTTCAAGCCATCTCTCTTTCTGGTTTAGCTTTTAAATATTTTGTCAAACAGCAATAAATAAAACAGTTAATAAATAAATATTTACATACTTTAAATCTTAAGGAAGAACAAAGATCAGAGAACCAAATACTTGCGTATTTTCTTTATTCTCTTCCCAATAATTTAAGAACTTATAAATTACTTTGTACAAATAAATAAATAAATATTTCTGTATAATAAATAATAACCAACACCAAACCCCAATTCTCTCAAAAGACAGGTCAGGTATACCTATTTACAAACCTTTGTCAATTTCTAAACTATATTAAATAATAATAGGTACATTTTGGACTATAATACTGTTGATATGAAATAAATAATTCTTTTTAAAATTAATTGCAAATCCAATATGATCAGCAAATTAATTACGTGATCTTCAGTAAACTGAATCAAATATAAAAGGACAAGTGCAGTTGTCAATAATTCTAATAACTTTATGGATTTAAAGTCATTTAGGTAACACAAGATAGAAAAGTTAACATAAAAAAATATATAAAAGCATCTAATACATGAAAAATTGTTTTTTTTTACAACCGATGTATAATAAATGTAATATGTGATGGCGCAGCTATATTATTTTTTTATCGAAGTTATAAACTATTCTTTTTGGCAAAAATTAATGCGAAATGCATATTTGTGGCATACCGAAAAAAATACATTTTTTTTTTTTTTTTTTTTTTTTGTGGTTCAGCAGTTATAAGGAAATAAACAATTAAATTGTTTGTAACAATTGATCGCGCTAGAATGTTTCAATCCTGATAATTTTGGCTAAATCTACACCTAATTCTCAATGTTCATGATTTTTTTTTAGATTTTTCTGAGCGATCCTTTTGGCGATAAGAGAGGGGGACACAATTTTTTAAGCGTTTGTCCCGAAAAATATTTAAAAAAATACATCATATATATTGTTGAATTCATGCTTTAATAAGCTTTCATTTGACACCCTACACGATGCCCTTGAAATTTTTTTTTTTTCCATTTCCCAATTAACCCCCTGAAATTAACCCCCAGAATCAAAATTCAACTTTTTATACTTCACATCTATAATTGGGCCAATAATTGTGTTCTAAATTTTAAATTTTTTCTCGGAATAGTTTCAGAGAAAATCGACTGTGACAGACGGACGCACACAGAAGTGATCCCATAAGTTTCCGTTTTGTTAATTTTGGCACGGAACACTAAAAAAAATAGGCGTCTATGAAGACCTCTTTTATCCTGTGAAATCTTAATATTCAATACATTGTGAGGAAATTAGATATTTACATAAAGAATTAAATCCAGTTGTTATTGGGGAAAACAGTTTAAGTCCACAGTTCCCTGAATAACGAATTAAGTCCATGGTAAATGAATTCATTGATGTACACTAATTTCAATTTATTATAATTTGCGCTGTAAAAATCCTGATTATTTCATTCAAGAAGAAAAAAAATACAAAACTTGAATTTTTAATAGTTGACAAAGAAACGAAATAAAACTGTTTGTACAGTATTTTAAAACATACTATAATATGGTACACTGTTAGGATATCAATGATTAAATTACCTTCTTTGATTTAATCGTACAGTGCAAAACATTAAACAGCAATAACTCAAAACTATAATTTCTGGACTTAAGTCGTTCTTCCGGGATGCCACAAATATAAAATATATATTATATTAAGGGCGTCCTGGCAATATGTCCTATCTGCCAATAGCACTCCTCCTAGGCAATTAAATTAAAGTTATATTTTATTTTAAACAAAAAAATTAAAATTCTGTAAATATAAGTTTCTTAAATTGGTATAAATTAATAAGAAAAAAAATATAAGAGTTGAATGAATTCAATAAAAACACATAAAATACATAAGAGATACAGTTTGTATAATAACATTCACTAAGAGGTAATTCCAAGATTAGTATTGTTTTATTATGGACAATTAGATGTACTTGGCTCAATCAATGACGTATGTCTAGGAACTTCTAGCTTTTCAATGGAGTTAATACAAAATAGTTTTAAAAAAAGGAAGAAAAATGTATGTTTTTAAAAATATTGTCTATTTCGCAAAATATTTATAATATATGGGAGTACTTTGGGTATTGCTACCATCTTCAGCCACTGTATACAGTATTTGTTAAGTGTTAATAGTAACAATACCGAACGTACTCCCATATATTATAGTATATAGTATATATACGTATTACAGAAAATGTTAGGTATCATTTGGTTTTTTGTTTAACCTGAATAGTTGTGCTGTCAGAGGATATGATATTTTGTACTTAAGCCATAACTCGTTTTGGACTCTAGTAAAACTTTCCAGCGTATTAACTGGTAGAACTCTCCAGCGTACCCTTCAGAGACCAAACTCTCACAGGGCGGCAAATCAATTATCAATTCTGTACCATTTGGGAAAAAGTAGATAAGTCGATTTGTGTCCAAAATGAGATAAATACTCTGGGCAACCCGTATTGGTGTCCTACACATCGTGTAAAAGTATGCTTGTCGTAATGTCAATGGTATCCTTGAAAACGCATTGGGCATTTTTAGACAACTCGGGAATTTACTTATGGATTTATACAATTGTATTTATCTATTTTTATCAAAACCGCGTTCGTGCCCTAAAATTGGTTAAACATATTTATCTTGCTTTGCCCAGATGCGGTGAAGAGATAGTTACCGTTATGCAGTTCTGAAACGCTTCTTTCATTGGCAAAAACTAGATAAGTACGTGAATAACTAGGTAGTAAGTGATGGTGTAAAATAGACAATTCTTTTGATTTCGGATGATTAACTAGATAAGTGGGGGTGCAATTTTAGATAAGTCCTAAAAATGTATGATAAAATTACAAAATTAAATATATATGCATTCCATAATAAATTATGGAAAAATTGTTGAATAATGGCGGTTAGAAAAATAATTTATCAAAAAAATTCGATTTACACTGAAAACAGAAAACTTCAAAGCGCTGCCCTGAAAACCTGTGATTTTGGACTTGCCTAGTTTTTCCCAAATGGTACAGAATTGTTCATGTGTTTATCTTTAAATACCCGTAATTAGGCCAAAATGTGAAAAAAAAAAAAAAAAAAAAAAAAATGGGTCTACCAGTTAATACGCAAGTAATCTCATTTTTTGTTGATGAGTATGTCCAAAACACCTGCGACACAGCTTTTTCAATACTAACTAATGGTAATTCCAAGATTAGAAATGTTTTAATATGAAGAATTATTATTAATAAATAATTAGGTGTAATGCATCCTCAGAGGTAAACTGTTATATGTAGGTTTATTTTATTTTCTCATAAAATAAAATTCATTGAATTTATTGAACAATTGAAACTAATAAATCCACTCTAACGACGACACTTATTGTTTTTCAGTCATATCGACCAAAAGGAGAGGGGGATTAGGAGGAGGCTTAACCCAAAAACTCTATTAACTGCCGTTGTAATGAATGAATCGACACAAAATTTCATATGTGAATTCAAAACTCTCGTAAGGACGACACTTAGTAATTTTCAGCGGTATCGACAGAAGGGAAGGGGGGAGGTTCAAGGGAAGGGGCTCAATTTCTAAACTCTAATAACTGCATTTTTGAGCAAATCAACTAAATTAAAGGGAGGGATTAGGGGAGAGGCTTAACACAAAAACTCTAATAACTGCTGATAAAATGAATGTATCAACGCGAAATTTTATATTTGAAGTCAAAACTCAACGATATCGGCTAAAGGGAAGGGAGTTCAGGGGAGGGATCCCAATTCTAAAATCCTAATAACTGCCGATGTAATGAATTTATCTACACCAAACTTAGTATGAGGATTTAGGAGCCCCAATGTAAGTCAACTGTTGAATATTAGCACAAACGGTAGACTGGTTTTGGAAGGGGGGGCGAAAAGTTAATTGATTAATTCATTCTTGGGAAGAACATTGGCGGTCCTTAACTGATAACTTTTTTTTTTCTCAAGTTGCAACAATTTCCTTCTGCGGATGCAAAAAATATATATATATAAAGATCAGAAACAAATTTATAATTATAAGAAAAAATCGTAATCAATAATCGCTATGAAATTAAAAAAAAATAAAAACTATTAATTCTTGACTGTTTAAAATTTACAGAAAATCACAATATTTTATTGTTTGTTCTGTAAGTATGCGATTTTGAGTTAGGCAAGAGTGGATCTGGTGGAGTAGGGACCGTCGAGTTTGTTCGAAGTACTTTGACGTGATTGAATCGCGTGTATCCTTGCTGCCAGGTAACACATGATGAAGGCTGCTGTGAAGAGCATACTGCCCAGAGCCCCGCTCATTAGCATCATATTCTGACAGGTGGATTCACTCGTCGGCTCCGAGTAGACATCTGCAAAATAAATACAGATACAGTAATAATACATGAGAATAATATTTATAAAAAAAAACCTATAAGTTGGTTTCTGGCTGGTTTTCTGTACATAAAGTATCTATTTAGGTCCTATCTGTTTCAGGTCCAACAAAGACACTACAGGTAGCTCTTAGCTTTCTTGTCTTATATTTATTGTCTGTTTGTTCCATCATCATAGAAGAATATCTCAACAGAATAAATAAAAACAAAATATTTGCTTCACTTTTATATTATTTATAATATTATTGTGGAAATAGACAATAGGTTAGGTTAGTTTTCATGACTCATGCCCGGGCTTTAACAACGAGCTCATATCGCCTACTACCAGAGAGCTCTTTTGTCACTCTGGTGGACATGAGCCCGACTCTACTGTGGGAGTCCTCAATTTTGCCTACCCTAAAGTTTTATTCACCTAGGGCTGGGGGCTTTAACGAGTACCTGACATCGTACAGGCTCGGGACCATCGTTTAACGTCCCATCCGAAGGACGGCGTGCTTAAGTTTATTTGACCTCCCAGATAAAATAAACTAAGGGCCTCGGTCGGGTTACAAACCCACGTTTTTGAACTCAGAAGTCAAGCATGCATACCACTGAGCTACCGGCGCCCCCTATATTAATTATCTTTATATAATATAAAAGATAAACAATTTATTTATTTTATTAGCTTTCCACTATATGGACACAGATCGCAGACATTTATACTGACATAGCTTATGCTGACAACACAGGAGTATGTTTTAGGATACACATGATAGGTTCATAGTGACCGAGGAAGGGACTTGTAAGAGTCCCGAAATATTGTCGGAAAAAAGAATAAGAAGACACCTCTGGAAGAAATGCCGGAATTAACCAACAATGTAACATCCCAAATACCCCTAACATCCAGAGAAGTTTAAGAAACACAGATACATATGATTTCAAAATACCTGAATAGAGGGGGGGGGGGGGGGGGGGGGGGGGTACTTGGAGGTACAAAACAGTTATTTCATACTTCCTCCGTCACTATCGATACAATCTTAGTTAGTTATTGTGACTCGTTACCGGGCTTTAACTAGAGTCATTTAATTACAAGCCAACTTACCAGAGCGCTCTTTCGTCGCACTGGTGGACATGAGCTCTCGACTCTGCGGGAATCCTAAATTTTACCTTGCTAGGTTTATTCACCTAGGGTAGGGGTTTATAACGAGTATCTGACATCCTATAGGCTCGAAATCACCGTAGGACGGCATGCTCATAATTTTTTCACTTTGTCTCGGCCGGAATTCGAACCCGTGATCTTGAGCTCAGTAACCAAGCACTTATACCATCAAGCTACCGGCGCCCTCAAAATCGATCCAATCTGAGAAAGTTACTTATTCAATATCGCCATTTTAATTTTAAACATTTTTTCGCTAAAAATTCAGAAATAACGGAAATATATAACATTTTCGAGTAGCGAAAGAGGTGAGTAGCGAGATGGGAATGGGGTGGTGGAGCAGAGAAATGGGAAGGGGATAAGCCTTCTTTTCTCTGTCCGGATATCGCATGTAATCAGCTGTAGTTGAAGTAATACGACGAATATTTACAGCTGGCCAACTATCAGCTGTTTAATAATGAAGCAGAGATTTTTAAATATCTTGTTATATTATTTTTTGGGGGGATTTGATACATGAAATAGTTTTTGGTCAATGCATCCCTTCAGGCCAACAAGAAGAGAGCGTCGTATGGGGGTCAGGGATTTCAACGAAACTTTCTTTTCTTGAATTTATTGGGACATAAAATATTCGACATGTGTCAGAGCGTTCATTTAAATAAGCCCTGGCTTTGCCTTTAAAAAAATAAAATAAAAAAACATTTTTAAAATGTAATTAAATTTGAAAATATACTTCCCTCTCTAATTCTTAATGACATGTTTTACGTAATTTATAATATATTAAGAAAAATATATAATTAAATTGATTACAAAAAGTACAATGAGTGCAAAATTGGGAAGTAGAGTGATCTTTTTTCAGAGAAACTGGTTAATAGAAATTTGTGATTTTGTTCCCCCCTCCCAGTGACTAAGAGATACTGGGCTATGATTAAATATATATATATATATATATATATATACATATATTTCTCGGGGGCGCCGGTAGCTCAGTGGTATACGTGCTTGATTTCTGAGCTCAAGAACGTGGGTTCGTAAACCGACCGAGGCCCTTAGTTTATTTTATCTGAGAGGTAAAATAAACTTAAACATGCCGTCCTTCAGATGGGACGTTAAGCAATGGTCCTGAACCTGTACGATGTCAGGTACTCGTTAAAGACCCCAGCCCTAGGTGAATAAAAATTTAGGGTAGGCAAAATTTAGGACTCCCACAGTAGAGTCTGGCTCATGTCCACTAGAGTGACGAAAGAGCGCTCTGGTAGTAGGCGATATGACCTCGTAGTTACAGCCCGGGGATGAGACATAAAACCTAACCTAACCTTTATTATTTCTCTTTGCTGGACTTTTTGTGGACAATACAAAGCCAAGCTAAACTTTCGTAAATTAAAATAAAGAAAAAAACTTACGTTTTTTAAATTATTGTCTATTTCACAAAATATGTACAAAAGTTGAAGGTATTTTCGGTATTTATCCATTATCAGCCACGACTTAACAAATACTATATATTACTATATTTGGGAGGTGAAAAACCTTGAGCAGGCCGTCCTTCGGATGGGAATTAAGTGTCCCGAGCCTGTGTGATGTCAGGTACTCGTTAAAGACCCCTAATCCTATGTGAATAAACCGAGCGCTCTGGTAGTAGGCGATATGACCTAGTTGTTAAAGTCCAGACATGAGTCACAATCACTAACTGTTTTAAGATGATACAATTTAAGTTATGTTCTTGTTTATTTAATGAAATATAGGTTCGACCCTTAAACCTTTCTGCAAGTAACCTTACCTCCTGGCATGAGAACTGTATACTCAATATTCTCTTTGAACTTCGTGAAGTGCTTAGTGTCATTCTGCTCGCTTCGTCCCTCTCTCAGTCTCAGCCCGCTTTGTTCTGCTCCGCTTTCATCTCTCCTCCTCCTCCCGTGGCCGGACGGCTCATCCATGTCCATACAGTATTCCTGAAATAGATTATCAAAATATTTAGAAAACGATTAAGTCACAGGATATGTACTAGTAAGCCAACCAACCGTTTGGGCTAAATCAATATTTGACTTATATAGTCGCTTCTGAATTCTCATAATAAATTTTTTGTCGTCGATATATTGATTACATCGGCAGTTATTAGGGTTTTCGTTCCATCTTTCGATACTTTAGTAAATTAAGGAGGTACAATAAAAAAAAAATGCAAGAGGACCTCCGATTATAAGGAGTCAACTGTAATTAAGAACCCAGAAGAGTTAAGTGAAACAAGAAAGGATATTTATTCACAAATTTAAAAAATGCCTCCAAAGTGAAAGTTTGTTTTTCCTGATTCCATGTGGAAATGGAATAAACAGACATCTATACGTTGTACATAAAAAGTTTATAAAAAATTATAATAAGTTATTAGGGTATTTAAGTCAAGACATCTTCTCTGGTCTCCCTTTCCCCTAATTAATAACGGTTTTGAATTTAAATATAAAATTTCATGTCGATACACTCATTACTGTGGCAGTTGGAACACAGATTCTTGAGTAGAGCCCCCTCTAACCCTTTAGCTGATTTCCGCTGAAAATTAATAGGTACTGTCCTTACACGGCTTTGAATATCATTATGAAATTTCGTGACAATACATTAATTACAACGGCAGTTATTAAAGTTATTGTATTAAGCCTCCCCGGTAATAAGATTATTTACCATGTATATGCTTTGTAATAACATTACAGTAGACTCTCCCTTATCCGGCCTTCTGTTATCCAGCGCTCGCAAAATAATATCAAATTTGTTAAACTAAAACTAATTCAATTATTAGATTATCAATTACCTATATGAGCCACGTGTATTTACGAGCACATAATAATTCCGTAACTCACGAATCTTTTATGTATTTTTATTGTACATAAATACCTACTGTATGTGTATTGTATTTATAATGAAGGGAAAGCTGATATAATATTTTATTACTTCACTAATATCCTATAAATAAATTATAATAAATACATAGTTGAAAATCAAACATTTATAAAAAATGTTTCCTAGAATAGAAAAACAAAGGTACCGTCCCGTCCATGGCACAACAATATCGTCTTATCGGGAAATGAACACAACTAAGTAAAGTCAAAGTTTAGTTTTTTCCACAGAAACCCTCTCCTCCTATTTATTTTTCCTTTACACCAGTTCTCTCAGTCAAAAACCTGGGTATCATCCTAGACCAATCCCTTTCCTGGAAAGATCACGTATCCTACATTTCCCGTAAATCCTTTCAATCCCTAGCACAATTTAAACGCTCCCGTCACTCTCTATCACAAAGTTCCCGACAACTCCTCGTATCCTCCCTCATCTTTCCCCATTTCGATTACGGGTGCCTGGTCTATTATGATCTGAGCAAGGGACTTGATAACAAACTCCAACGAACCCTAAACGCTCACATCAGGTTTGTTTTCGATGTCCCTAGAGATGCTCACATCTCGCCCTGGTACTCCGAGTTGAAATGGCTCAAACCCTCCTACCGCCGTGATTACCTCCTAGGTTCCTTCCTCTTCCAAATGTTAAAATCCAAAGAACCTTACTACCTTTACCAAATGTTCCAATTCAAGTCCTCTGTCCACCAAAGACACACCAGATCCCGTCCTTCGGACCTCTTCATCCCCTCCCATCGTTCCTCTGCCTTCCACAACTCTTTCCTTGTCCAAGCCTCCTCCCTCTGGAACTCCCTGCCTCCCCTCATCCGTCACTCTCCTTCCATGGCCTCCTTCAAATCCTCCCTATTCCAATTCCTCCTCAATAAACAATCTTCTCCCTCTGATTAGCCTCTTATTCCCCTTCTTCCATACTTTCCCTCTCCTTAACATATTTTATTTATTTTTTTCATTGTCTTTGCTTATTTATTTTATTTATCTTTTCATCTTCATCCTCTTATTTTATTTTTTTATTTATTTTTTTCATAAGTTTTTCTTAAATTAATTTTATAGGAAGCCTGGGCTAGATTCCCTCCTCCACAAGCTTGTTTTTTATATACATACCTACTGTTTTTTCTCTTTATTTTATTTTATCCTCTACATATTTATTTAGACATATTTATCCTATCTTGATGTCTTCTTAATGAATCTGTAAGTTAACTCATTTTTTACTATTATTTTTTAAGTTTACTTATTTATTATTTATATTTAATTTTATCATAATTATTTATTTTATTTTTATTCAATGATTTTTTTTACTTAGTTTTATTTATTTTGCTCTTGGTTCTATCCACTGTAGCACCTTTATCCCATCACTGATATTTCATTTTATTTGTTACTCTGTCCAGTGTCTGTCATGTATTTATTCTTAGGGGACCTCGGTCCCAGAATAAAAATTTATTTTCATTTCATTTCATTTCATTTCATTTCTCTTTTTCTCAGTTTTCATTTGATTCTCATAGTGAAAAGAATCGTTGGATCGTTTGTTTCGTTAGTGAAATTGAATGTTTAAAATTTTATTTTACTCACATGCGACGTTTTCGTTTACTTTGTTTACGGACGTTTTGTACGGCCGGTGCAGGATAGTGAAGTCTTTTTTTTTTAAATCATCAAGTTATATAGTGATAAAACAATGGCTTTCACTTCAAAAAGAAAGAAAACTGTTCTTTCCATCCTACGAAAATTGACGGCAATTGAAAGGATGGAAACGGGAGAAACAGCTGCTAAAATAGCCAAGGAATTACAATCAGTAACAAAAATTTTCGGACAATTTATAATTTTGTTTTTCTTTTGCAGTTACACATAGTTATATGGCAAAATATTTAATTCAAGCAAAGTTTTAAATTTCGAGATCATCAATCATTTCAAAACGCCGTAAAACAATTAATTAAACATTTACAGCTAATAGGAAATTTTGCATTAATAATTGAAGACAAGAAATTCACGTAACAAAATTTTCTGGACACCTGTTGTTTGTTTTGTAAACAAATGCGACTCTGATCATGATCTTTAATCCCTTCTCAACCAACCGCTAATACCGAACAAATAAAATGTGTTTATATCCTTCTATTACTGCATTCAGTAGTTATTTGTATTTCCTGCTGTCAAGATGGGTCGAACATCTTTTGAAGTTCAACAGATAATAATTTTTAATTATGAAAAAGGATTAAGTGTCCGCAAAATCGGTGGTATGGTAGGCCGGAGTAAAAGCACCGTAGCCGATGTAATTCGAAGGTATAAGCACGAGGATCGGATAGATTTGAAATCTTCCTCTGGCCGTCCAAGAGTATTAAACGACCGAGAAAGGTGTAGCGTTGTCCGGAAAATTAAAAACAAGCCCTCGAGGAGTGCACCTCAGATCGTCGCCGAGGTATACAGAGAAACGGGAAAGAAAGTTCACCCACAAAATGTTCGAAGAATTCTAAAAGAAGCAGGATATAATGGGAGAGTACCAAAAACCGTTTGTGAGTGAAAAAAATATAAAAAAAAGATTGAGCTTCGCAAAAGAGTTCCAGAATCATTCAGACATTTTTTGGAGTAATGTCATTCATCTGCGAGGTAAAATAAACTTAAGCACTCCGTCCTTCGGATGGGATGTTAAGCGATGGTCATGAGCCTGTACGATGTCAGGTCAAAGCGTTTGAGCTCTCACATAAACACACGCATGCAATTGATCTCTGATGTTCACACGATTACAAAATTTTTAGTACATATTATTATGTATACATATATTATATGTATAGGGAAGTAAACAAAAGTAAAGTAATAGTATATGTATACATATATTACATGGAAGTAAACGGACATGATCTGGAAACATTTATTTGTCGAAATATCGGAGAAAAAACGTTTAAATTAGAAAAATTGGGTACTTAGTTTCTTTAGAGGGAAGGTGGAGGGGATAGAGTAGGGGGAAGGGACGGTTTCTGCCGAGGGTCAGCGCTGCTGTCGCTCTCTTCCAACGTCATATCACAAAAATCTAGTTTTCTGACATTACATGACCTGAGATTTCTTTTTATGTTGTGAAGAGTTACAAGATACAAGAATATTTTATTATTGCGGTTTGTTCTATTGCAAGCAAATACTTTTGAATGTAAGTTTAATATATTTAGTCCCGACAGTCGCGACAAAATTTGGAGAAGGCGTGATGAGGAGCTGAATCCAAAAAACTTAAAACCAATAGTAATACATGGGGGTGGCTCAGTGATGGTGTGGGGGTGTATGGCGTCTAGTGGAATTGGTGAACTGGTTTTCATTGAAACCACCATGACTGGAAAAGTTTATGCCGAATTACTAAGGAGCAATTTGAAAAAGAGTGCTGAAAAACTTGGGATTTTACGGACTTTTCATTTTTACCAAGACAACGATCCGAAACACACCTGTGAATTGGTACGTACTTGGCTTTTGTATAACTGCCCTTAAAGTTATGAAACCCCCCCCAATCGCCCGATCTCAACCCAATTGAACACGTATGGGGTGAGCTCGACAGGAAAATTCGATTAACACCCATTGCTTCAAAAAACGAATTGAAACAAAAGTTATTAGAAGAGTGGGGTAAAATATCTCCAAATTTCACCAAAAAATTAGTTTCATCATCAATGCCGAATCGAATGAAAGATGTTATTACACAAAAAGGGTACCCAACCAAATATTAATTAACATTATGGTTTTTGAATTTGTGAAATCGTAAAAAAAACATTGAATTTATTTATAGTTGTTTACATTTTTGTCCGAAAATTTTTGTTACCTACATTACTTGTTATAAAATTTATTAAATTAAAATATTTATTTGTTCTAATCAAAGCTGTTTTTCCTTTATCCTAACCCACTTTTGAATTCTTATTCTTGATTGAAAAATGGCTTTAATTATTTTTTTAAATTATTTTTTATTACTTTTGCATTTAATTATTATAATTTTTTATTGAAAAATCAAACCGTCCGAACATTTTTGTTACTGACTGTACGTCTTAACACTAAAGAAGCGGTGGGACTATGCAGCACGGAACAGTGTTGTGTTAGGGAAACAAAAGAAAATTACCGATTTTTTTAACAAATAATATTTTTAGAATTTTAGATTTTATTTTAAATATGTATGTAATTAAACGCAGATTTCAAAATATCTTTTTAATGCTTGGATATATATACATACTTATATTTATCCAAGCATTAAATGTTTGATTTTCAACTATGTATTTATTATAATTTATTTATAGGATATTAGTGAAGGAATAAAATATTGTATCAGCGTTCCCTTCATTATAAATACAATGTACATACAGTAGGTATAAGTAGTACGTACATATAATAAATCAATGTTCAGTATGTACATATTTGTCAATTTAATAAATGTTATCAACCAAATACATACGTGTTTCATTCCTTAGCTCACCTAAAAACACATGCTTTAATTGATATATTTTTTCTCACTAAGCGATGATTTCCGGTATCCGGAGTTTTCTGTTATCCGGCGTCACGTCGGTCCCGGCAACGCCGGATAAGGGAGAGTCTACTGTATAATATTTGTATAATAGATACTAGAATATCTTGTAAGTACATTTTAATAAAATATTCAATCAATATTTATAACAAAATAGGTACCGGTTGACAGTCGAGCGGGTCCATACAAGCTTTGATCTGGGAGTGTATCCAGAGGGTTGACCGCTCTCTCATCGTGCTCAGGAGAAACGCTTCAAAGTCGAGGAACACTTCGTTATGACGTTCTCTATACCTGGCCGGCTGATGAGGGATTATCGAGACAAAATCTGGATTTCTACATCTATAACATAAGAATAATCCTTTGAAAAAAAAAAAACTTGGCCAAAAAGGGCAAAGCCTTTACAAGTTGCTATCTTTTTAATAAAGTATACTTGGTAAACCTTCAGAAAGTACCTAGTCTTATGTTTTTCATGAAAATAACAGTTCTAGAAGATAATGTTAAATGAATAATGATAAAGAGAATTGAATATGAACAAAAGGAAAACAACAAAAAATGGACCGATGGGAATGGATTAAAGTGAAGCAAGGGGAGAGGGGATGATGTGACTAGCAGAAAATCATCACTAACTGCCTGTCTCTCTTCAGATAGGAGAAAAAGTTAAATGAAAAAGTGACCATTCCTCGAGTGGGGTGTCACCACAACTCACTCCGTCCTACTCGCCATGACACGTCTCACATTTTTTATCTATATTTTTTTTTACATTTATTTTTTAATCTTTTACAATGTGAAATGAAAAAAAAAAACAATATAGGTGGACTGATTATTAAATGCGGATTACAAATTCCCTAAACACAGATTTCTTCAATGTTAGCACTCACACTTTAAAACATATGTGGGCAACAACCGGCCCGCGGGCCGCATCCGGCCCGCTATAAGATTTGGTCCGGCCCGCGAGACATTTTGAAAAACCCAATTAAAAAAAAAAATATATTACATTACTTCCCAAATTCAAGCTCAAGTGTCTCATTGATTTCGGTGTCGCTACTTAACTTTCGTGGTTTGTAATAATTCCAAATTTCACGATTTAATTATAATATTGTATCTATTTTTTTTCATTTCATTTTGTTATTTTAATAAATTGTATTATAATAAACATTGTCTTATTATTTCATGTCTGATATCTATCGCTAAACATTATGAACACTACTTTAAAGTCCGACGTTATTTTATTTTGAACCATCTACGCGGCCCGCGAACGTATTTGCACACTAAAGTTTGGCCCGCAACATGCTAAAGGTTGCCCAGACATGCTTTAAAACATGAGTTTTACACCATCTTTGTTTAATTTTTTATTATATATATCTACATTTATTATTATTATCATTATTTAAAGATTATCTATATTGAGTATTTATGTTGTTATTTCGATTATTATTATTACTAATTTGGCTATTTAATGTCTCTGGTTATGATATAGTTCTCTTTATAAATATTTTTATATTTTTCCTCTTAGTTTAAATTAACAATATCTTTTTATTTTATTTCTTATTGTATTCTTTTTTCAATTATATAATTGTATAAATATATTTATACAATTCCTCCATCTTAGAATTTCACTTTCATTATATTTTCTGTAAGTATTGCTATTATTATTTATCCTTATATTATCCCTATCCTTTTATATTAACTATAATATTCTATTATTATTTAAATTATAATTATTGTTGTTTTTAGTAACATTTTAGTTCCTCTGTTTATTATGACTACTTGTCTATTATTATTTACTTTAAATGTTTTATATATATTTTTTACTTTATTTTATTTCTTTTCTTTTCCTAAAATTTGACTTATTCATTTCTTTCTTATTGTATCAAATTTATAAATGTATGTTGCTTAAATTTATATTTTCTATTCAGTTTTATCCTATTATTATTTCTTCTTGAATATTCAAGCTTAATAATTATTATTTTTATTCTTTCACAGAGATAATGTAAATATATCTCTGTGCATTAATTATTTATTTAACTTTTTTTTTTCGTTTGCAAATGTAATTTAATAAGTGTATTTAACAAATTTTAAATTGTATATTGGGCTCTATCCCGTAAATTATCTTCTGAAAAAAAAACTCTCCTCGAAGTTGAGTTGAAGCTAATGATTATGTTGACATTGTGTGGCAAAAGGAACGAGGCATTTGTATATCTGTATTGAGAGAGAATGATATAAGAAATACAGCTAATTAGGAGAGAAGGGTATTGAAATATTATAGAGTAATGAGCAATAAATTTTGTTTTTATTACTCACCCGTTTCTCACGAGTACAACACTTCCGGATGCATGTGCATCGTCTGGGTCCTGCGAGACTGCAACTTCCATCAACTTGACATATTTCCATGCTGTAAACATAAGACAGTATATTCAGTTAATATACTCATAGTTAAGTAGTTATTGTGACTTACGCCTGGGCATTAACTTCGAGGTCATATCACCTACTACCAGAGCATCGTCATCGTCACTCTTGTGGACATGAGCACGACTCTACTATGGTAGTACTAAATGTTGCCTACCTAGGTTTATTAAGTTAGGGTAGGGGTCTTTAACTAGTATCTGATATCGCATAGGCATGGGGCCATCGTTTAACATCCCATCCGAAGGACGGCGTGCTCAAGGTTTTTTCATCTACCAGATAAAAACATGAGGGCCTCTGCCGGGTTTCGAACCCGCAATCTTAAGCTCAGTAAGCAAGCACGCTACCTCTGAGCTACAATTAATATATATTTCATAATATAATAAGTGATATACTCTCACAAAGGGGAAGGTGTGATCTCAACAACTTTTTTCCTCAATTTTTGAATATTACGCTGTGCTAATATGATGTTATCAATTTAATATTAAAGAAATAAGTAAGTATTCTTAATGAAAAATAATTTTTTAAAGCCCAATACAATACAAAATGATGAAATTATATGATATAATCCCAGGTATGGACATACTTTTATAGGTGCGGACGAGATAGGAAAAATCAAACATTATGCGCGGCAAGATATATTGGGACCTAAGCATCCAATGCTCCTATCCCGTCCCAGTTAGCCCAACTATGAGAGTCCTAAATTTTGCCTACACAGGTTTAGTTAAAGATATGGAGGGATCTTTAACGAGTATCTGACATTGTACAGGCTCGGGACCATCGCTTAGGGTTCCATCAAAGGTTTTCACCTCCCACATAATAAAAACGTAAAGGCCTAGGCCGAGTTTCGAACCCGTCATCTTGAACTCAGTAGGCTTGCACGCTAAAGGGCGCCATTTTATAACACTGACAATTTTACGCGGATTACAAAAAGTAATGAATATTGTCATTAAAATTTTTAACGATCATGAAGCTCATATTTCATGTTTATGGCTGATTCATGGAGAACATATTGGTATATAGCCCAATGAATAAACACAATATTGTTATCAGGGGGTTATCGTTGTTAAAAGAGATGTAATATATAATATAAATAAAATTTAACTTTTTGTCATTAAAATTATGCAATGAAAATAGAATTTTGAGACATAGATAAATTTTTGAAAAATAATCGAAATGTCTGCCAATCAAAAAACTACTTTAAATATCAAATCGAATATTTAAAAATTCTAGTTGACAGGGAGAAAAAAAAGTTTTTCACTATAAACCGTCTAATATAAGAGACCAAGGATTGAGATTTAAAGAGAGGATGTATTTAATGAACGGTTAACTGAGGTTGGAGCCGGTACAAAGGTGAGGACACTTTATCTTCCTTCATTCGGATAGAATCTTTACTCTATGTAAACAGTTAACTGCTGATTTTTTATTCTCTTTTAAATTAACTATCCGAAGGGGAAATAAAGTCGTCGGTAAATCTCCGACAATGTACTTCCCCAGCATTACGTTATCTCTATCCATCCAAAGACAGTGGACTGTTTGGGCTGAAACTTACATAGTGCCTTCTGAATCCTCATACTAAATTTTGTATCGATACATTATTTACATCTGGAGCTATCGAAATTTTAGAGTGGAGCCCCGTCTGATCCCTCCTCAACCGCTTCTGATTCCGCTGAAAAGTAATAAGTGTCGTCTTTATAGTTCTTTGAATTTACATTTGAAATTTTGTGTTGAATCTCGTCCCCTAGTCCCACCCTTTCCTTTGACCGATTTGTCTACAAATGTCCGCAATGAAGGGCTCCGTTGGCCCTCATTGAACGGCTCCGTCGTCCTCATTGAACGGCTCCGTGGGCCGCATTGAACGGCTCTGTCGGCCTCATTGAACGGCTCCGTCGGCCCTCATTGAACGGCTCTGTCGGCCGCTTTGAACGGCTCCGCGGGCCACATTGAACGGCTCCGTCGTCCTCATTGAACGGCTCCGTGGGCCGCATTGAACGGCTCCGCGGGCCGCATTGAGCGGCTCTGTCGGCCTCATTGAACGGCTCCGTCGGCCCTCATTAAAGGGCTCCGTCGGCCATCATTGAAATGCTCCGTCGGCCCTTACTGAACGGCTCCGTGGGCCGCATTGAACGGCTCCGCGGGCCGCATTGAGCGGCTCCGTCGGCCCTCATTGAACGGCTCCGTCGTCCTCATTGAACGGCTCCGTGGGCCGCATTGAACGGCTCCGCTGGCCGCATTGAGCGGCTCCGTCGGCCCTCATTGAACGGGTCCGTCGTCCGCATTGAACGGCTCTGTCGGCCTCATTGAACGACTCCGCTGGCCGCATTGAACGGCTCCGTCGTCCTCATTGAACGGCTCCGTCGGCCCTCATTGAACGGCTCCGTCGTCCTCATTGAACGGCTCCGCGGGCCGCATTGAACGGCTCCGCGGGCCTCTTCGAGCGGCTCTGTCGGCCTCATTGAACGGCTCCGTCGGCCCTCATTGAAGGGCTCCCTCGGCCCTCATTGAAATGCTCCGTCGGCCCTTACTGAACGGCTTCGTCGGCCCTCATTGAACGGCTCTGTCGGCCTCATTGAACGGCTCCGTCGGCCCTCATTGAAGGGCTCCGTCGGCCCTCATTGAAATGCTCCGTCGGCCCTTACTGAACGGCTTCGTCGGCCCTCATTGAACGGCTCTGTCGGCCTCATTGAACGACTCCGCGGGCCGCATTGAACGACTTCGCGGGCCGCATTGAACGGCTCCGTCGGCCCTCATTGAACGGCTCCGTCGGCCCTCATTGAACGGCTCCGTCGGCCCTCATTGAACGGGTCCGTCGTCCTCATTGAACGGCTCCGCGGGCCGCATTGAACGGCTCCGCGGGCCGCATTGAGCGGCTCTGTCGGCCTCATTGAAGGGCTCCGTCGGTCCTCATTGAAGGGCTCCGTCGGCCCTCATTGAAATGCTCCGTCGGCCCTTACTGAACGGCTTCGTCGGCCCTCACTGAACGGCTCTGTCGGCCTCATTGAACGACTCCGCGGGCCGCATTGAACGGCTCCGTCGTCCTCATTGGACGGCTCCGCGGGCCGCATTGAACGGCTCCGCGGGCCACATTGAACGGCTCCGTCGGCCCTCATTGAACGGCTCTATCGACCCTCATTGAACGGCTCCGCGGGCCGCATTGAACGGCTCCGTCGGCCCTCATCTATCCAATGATGCACACCCTGGGGATGCATTAATCCCACCAGTATTAGAATGAGTTTGAAGTAAGCTAATTTTCCCGGTAGATTCCATGTGAGAGATACACTTTCCAATTTCGTACACCAATTGAAAGTTCCATAAAAAAAAAAAAGTAGGTTCTAAAACTCTCGGAATGACCAACTTTAAAGGTGGATTGCCTTTATATAAAAATAGGAAGCTACACAATAGAGAGACGGTGGAAATAGTCTGTTTCCAGGAGTCCGAGGAGAAATGGATTATCTCAGAATGGGCTCACACCTCCAAGAGACTGGAACGGATTGGACATCTACCGTACGGCACCCAATCTTACTTTCCATACATAGCAGTCTATATGAGCAGTTTTTTTTTGTCGCTCTCTCCTAATATGTAAATTTGAGAAATGAAGGATTCATTTTAAACAGAATTCACAAGTAGCTCTCTAAGTACTAGCACTAACTAGAAGGTATTCATTAGATAAATGAATATATGTATCTGGGTCATTCCACGCCAAAAACCCCCAAACCTCCACAGCTATACCAAGTAAATGTAATTTCGTCATGTACGGGTGGGGTAAAACTATGTTCTAAACCTTCTCGGTGACTCGACGAACATAATTGCTGAAAATAAGAACAAGATCGAATCGAAGTTTAGGAGTCTATAGAACACAAACATACAGACATTCGATTTTATATACAGGGTGGCCCAGATAAGCGGACCACAAGTGAAATAACTCCTAAACGGTTAGAGATATCAAAATTGTGCATAGGACTAAATTTGTAGCACTCGCCGAGAGCTATAGTATGGCGTCCTCGAAAAGACAAAAATAACCCTTTTAATGGCTCATAAAGCCCTTCGAAGGGCGGGGTTCCCTTTTGACCCTTAGTTTCATTACATTTTATTAAAGTACTAAAGAAACAAGGAAGAAGTGTACAAACAGATTTTTGATACGTCAAGTAGTTCTCGAAAAAAAAAACGTTTAAAGTTGCACGTTTTTCTTATTCTGAAGTTATTAAATTCCAGCAAACTATCACCGCTTATTACTCATGTATTCAGAATGGGTGGTTTGGAGAAAGTAACCAACAACGACAGGATTAGAGAACAAAAGGACTTGGATGTGACATCCAACAACTATGGAAAATATTGGTTTTGGAAACGGTTTAATTCTACCGTTCGAAACCACTGAATTTCGTTCAAAATGAATATAATGTTGGTTATATCCATTCGATTGCGAAACTGTGAGAGAAAAATGTAAATTTTTAGCACAAAAAATAATTATTTTGTTAATATGACTCATGCCCCCAGGCTTTAACTACGAAATCATATCAGTATCTAACCTCTTTAACGAAAATGTGACATCACAGAGACACTGGACCATCGACGGGTATGGTTGAGTGGACGAATACGGAATGAGGCATTTGTAAATTAAAAAATAACCCTTTTTTTTTAGCATAAAATTGGATAGGGTTTAAAAATAAATCTATAAAATAAAAAGCCTAAAGGAATTTATTTATACAATTCATAAGAAAATGTTTTTTCTTTTATCTCCATGATTTAATTACACAAGCATATATGTATACATTTTTGATTTACCTAAAAGCTTACCTATAAAGTTTTGAGAACCTAAAACGTGCAATTTTGCCAAAAAATTTAAAAACGTGTATTTTTGTGCAAAATAAAATTTATTTATATTAATCGAGATGCCTAAGCTCGCTAAAATAAAAATGAATACATTTTATTCATTTTTATTTTCTTAATTATTATTATTTATACTTATATGCGTATATTAAGATTTAAAGATTAAGGCATATCATTTATAAGCTGTTTTTTGATTTATAAGATTTAGCGATGTATCCAATTATATATATTTTTTTATTTAGAAATAGATGTTCACTACAGTATAAATAGTATAAACAAAGAGCAAATGTGCTAAAGACAAAATGTAAATAGGGGAGAAATCACCCAGTGGTGACACTCCCTATCCAAATAGCAAGTTATGTATTAACGTAAATAAGATACGAAGCTGCCCTTGAGGGTACTTGCTCACCTGACTTGGGGTTGATCCTAGCCCTGAGCTGCAGTTTGGTTCCGATGGGCACCGCCTGGTCCACTGGAAGCTCACTGCTGGAACTGTTGGCAACTCTGGCTGGAGCCTCTTTGTACAGGGCCACTTCGTACTCCAGTCGTTCTGGGCTCTCTTCAACAACCCCTGGCACTCGTCCCGCGTGCGGCCTGCAACAAACACATTATCATTTATTATATTGTTAAGGGCGCCGGTAGCTCAAAGGTAGCGGAGCTTGCTTGATATATTCGTTACACTGGCCAACTGTGCTCAAGATCGCGGGTTCGAAACCCGACCGAGGCTTTTAGGTTTTTTATATAAAAGGTGAAAAAACCTTGAGAACGACATCATTAAGAGATTGTTTCGACTCTGTACAATGTCAGATACTCGTTAAAGACCCCTATCCTAGATGAATAAGCTTGGGTAGGTACAATTTAGAACTTACGGTACAACCATAGACGCTGTATTTACAAGATATTTAGATAGCGTGCAAATACTGCCTTATATGTCTTACTTTAGTTACCATAAGCTCATTGTGTCATGCGTTACACACGAAAATTATGTTCCATCATCAGAGTCAAATCTACAAAACACTTCATTTATTAATTTATCAATAAGTTAATCTATATCATATTTATAATATCTTTAAGGCAATATCTATAGGTTAAGAGGGCGCCCGTAAGTGAGTGGTATGCGTGCTTGCTTACTGAGCTCAAGATCGTGGGTTCGAAACCCGACCGAGGCCCTTAGTTTATTCTATCTGGGAGGGGTTAGGTTAGGTTAGGTTTTATGACTCATGCCCGGGCTTTAACTACGAGGTCATATCGCCTACTACCAGAGTGCTCTTTCGTCACTCTGGTGGACAAGAGCCCGACTCTACTGTGGGAGTCCTAAATTTTGCCTACCCTAAATTTTTATTCATCTAGGGTAGGGGTCTTTAACGAGTACCTGACATTGTACAGGCTCGGGACCATCGCTTAACGTCCCATCCGAAGGACGGCGTGCTTAAGTTTATTTTACCTCCCAGATAAAATAAACTAAGGGCCTCGGTCGGGTTACGAACCCACGACCTTGAGCTCAGAAGTCAAGCACGCGTACCACTGAGCTACCGGCGCCCTCCTATCTGGGAGGTATAATAAACTTAAGCATGCGGTCCTTCGGATGGGACGTTAAGCGGTGGTTTGTAGTCTGTACAATGTCAGATACTCGTTAAAGACCCCTATCCTAAATGAATAAACCTGGATAGGTAAAATTTAGGACTCCCACAGTAGAGTCGGGCTCATGTCCACCAGAGGACGAAAGAGCGCTCTGGTAGTAGGCGATATGACCATGAGTCATAATAACTGACTATATTCGTTAAATTGACGGTTATTAGGGTTTTTGAGTTGCGCCCCCTCCTCTGATCTAACATTTTAGTTTATAAGTAATACCGAAACCGATAGTTTAAATTTACATTTTGTAAAATAGACAATATTTAAAGAGCTTTGTTTTATTTATTTATATAATTTCTATCTTATATCTTTTCTTAGTCCGACAGGGTTACAGAAATATCTTTCGGCGCATACAGTTCTTGGAGGAGTACCGCAGGGTCCAATCTGTGCCCTACTTCATCTCTACTCTAGACCTGACATGCCTGCACACCACGTGCCTTGGTCACTACTCTCGTTACTGTTAACGACCTTCTGGGCCGAGTAACGTCTGATGATAAAATGCACGTCATAGAATGTGTTACCTGATTGGTTCTTTGTGCTATGACGTCATTTTCGGGACATTGGCGATAAAAACATTTTGTAACATATACAATCAGTAACTCTTATTATGGGAAACATAGAGCCTACCTGAAGCAAAATTATATTTAAAAAAAAAGTAAATATGAGCTTATAAGTATAGGGGAAGTTATGTATTCTGTTAGAAATTCGATATTGAGTTATCAGCGGAATTTCATTTTTTCCGAACCCCTGATTCCATAAATGAAAACAAATATTTGTGTGTGTCTGTGAACACAATAACTCCGGATAGAATAAATATATCTATACTAAGCTTTGTATGTATATCCAAAAACACATAAGAACAACATCTAATGATTTTCAACCAAATCGGCCAAGGAGAAGGGGGGATTATGGGGGGAGGCTTAACACAGAAACTAATTATAACCCCCGATAAAATGAATGTATCGACACGGAAATTTCGCATGTGTATCTAGTATCCTCCAGATTAGGGGGAAGCCTCAACACAAAAACTCTTAACAACTGCCGTTGTAATAAAGAAATTTCATATGTGAATTGAAAAATACGAATATATAGCAACATGAAATTTAGTATGAAAATTAATATGTCCCTGAGAATCACGGGGAATTACGTAGAACCATTTATTTGAAGACCGATGAGATTTCCTCAAATATATTTTTTTACTTTCTCCAAACATTAACTAACGTTTTTAAATATAACAGTTCAACCCATCCCGCCCCTTCAAAAAAAAGAAAAGAAATACTAAAAAATTCGAAATTGAGTGAGTTTTCACCGGAATTTAATTTATTCCGAGCAACAAAATCTCTGTCTGAAATCTGATTATATGAACACGATAACTATGACAGAATAAATATATTGATATAACATTTTGTAAGTAAATTGAGAAGCACAAAACATCGATTGTTTTTCAGCCATATTAGCGCTAGAAAAAGAGGGGATTTAGAGGGAGAAGAAGGGCAAGTAAGTGGGGCTGAAATAATTTGAGGTGGGGTGGTACAATGGGGGTGATTCACTCCGCCCTGAGGACCGTTACCCATCCTCTTCACCAAGATATATCTCCCCCGTCCCCCACAAACCTCAGATTTCCATGATAACCCCCAACTCTCCTCATTGTCCCTTATCACGATGGTAAAACAATCTCACTAACCCATTTTTATACAGTCCACTTTTGCCTTTACAATAGCCACTTATCTTAGTTTCTTTCTTTCCTTCTTCTAAATGTCAAGTCGCACTTCTCTTATTTTTTTTAAAATTATTTTTATTTAACGTCCCATTGACTTCAGGGTCATTAACGACGACTATTGTGCCTACATGTCCTTGTAGAGTTTTACCATTTTAAGGAAATGGATGAGTTCGTTGTATTTGTGGTTGGATATTTGAAGTAGTTTTTTCATGTCAGTTGGCAGTTTGTGTTTGTCTCTTAGGGTAGTGTAGTTTGTGCAGTCAGTCAGTCTTGGTTGCAGGGGCATGTCGGCTGTTCAACTCCATGAAGTAGGCAGGAATGTGTCAGTTTCCTATGTCCCAGTCTTAGTCTTGTGATGATGGCCGTGTCTCGTCTGTTCATTGTGCTTGAAGGTTTCCACGGCTTGTTTTCTTCTTTTATTTTTCGGAGAGACACGGTGATCACCACAAGACTTCTCTTCATTGTGACTCCTGATTTTTCATGTTTACTTCCCCAGTTTTGCGACCTCTACATTCCAAATTTGCTGCTTGCTTACTCAGTTCAAGATCACGGGATCGAAACCCGCAATTTTTTATCTGCGAGGTGAAAAAACCTTGAGCCTGCCGTTCTTTAGATGGGACGTTAAGCGATGGTCCGGACCCTGTACAATGTTAAAGACCCCTTACCCTAGATGAATAAAAATTTTGGGTAGGCAAAATTTAGGACTCCCGGTAGTAGGCGATATGACCTCGCATGAAGCACAATAACTAAGTAACTTGATTGGTAATATTTTATTAATAATAACATATGTTCACACAAACGGTAGTTATTTACTTAAATTGTTCAGTTTCGATGAAGAGAATGCACTTTCTAATTGCAATTTGAATTCCGACGCTAGTTTCGCGCAAGGCCAGGTGTCCTCCGGAGATACAAACCGCACATGACCACCCACCATGACAGATTATTCCAGACACGATTCCCTCCACTCGCCTGGAAAACACCACTTCTATCTTCCTCTTCGCATTGCTTCTTCTTTTTTTTTTTTTTTTTTTTTTTTTATTAACTTTCTTCCGTTTTTCTTTCTATCTGGGTTTCTCTTAAAGAAAGAGGAAAGACGACTCATTTAACCTATTCCATGGCCGGAAAAAGTCACTTTTTCATCTTTACAGTTCCCAGAGAGCTATTTCGTATATTTTCTTTTAAGCAATAGAGTAATTAATTTTAGCCTCCAGCTAGACACGCCGGTTGTCGCCCTTATCGCCACACTCTAGTATAGCCAGCCAGCGCTCCATCTTTAACCCGAGCTCTCTCCGCACGCCAAGGAGTACCGCAAATGACTTGGAGCAACCGCCGATCATATTTCTAACCATATTTCTTAACAATAATAAAAAATAAATAAAAACTACATCACATTATTTTAATTCTATTAATTTACGAGTAGAAAATTAAGAAACTTATTTTCAAATTCAAATGAGTAGGATCATTAACTATATCTTAATGCATTCATTATTTGGGAGGTAACAAAACCATGAGCACGCCGTCCAAGAGGACGTTAAATGGGGATCCCGAGCCTACTCTACTATGTCAGCTACTCGTTAAAGACCCCTATCCAAGATAACTAAACTTGGGTAGGCAAAATTTGTACAGTAACGTTACCAGGAAGGGGATAAGAATTTTTTATTTGAGTAAAAAATATCCAATAAATATTCATTTTAAATAGTTTATTGGGGGCCATGGTGGCCGTGCGGGCTAGAGCGTAGGGCTTTGGTCGCATGGTCTCACCATGGTTTGCGGGTTCGAATCCCGTCCGGGAGTGAGTTTTATTTCGTAGATAGAACTCTCTCCCGGGGCCATGGATGTCTTAAATAATTATATATAACACATTGACATGGCTAATATGCACCGTACATAAAGCCAAAAGAAAAAGAAAAAAAAAAAAAAAAAAGTTTATTAATTTATATTTGCCAAAAATACATATACTAAATTTTCCAATAAAGTCGTGTTTGAATTAATCCTGATCAAATAGTAAAACAAACGAATGTTTTCAGTTTATAATTTAAACAACATATTTAACTGGACTGTCATTAAAAAAATAAACATTCGTTTGGGAGAAAATGGAAATATAAATAGCTGAAGAACTAACAAAACAAACTTCGTTTCATTTTATTAAAATTTAACTTCCGAAAGTAGTTATTTTTTTCTTTATTTTATTTTCATTCAGAATTTTAGTAGGTTAGTTGAATAAAAAGAATCCGCGTTTAATGTAACACAATAGGTTAGGTTAGGTTTTATGACTCATGCCCGGGCTTTAACAACGAGGTCATATCGCCTACTACCAAAGCACTCTTTCGTCACTCTGGTGGACATGAGCCCGACTCTACTGTGGGAGTCCTAAATTTTGCCTACCCGAAATTTTTATTCACCTAGGATAGGGGTCTTTAACGAGTACCTGACATCGTACAGGCTCGGGGCCATCGCTTAACGTCCCATCCCAAGGATGGCGTATAAGTTTATTTTACCTCCCAGATAAAATAAACTAAGGGCCTCGGCCGGGTTTCGAAACCACGGTCTTGAGTTCAGAAGGCAAGTACGCATACCACTGAGCTACCGGCGCCCTCTAACAATACATAACAAATATATTCAAATAAATCATTTCACTTAGCTGTAACGTACAACCTACACATATCACAGAAACTTAACCTATCATGTTATAGTTAGTTATTGTGACTCATGCCCGGGCTTTAACTACGAGGTTATATCGCTTGTTACCAGAGCGTTCTCTCGTCGCTCTGGTGGACATGAGCACGACTCTACTATGGGAGTTCTGAATGTTGCCTATTTTTTATTCACCTGGGGTAGGGGTCTTTAAAGAATATCTGACAGGGTACAGGCTCGGGACCATCGCTTAACGACCCATCCGAAGGACGGCATGCTCAAGGTTTTTTCAACTGGCTTCGGCGATTTTGAGCTGAGTAAGCATGCATGCTACCTTCGAGTTACCAGCGCCCTCACTATCATGATAGGTTTCCACGGCAAATTACTGTAGCAATAATGGTGAACAACACGCCATATTTCAACAAGTCATTTTTCAATGTTGAAAAATCTATAGTGAAGATGTCTTTTTAAATGACAGTTTTATATGATGGAAACCACCAGATAGTGTAAAAACCATCTTAAGAAGTTTCAGACGCCTCCCAGTCTCTGACAAGTAATTGGTGTAAAATTGGTGGTACTTACAGACTGCCAGCAAATCCAGCAGCTTTGTTCTCAATAACGGTAGGTTCTGGGGGCTTACACATGATGATCAACTCCTGGTCGGACATCATCACCACTCCAGGGAACTGAGGGAACCAGATCCTCACATGGACGAAACCCTGCACAAAGACACAAAAACATTTGTTAGTATAGCAGTTAGGTGGGTGGGGGCGTCGAGAGGGGGAGGGGGGGGGGGGAGCGGGACAAGAAAAGGGTTATATATAAGGGGACGTCACACACTGGGGCAAGAGGCCTCAAAACCTGGCCAAAATACAAAAAAACAGATGCAGATTTTAAGGAGGTGAGTTTACTTGCATACACCTGTACAAACATAAACAAGACCATTGCAGCCTTTTAATACCATCTACATTGCCTCAGTCTATATTTATAACGTGTTAAAACCCAATCTTTTTTATTATTTTATTGTCTTAAATATGGAGATCTCTGAATTATAATTACTATCATTAGCGTCACTGCTTAATAAAAAACTACTGCAAATTTTTTTACAAAAACTGATTTTTTTGTTGTAGCCGGGCACTCGCTCTTTCACCTTCTTAAAGTATTTTCATCAGATAACCATAAAATGAAATCAGTTTTTGCAAAATTTTGGGAGAAACTTAATTTTAAAGTTATAAATTCGTCCGAAGAAGACGCAGACGTTTAATTTTAGCGAATTGTCGAAGAAAATTAAGCTATTGCAATTTCTAATTTCAATTACCTGATATAAATTATATATTTCTCATCAGCTGTATGAGCTACAACATGTGTTCACCTCCTATTGAGGAGCTGATGTATTTGTCAAAATACAGTACTCAATGAAGGGTTGGGGAATTTTTTAAGTATTTTTTTTTGTGTTCAGCACACCAAAAAAACATAAAGTAAATAAGTTTCATAATTTTGGCCAGAAATTTGTTCATTTTGTCCAAGTGTGCCATGAGTCAGAAAAGTGCTATGATCAATTTCCTGGCAACCCAGATTTTCTGTATCAACAGGGCGACAAAAAAACAATTAATATACGAAATGTGTCATTTGTTTCTGTAAGAGAGTAGAGATTTGAGGTGAGATTAAGGGTAGCTAATGCCGGAAGGAGTTAGGGGAGGACATTTTTAACAGATTATATAACTTCCCCTATACTTCGTAAAGCTGGGGAAGAACAAACTTGGATGTTGTACCCCCCCCCCCCCCCCCCCCTCCCCCCAAGCTGTACCCCCCCTCCCCCCCCCCAAGTTGTACCCCCCCCCCTCCCCCCAAGCTGTACCCCCACCCCCCCCCCAAGTTGTACCCCCCCCCCCCCCCCCCCCCCCCCCCCCCGACACCAGTTAGGTAGGTACAAAGTGTAATGTTTGTCTATCTCTGGAAGATTTTACAGGAACTTTCTAAAATTGAAAAAATAATCACAAACAATCTTGTCATCAAAAGCCAATTGAGAAGACTATCGTCAACAAGATGGTAAAAATAGATCTGTTTTAAGTTGTACTTTGATGGGAGGTTTACAGAACTGTTTGGCCCAATTCCAGATCCAAGTTGTAAAATTTCAAAGTACATATCTATGGTCACAGGGAAGAAGTTGTTAAGTCGTAAAATGGCCAAAATGAGTTAAGTGTACTGTGATCATCTCCCATGTCTTCTGCGCACTGTGAAGAAGTTGGGAGCTCAGGACTTAATTTCTTGGTATATCGTAAAATTGTGTACGTTCTCGGTTAGATCAACTTAATCTACTTCTTTGAGGAATCATTCACGAGATAACTGCAATTAATAACCATTTATTCACTACTGCAGACTATTCCAGGTGTCTTCGGTTAAATAAAATTTAGAGAGGCATCATTCACGAGTATTTCAAAAAGTATAGTTAATAATTAGGTAAGTGTGGTCAATAAGTGATGGGGAATGATTAGGTAACTAAGGGAAAATCCAAGAAAGGATTAACAATATTCATTTTTATTCACTCCTATAGATTTACAAGATATATGATTAATAATAATGCAAACATAATTTATTTATTCCAAAAACTAGATTTACACGATTAATGCAAAAATTAAAAATGTGCTGCCCCGAAAAGTTACGAATCTAGACTTACCAATTTATTCCCTGTGACCACAGATCTTGTCAGACACTTTCCTACTTCTAAGACTTCTTGTCACTTTATAAATAAACCACACTGCAGTGAGTAACTCTTTATTCACTATTTTAAAATAGTGCACACTTCATATAGCGGCCAGTCCAAAAGAAAACTTGACAAATTCAGAATGTGAGGAGAAACACACAAATATTTTTATATAATTATATCTTTAGTTCACAAGAAACAATATGACTTACTGTGCTAATTATTTTTGAATTACCACACTTCCTGTAGAAATTTGATCTCTTTTCTTTATTTAAATTTTGATTTCTACAGTAGTTTTTCGAAAAAGGCCCTAAAAAAAATATTATCAATAATTTAAGACGTGCAATTTTGAAGAAAGTAGGTACACGTATACAACAAACAAATTCCATTTAACAAACTTTATACTTGGATATATAAAGAGATACCAGTTTTTTAATAATTTGAAATAATATTAATTCTAATCCAAGGTTTTTCAAATGATATTACCGGGCTAACAGGGAAGATGAATAGAATAGAATTTTAAGAGGACAAATATTAGGGTTATTTTCTTTATTTACATATTTTAATTAAAAAAAACTAAACATTAAATAAACAAAGCAAAAAAAAAACAAAAGAACAAAATCATAAAACTTAATACCTAAAACTATTCTTTTTGTTTGGGCATATTGAAAAATATAAATGATTAATTGTAGCTCCTTGACGCCTCTACCACACAATGCAGACCCGACAACTCTTCACACTTCAATTCCCCCTTTAGTCATATTTTAAATCATTGTTCAACTTCACTAATTAAAAACAACTCAATTTACAGTGCACTGTTCCAGAGCTAGCTCACGACTCAACTCTTATTTTATCTCACAGCTGTTTTCTTTTTATAATGTCCCTTGTTTTTTTTAAAACCTTGATATACGAGTATATATAATATAGGTTAGGTTAGGTTAGGTTTTATGACTCATGCCCGGGCTTTAACTACGAGGTCATATCGCCTATTACCAGAGCGCTCTTTCGTCACTCTGATGGACATGAGCCCGACTCTACTGTGGGAGTTCTAATTTTTGCCTACCCTAAATTTTTATTCATCTAGGGTAGGGGTCTTTAACGAGTACCTGACATCGTACAGGCTCGGGACCATCGCTTAACGTCCCATCCGAAGGACGGCGTGCTTAAGTTTATTTTACCTCCGAAATAAAATAAAGTAAGGGCCTCGGTCGGACTACGAACCCACGACCTTGAGCTCAGAAGTCAAGCACGCATACCACTGAGCTACCGGCGCCCTCTATATATAATATATATATAGATATGGACTTGAAAAATAAAATAAAACTTGTTTATTTAATATATTGTCTAATTTCACTAACTATATATACATGGGAGTGCTTTCGGTATTTCTACCATCCTCAGCCAAAAGCATAAGAGATAAGACTAAGAGATCAGTCTTATCTCTTATGCTTTTGGCTGAGGATGGTAGAAATACCGAAAGTACTCCCATGTATATATAGTTAGTGAAATTAGACAATATATTAAATAAACAAGTTTTATTTTATTTTTCAAGTCCATTTGAATTATTTCACAATATCTCTGCAATAATGTCAGTTTTCATATATAGATATATTATATTATAATATATATATCATATTATAATACAAAAATTACTTTTTATATTCATAAAAAAAATGTTCCGTAGTTTACATCACATTACATTTTCAAAAGTCAATTCTGAACCAAATACTAGAAAAATGGAGCAAATAAACACTTAGTACAATGTCATCAAAAGGTTAAATAAAAATAGAACAATACAATAAGATGTCACATCCTTCTATATCACAGAAACAAGGAGGTCACTTGGTCAACAAGGTTTGGGAACCTGCGTATTTAGAGTTCACCAGTATCCATTAGAAGAAAGTTGAAGTTTGGCAGGTAGTGGGAATGAAGGAGAAGAAGATAGAATTAGGAACTAGCCCGTTAGAGGAGCCTGTAATGAAGACAAGGTCCCAGCGGAGGATGACGACCAAGGAAATGCTCCAATTCCCTCCTTCGCTTCAAACAACCTGTTTTCAATTAAACTACTATAGTTTTACATCCACCCCCAACTATACGAAGTATAGGGCAAGTTTGATGTTTTCCAAGCTCAAGATTCCAAATTTGAAAAAACTCCCGATAGAATTAATGTTTCTATCATTTTATGTGTGAATTCAGAACCATCTAAAGACGACACCTTAATAGGTTAGGGAGCGCTCTTCCGTCACTCAGGTGGACATGAGCCCGACTCTACTGCGGGAGTCCTAAATTTTGCCTACCCTAAATTTTTTTTCACCTAGGGTAGCGGTCTTTAATGAGTACCTGACATCGTACAGGCTCGCGACCATCGCTTAGCGTCCCATCGGAAGGATGGCATGATTTAGTTTATTTTACTTCTCAGATAAAATAAAATAAGGGCCTCGGTTGCGTTATGAACCCACGATCTTGAGCTTAGAAGACAAGTACGCATACCACTGTGCTACCGGCGCCCTCGAGACACCTTAACATAAAAACTGTAATAACTTCCGATATAATTAATGTATCAACATGAAGTTTTATATGTTTGACCTAAACCCCATAAGGACAACTCCTATAGATTTTTAGCCAAATTGGCCAAAGGAGAGGGGAGAAATAGGGGAGCGGCTTAACATAAAAACTCTAATAATGGCCGTTGTAATGAACGTATCGACATGAAATTTCATATTTGAAGTCAAAACCCAATGGGGCTATAACCTATCAAATTTCATTGATATCGAGAGGGGGCTAGATTCAAAAACCCTAATAACTGCCGATGTAATGACTTTGTCGTCACACAATTTTATATGAGCTTTTAGAAGCCCCTATGTAAGTCAACTATTGAATATTAGCGCAAACGGTCTAATGTTTTTTTTTAGGGGGGGGGGGGGGGGGAGGGGGGGACGAAAATTTAATTAATTTTTTCTGAGGAAGTACATTGACGACCTTTTCTTTTTGGTACTTAGAAAACAGTACGCCTTAATCTGGCTTAGTGAGTAGGATGTTCCGCTTCGTTAAAATGACGCCGATAGCGTTCTTGCGCCTATTATTGAAACATTTTTTAGATTAAAAAAAAAGTCGTCAGTGAATCACCGGCTATGTACTTCCCCAGTATGATCAATTACGTTATCGCTCTCCCTTTTTTGAATCCTCATATTATATTTTGTGTCCATATATTAATTACATCGGCAGTTATTAGAGTTTTTGTGTTAAGTCTCTTCCTCTATCCCCCCGTTTCTTTTGGCTGAAAATCAATAGATGTCCTCATAAAGTTCTGGATACACAAATAACATTTCATATCAATACATTCATTTAACTGGAGTTATCATGTTCACAGACACAAACAACAATTTTTTTTTTTTTTTTTCTTGTTTTGGATACAGGGTGTTGGAAGTCTGGTAAAAAATCAACATCGAATTTCTGACCGACTACACATCCTCGCAAATAACCAGTAGAGATAATGCGAAAAAAAAGCCACAAAGAAAAAAAAAAAAAAAAAAAAATTACGAATGGATCGGTACAAGAGGGATGGGATGGATGTACCGAGAACATGGAATTATCTGTAGTAAAGATCCGTTGGCGAGACGGCAGGTAACATGATTCGCACCTATAGAAATGTACGTGTGCGGATCACGGAGCAATCCCAGCTAACTGTATTCAATAGGGCACTGATCTGGAGACGATACGATATGGAATTCAATTCATCTCTAAGAAAGTCATGAATTAATCATGAGAATTTAAGGCAAGGTATGAATTGTAAAGGAATGTAATGACATTTATTCGTTACTTTTCTGCTATTGCGATTTTTATTTATTTTATTTTTTTTAATTGATACTTTATTTTTGTATAATTTGAAAGCCGTGAATTTTGCGTAAATAATTATATGCAAAAAAAAAAAAAATAATAAAAATAAAATATATATAGAGGGCGCCGGTAGCTCAGTGGTATGCGTGCTTGCCTTCTGAACTCAAGAACGTGGGTTTCGAAACCTGACCGAGGCCCTTAGTTTATTTTATCTGAGAGGTAAAATAAACTAAAGCACGCCGTCCTTCGGATGGGACCATCGTCCCAGCCTGTACGATGTCAGGTACTCGTTAAAGACCCCTGCCCTAGGTGAATAAAAATTAGGCAATATTTAGGTGTCAGAGTGACGAAAGAGTACTCTGGTAGTAGGCGATATGACCTCGTAGTTAAAAGCCGGGGCATGAGTCATAATAACTTAACTAAACTTGTGAAATTTCTGTCAAGCTTAAATATTGTGAACCACCATATCTCAACTTATACTGTTCCTCACTATTTAAAACAGCTGATCTCATCGTTTTTGTTCTCCATTCATTGGTTGTTCACATTTCGTTTTAAAACAAAAGTCCATTTTTGTATATTTATTCACTAATTAAGTTACTTCACTCTTAACAGCTGTTTTTATACAAATAATAATAATTGATTTTATAATATATTAATAATCAAAAGAGCGCTCTGGTAGAAGGCGATATGACCTCGTAGTTAAAGCCCGGGCATGAGTTATAAAACCTAACCTAACCTATTAATAATCTTAATGTGTGTTTTGTTTACATCACACTGAGTATAAACAGTCATCCTCAGAATTACACTGAAACTAATGGGTTGTCAATTAAGTTCTGTCCGATTTATAAATTGGCATAATAAATTAATTTTTTACATCTCTGTGTTTGTTTATGTTAATTTTCAAAAGACATGGATTTGTTGGCTTCAGTTCTGAGTATTAAATCCTGTTTACAAAACAAAATTATCTCAAACAGTAATTCAGTACTCAACATGGACGTGACAAAAGAACATTTGAGGCATTGTATGCTTTTTGAATTTAATCGCGCTAACAATGCAAGTGCTGCGGCTCGAAGCATTTGTGCGGTGTATCCTGGTGCGGTAGAGGAGCGCACGTGCCGTAGGTGGTTCGAAAAATTTGGCAACGGTGATTACAGCCTTCCAGATTAATCTCGTTCAGGTAGACCGAAAGTGTTAGACGATGACTTCCTGAAAAAAGTAGTGGAGAGCGATCCTCGTCAAACTTTGAGGGAATTAGCAGAAAAGTTCGAATGTTCCCAGGCAACAATTGGAAATCGCCTCCAAGCACATGGAAAAACGATTAGAGGAGTATCGGTTCCTCATACACTCTCATTCAAGAACAAACAACAGCGACTTTCCATCTGTACATCATTGCTATCTCGACAGACGCAAACCCCTTTTTTGGACTGTATGATTACTAGGGACGAAAAATGGGTTCTCTATGATAACCCAGAGAAGAGGAAACAATGGCTAAGTGCGGGAGAAAAACCAGTTCCTACACCAAAAGCTGGGTTGCACCCAAAAAAGGTGCTGCCTTGCGTCTGGCGCAGTAGGCAAGGTATGGTCCACTTTGAGCTGTTAAAAACTAACCAAATGGTTACTGGAGAAGTCTATTGTCAACAATTAGACAGATTCAGTGAGGCTTTACGGTTTAAAAACCCCGCATTGGTGAACAGAAAAGATGTTATTCTGCATCATGACAACGCCAGACCTCACACATCCAAACTCACTCAGCAACAAATCATGAGTCTAGGTTGGCAAGTCCCCCCTCAGCCCCCTTATTCACCTGACTTAGCCCAATCAGATTACCAAAATTTTCGGTTGCTTGATCATTTTGTAAAAGGGAAGAATTTCAAAACACCTGAAGAGGTGAAATCAGCATTCCAAGCTTCTTCGGTCAAAAAAATCCATGCTTTTTTGTATTCGGGATTGATAAGATGCCCGAACGTTGGTTGAAGGTAGTAGAACTTGATGGAGAATACATTGTAGATTAAATATTTTTAATAATGTAAATATTTTTTTAAAAATGTTTACCGAAATTCGGACAGAACTTTTTTTACAACCCGATACAATGACACAAACATACCCCCTCGTGCCATGACTTGCATAGGAGTTTCCTATGCCCAGAAATGTCAGTTTGAAGTGAAGAAGTTGATATAAGAAAGACGTGGTTAGGTGACTTACCTTGTGACAGATGGGGGATCAACTATTTTTAAATTGTTTTATTTAATTTATGGATGACCTTTATGGCTCAGAAAAATGTTAACCCGAAAACGATGCTTAAACTCATAGTTTCGAAATTTTACAAATATTTATTTTCAACGATTTGCTTGTAAATCAGTACATTCACAGCCAAAAGTCAAAAAACCTTAACAACGAGGAATTTCCGTAAAATACAGACGGGAATGCCATATGCAAAGTGAGGGTAGGGAGGTGTGACAGGGTGCCGCAAGCAGGAACTCACCCAGAACATTGTCTAATAACACACAACACAATGCCTCACCTCAGACTAAGAAACATGTCTAGGGGAGACACAGCGCTAAAGTATCAACCAGGGATAATTTGGAGACATCTACTAAGAAACTTGTCATTATACAGCCTCGGGACCATCGCTTAACGTCCCATCCGAAGGACGGTATACTTAAGTTCATTTTTTTGCCTTATGAACGATGCATATTAGCCATGACTCTTATTAATGGTGTTTTACCTAATTATTTACGACATCCATGGCCCCGGGAGGAAGTTTTATCTACGAAATAAAACTCACTCCCGGACGGGATTCGAACCCGCAAACCAAGGTGAGACCATGCGACCAAAGCCCTACGCTCTAGCCCGCACGGCTACCATGGCTCCTCATTTTACTTAAAGACTCTACATAAAGGCTCTACATAAAAGGGAGGATTGTGGGTGGGGGGTTGGGCTTTGATTCGGTCCCCCCTCTCCCCTTTCCCTTCTAAATGTTAAGGTCCCTCGTGGCTTATGATTGAACTGGGGCTTATAAGGATGGGAAATGTCATGAAAATCCGGTCAATCATTAAAGAATAAGATTCTTATGCAGTGAGTCCAACCCTTCCCTTTTTTTCCCCTTTAATTTTTCCAAAAATCGGGAATACATGAAATTCCGATCAAAACACAACATCGAGTTTCTGACCGATGACATAACTTCCCCTATACGTTGTGGCTGGAAGTAAAACGACAGGTTTATTAACATTTTGAAGATGGAGTGAGCAGGTATTAAAAAGACACGGTAACAGTTATATTATAACCTGTCCATACATTCATTCTATCGAGAGTTATCGAGTTCCCCGTTTTTTTTTTTTTTTTCGTTTTTGAATTTTAAAATCGGAAAATATGATACTGCGGTGAAGACTCGCCTTCGAATTTCTCTTCGAATTACATAACTTGCTCTATACCCTCGTATGACTGGAAGTAAAACTACAGGTTCATTACCATACTCTGGTAAGTATCCTTGAACTTGTTACTTGATAAAAGAAAGCTTCTTTCATTTATATAACTCTGGTTGTCGTTCAAACGGTACTTCATCTCTGATGGCTATTCGTCTTGATGGTAACGTTATGAATTGAAATATTCAAATGGAGGTAGGTATTATAAAGACACTGAATAGCGGAGGTAACAGTTATCCATACATAAAGATGATTCGTAGATTCGTTCGTTGGCTGGTTGGTATACGAGTAGTATGGTACGGTAAGACGAGAGATGTGGAGCGTGTAGTCAGACTACCGTAATAATTACATCTCAAAACGTTCATAAACTATACGATCATGAACAAAACAGTTTTACTTTTAACTATTATTGTGTCAGACGTTATTTTGTCATGTGTTATATTGTATAATAATATAACAATCACATCAGAGCTGTAGTTCTCAACCTTTTTATTTAACACAAAGACTCTCTGTTAATTTCACTTATAATGGGTTTAACAGATGGAAGCTGAGGCTAAACGCGAAAAAGACAGAAACTAAGGTTTTCGCACTACGACGCATAAACCATGAAACACTGACACCGCTAAACAACAGAAACATCTCCTAGACACCAACACACCAGGCGGTGAAGTATCTAGGGGTGTTCCTAGACACCAAACTGACCTGGGGCCAACACATTAACTCCAAGTTGACATACGCCTACACTAGACTCGCCTCACTCTACCCAACACTACACTCCGACAGGAATGTGCCACACTACTCTACACCGCACTCATACGGCCACTCATCACATACGCCTGTCCGGTTTGGCTCGGAACAAGCCAGACCAACATTAAGAAACTGGTCAGGTTCGAAAACAAAGTTCTCCGCCTTGCCATAAACGCGCCTTGGATGGTAAGGAATTCTCAGATTCGCAGGGAGCTGGGTATTCCCGAGGTTAGAGACTTTATATTGGAGTTAGCGACAAGATTCAGGGCTGGGCTGCAGTGTTTCTGGAGCCGCTACCTTTGGCATTGGGGAACCTTTGCTGCACCGTCGTCTGAAGCCCCGGCTTCTACAAGACATCATATTTGAACAATATGCAATTCGTACATAAATACTTTTTTTAATTGTGTGTAGCGCCCATTGCGCTGAACCGAATAAAGGTTTTTATTTTTTTATTATTATTATTTTTTTTTTCCACTTACAATGGAACCCCTCTTAACCGGCCTCGAATCAACTTGTCATCGGATTAACCGGCCTATCCCATGGAACAGTTTTTTTTCTCTCCTTCAGCTTATAATAGCTGGCAAGTGACTCAAAAATTGATTGTTTGACAGGCCTTCCTGGTAATGTAAAATAAAACGGGGTGACGCCATGTTTAGGTGAGCAGTGTGTTTGTGTTGTGGCGGGCAGAACGGGGGAGGGGCAGGCAGTTCGTCAGTTTCATTCCCTTCTTGCTTCCGAGTCTATTTTTCTATGAATCAGTCAACATAGCGGGCTCCTGTGTTTCA
Organism: Aradus depressus; assembly: GCA_963662175.1. Lineage (NCBI taxonomy): Eukaryota > Metazoa > Arthropoda > Insecta > Hemiptera > Aradidae > Aradus > Aradus depressus. The sequence continues at coordinate 42,325,869 of OY759220.1, read as the reverse complement.
TTTTTCTTCGCCTGTTGCATTTTCGGAGCCTTTCTCCGAATTTCGTGGCAGCAAATTTCTTGAAAATTAGGAAAGGGAAAGGAGGAAGTTACCTTTTCTTTCAGTTTTGTTGTTGCCTTTCCCCGGTTATGATCTGTTAAATAAATACGGTTAAAAGTGGTAAAAAGACTTGACAGTGCGGAAACGGCAAAAAAGCTCTAAGAAATTTTATTGCAATATGTTGAGCAGCAAAGATTCAGCGGCATTGGACGTGGTGAACATACATGAACATACGAAAATGGAGAGACTTGGCTTTCAACAAAGGTAAAAAACAGAAAAAAAATAACTGATTTTTTCAAGCAATGATATATACATAGTTTTGTTATTACTACTAATCATACGTGTGTTACGACTCAAGTACATATTTATAAATCTAATTTATAAGCTATCTTAATGTATAAAATCTTTTGACGTATCCTATTACCATGTTATGGTTTAACGGAAATAAGAATTATCATAATTATTATTATCCAGGAGTTGAAACAATTTTGAGTACGCCGTCCTTCGGATGGGTCGTTAAGCGATGGCCTCGAGCCTGGACGATGTTAGTTATTCGATGAAGACCCCTCTATCCTAGGTGAATAAAAATTTAGGGTAGGGAAAATTTAGGACTCCCATAGTAGAGTCAGGCTCATGTCCACCAGAGTGACGAAAGATCTTTCATAAACTATACGATCATGAACGCAACAGTTTTACAGTAGTTCTCAACCTTTTTAAGACAAAGACTCCCGATGTGTTGGTCTTCATAGAATGATTTCTGTTAATTTCTTTTATTGACAGTAATGTGAACCAAGCTGCGCGCCCCTTTATCGCAACATAAAGATCTTTCGTCACTCTGGTAGTAGGCGATATGACTTCGAAGTTAAAAGCCCGAGCATTAGTCACAATAACTAATTATAGTATGTATTTAAAAAATAAAAATAAAATGAAATGAATAAAAACTGAATAAATAAATACTTAAAAATATATTAGTACAAAAAAAAAGAATACATAGATACATTTATAATAAGTAGATACATTTTTCAATTCATAAAAATTAAGTTAACTATTTTTTAAAACTCTTCGGAAGTGTCTTCATCACTACGGTCTTATGGGATCCTTTCATCAGGTCCAATGACGCCAATGTGCGAGATATAGAAAAGAAAAAAAAAACAGATAAAAAACCTAAGGCCCGGGTTACCCATGATCTTGACCTCAGTAAGCAAGCACACATACCACTGAGCTACCGGCGCCCAATTATACTCATTGAAAAGTTGACCTAGGTAGAAAGGAAGTGGATGGAAGTGAACTCCATTTCTACACTACGAACAGCTGTGGGCGTAATAACATCGTACAATGTTCGTCAGTAGTTTCAAATTTTATTTAAACTTAATTTTAATGGGAGTGCATCCCGCTACGTTTGTAATTGCTATTTTTTTTTTTTTTTTCTTTTTGATAAGGCAAAAAAAATAGGAGAAGTGATGCTGTAAAGTGTCGTTCTTAGAGGGTTCTGATAAAAATTAAATTTCTTGTCGATACATTCACTCTATCGGGGTTATCGTGTTCACAGACATACACACAGACCTCCCCAGTCGCCCCCGGCCCACCATAACCCCACTCTTTAAGCATTAGTCAGATCCCGAGCTCCCTCTACAGACACGACGGGAGATGTTGCACAGCAAGGTGCACCCGACACAATAAAGAGCAATAATAAAGGAAAACATGAAAATTCGTTGAAAACTGCGCATCAAATTTCTGACCGATTACATAACTTACCCTATAATCCGGACTAGATGGGACCGGACCCCGTCCGGATAACCGAAAGTCCGCATTAAACGGAATTTGCAGTAAAATGCACATGATAAATATTTTAGCGACTTTTTTTTCTCTCATAAATACACCTTTACCTTCAGCTTAATTTTATTTTCAATACTACGTAATGTATATGTATGTAGATGTAAGTTTTCGACCTACGAACTGAGATAGAGTTAACAAAACAAAACATCTTTGTAAATAAAACTCAAAATTTATTTATTGCACAGTACCACTGTACAAAACAAACCAAGGTACATTAATGATATAATGTAAAAATTATGAATTTTAAAAACGAAATATGTAAACATTAAATTCTGAACAGGAATATGAAATAAAACATAGTACGTAATGAAAACAAGAATAATATTTTTAGACTCACTGAAAAAAGTCCGTAATGTTTTTTTGCTTAAAGAAGACCGACGTCGTTTTGCCGTACGATCTTATAGGCGCCTCAAGGTCAGTAGTCAAACCCTCTCTTTGAATTATTTTCGTACTTACCGCTCGCTAAATTAAATTTTTAGTTTACTAAATCTTTATTAGTTTTTTTTCTAATCCCGTCCGGATTAACCGGATGTCCGGATTATCGGTGTCCGGATTAGTGGGACTCTACTGCATAACTTAATAGTAAATATACTTCTTCTGGTGTTGAAAAAGGAATTTTTCTTGTTCTGTTAAGGAAAGTTCGTTCTAGCCAGAGGATACAGAGTATTTATAGGAAAAATTTGATGTGGTGAAAGAGCAGTGAGGGGAGGTGAAGGGAAAATTCGGTCAGACAGAGGCTAACCATAGTGGAGCGTGACATGTGGGCCGACATTGTCCACGCTCTGTGCGTATCGTCCAAGAGGACGGACCGTATCGTCCACGCACCGACATACAGGCTGGGATCTAGACCAACCTGTTGTCTGTCTATTGAAATCAACACAGTAACCCACCGATAATTCCATTATCCAGTCAACATAAGGTTCTATTTGTGACTAGGTCGGTGGTCGTCTGTGTCATCTAAAATGGTGGAAAAACCACAATTCTTCAACGACCCAAGGCAGCTGGTGATTTAGATGTTCTAGTTTCTAATCGAGGTCATTTTACGAATATACCTATTCCTACACCGATAAAGAGGGTGAGTGGTTGCGGGAAAGGAAGCCATTGTTATCATGTTTCACAGTTTTAGAGGGAGATCAAAAATTGATTAATTCGTGCTGGGGAAGTACATTGTCTATGATTCACCGTATTTTGGATCTGAAATTCGATGTTGAGTTTTCAACAGAATTTCATGTTTTTCTGACCCAAAAATTTAAAAAAAAAATCTATCTGTCATTGAACACATCTCTCAATAGAATATAAGTATCGCTATGAAATTTTATATATGTATCTAGAACCCCATATGGGCGACATCAATTTATTTTCAGCTAAATCGAACGAAAAAAGTAAATGGCTACTAGGCGGGAAGATTAACACAAAAACTCTAATAACTGCCGTTCTAATGAATATATCCACTCAAAATTTAGTGTGAGGATTCAGAAGTCCCTATATAAGTCAACTAAGTATTGATAATTAGCCCAAATTGTGGATTGGTTTTTGGAGAAAGAGCGAAAATTTAGTTGATTAATTCGTGCTGGGAAAGTACATTGTTTGTGATTCACCGTATTATTGTTTTTTTTTTTTTTCATTTTTGGACAACATCGAATTTCGATTCAATCAAATATTTTTCCCTACACTTAGCTGTCATTCAAAGCACATCTTCTCTGCCCTATTTGGCTGAGAATCACTTGATTTTTTAATGAAATACTCCTGAATCCAAATATAAAATTCAATATTGAAACGTTCAATTTCATCGAAATTTAAAGAGCATAATTGACTACCTCAATGTTTCAGAAGCAATTACTGTCATAAGATTACAACTTCTAGCGTCCATTTGAATCTACAACTGTCATAAGATTACAACTTCTAGCGTCCATTTGAATCTACAACTGTCATAAGATTACAACTTCTAGCGTCCATTTGAATCTACAACTGTCATAAGATTACAACTTCTAGCGTCCATTTGAATCTACAACTGTCATAAGATTACAACTTCTAGCGTCCATTTGAATCTACAACTGTCATAAGATTACAACTTCTAGCGTCCATTTGAATCTACAACTGTCATAAGATTACAACTTCTAGCGTCCATTTGAATCTACAACTGTCATAAGATTACAGCTTCTAGCGTCCATTTGAATCTACAACTGTCATAAGATTACAGCTTCTAGCGTCCATTTGAATCTACAACTGAAGAAATAAACAATAACAAAACTGCACAAAGTCAAGAGACTCGTTATTTAATGGTTATTATAATATAATATATGATATCACTTGTGATGTATAAAATTACACACATTGTAATTATTAAAATAATATAAAATTAATTATATTTATTTGTATAAAAACAGTGAAGTAGGTAACTAAATTAGTAAATAAATGAAGTCACATTTTGTTTTAAAACGAACCAATGAGAAAGACGACCATCAGCTGTTCTAAAAATAAGGAGTGTGGAGAAGTCTAAGTTGAGTTGTGGAGGTGAGATGAGATGAGACATGCTAGGAGAGAGAAAAGTGTTTAGGCTTAAGGTGTGGTGAACCAAAAAGGTGTGAAATAACATTGAAATAGAATGTTTTATTAATATAAAACATTGATTTAGAATATTTTTTAAGAATTTAGTTTATAAGATTTATCTTTTAAATTGTTTAATTTTTGTTCCAATCTTAGTTTTTAATTTTATAATGTAGGTTTAAGTAAATAAATTCAATATTTGTTCTCTTATTCTATGCTATTCATTTTCCCTGTTAACCCAATAAGATAATTTATACCTTTGGATTAGATTGAACATTTTTGCAAAATTTAGAAAAACAAGATGCCATCTCTTTAGTAAATTTAGAAGAAATCCAAACGAAAAGTTTGATAATTGAAATTTTTTAAAAAATACTTGCACTTTCTTCAAAATTACACGTCCTGAACTTTTGATATTTTTTTTATTCGGGCCTTTTTCGGAAATAACTGTAAAAATCAAAACTTAGTAGAAGACCAGCTTTACAATTTCTACAGGAAATGTGGTGATTTTATTTAATACTAGCAGTAATACCCGGCGTTGCTCGGGGAACTTTGACTTTTCACCTAATATCTCTCATTCGAATCCAATTCAATTCTTCGACAGTACATTCATGATGTTATAATTTTCAATTATTTATATAGAATAAGCCTTATAGTACTTCAACGGCAGACAACACAGCTAGTATCTGCTTAATACCGGTGTACAGAAGAAGAGAAAGCTACATGTGAAATTCCTTCAGCTTAATGCACCCCACCCCTCAGGTTCAAAAAGTTGAAACGTCACAACGAATTTTCAAATTTTGTGTTGAAATTACTACATGTGAAATTCCATGACAATGCGACCATTAGTTAATGAGCTACCACTGTTTATATACTTAAGTCTACCCCCACTGTCCTCCCTTTCGTTCAATATCTTGAGAGGTCACAAACCCTATTTTTCTATTTGGCCTTTAAGAATACTACATGTGAAATTTCATGATAATCTGACCATTAGTTAATGAGCTACCGGTATCTTTATATTTAGGCCTATCCCCACCACCCCCCCTCCCTTTCAAAATTTTGGGACGCCACATAGCCTATTATTCAACTGGGGTCATAAGAATACTACATGTGAAGTTTCATAAAAACCCGTCGAGCCGTTTGGGCGTGATGCTGGAACAAACAAACAAATAAACCCCGTTTCAGCTTTATTAATATAGATTTCTTCCTTGATAATTTTAGTTGGAGCCAAACGGAAACGTATTTTTTCTTTATATTTGGTGTCTACTGAGCTCAGGATCGCAAGTTGGAAATCTAGACGGGGCTCTTAGTTGTTTTAACTGACTTATATTATTTATTTTTTTAAATATCCTTGAGCACTTCGTCCTTCGGTTGGGACTTTCCCGATACATCTGAATCTGTCTATCAGTTTCAACAGATATTAAATCTATAAACCGTTAAAAAGCAGGAAATATGAAGAATGGTATTTAGCCCTACTTTTTTCGAAAAAAATACCTCAAAGCCCACTTATATTCCACATTTCTTCCTTGATAATTTTAGTTGGAACCAAACGGTAACTTATTTTATCTCACATATGGAGTCTATCGAGCTCAGGATCGCCACTTAGAAATCTAGCCAAGGCACTTAGGTCAGATGTTTTAATCGAAAAGATAAAAATAAATTTGAGCACGTCGTCCTTCGGATTGGACTTTAGGCTATGATCGAGAGCCTTTTTGTATGTCAGGTGCTCGATAATGAGTCGTATGTTATGTAACTAAACCTAGGTAGCTAAAATTTCACTTAGGTTCAAAAAACCTTGAGCACGTCGTCCTTCGGATGGGACTTTCCCGATATATCTGAATCTGTCTATCAGTTTTAACAAATATTAAATCTATAAACCGTTAAAAAGCAGGAAATTTGAAGAATGGTATTTAGCCCAACTTTTTTCGAAAAACATTTTTATTTCGATTTTTGTGTAGGATTCAGATATCCCGGTTGTTCATCAGTTTTAACAAATATTAAACCTAAAAACCGTTTAAAAGCTAGAAATTTCAAGAATGGAGTCTACCGAGCTCAGGATCGCCATTTAAAAATCTAGCCAAGTCACTTAGCTCAGATGTTTTAATCGGGAAGATAAAAATAAATTTGAGCACGTCGTCCTTCGGATTGGACTTCAAGCTATGATCGAGGGCCTTTTTGTATGTCAGGTACTGGATAATGAGTCGTATGTTATGTATCTAAACCTGGGTAGCTGAAATTTCACTTAGGTTAAAAATAACCTTGAGCACGTCGTCCTTCAGATGGGACTTTCCCGATATATCTGAATCTATCAGTTTTAACAAATATTAAATCTATAAACCGTTAAAAAGCGAGAAATTTTAAGAATGGGATTTCTCCCGACTTTTTTCGAAAAACATTTTTATTTCGATTTTTGTGTAAGATTCAGATATCCCGGTTGTTCATCAGTTTTAACAAATATTTTTTTTTTTTTTTTTTTTTTTTTGGCTTTTATTCATAAAGATGCAACTGTTGCTAGGGGGCAACAACCAGCATCTATGCTGGTAGGTATGAAGACGTTGGCGTGAATGGCATGTGAGAGGAAGGCCACCCAGTGGTAGGTCCTCGGGACGAAAATTTATATTAATTATAAGGACAAGGGAAAAAAAATAAAATAATAATAATTAAAAAAAAAAAAAATAAATAAATAAAAAGGAATTGAAAGACAACTTTGATGGAATGGGTAAGAAAGATGATAAAAGTGAAGGAAAATAATGTAAAAAAATAAAAAAAAATAAAAATATTAAGAACGAATAGGAATTAAGGTGGCAGTAAGTCGAGGTTCCACCTCCTCTTCAACCTTCGTGGGGGGTTTTGTGGTAAGTGTTGTGAAGATAAAGTACGTATTTCTGGATTTGTATGTGTGTAAAGTTTTCTAAAAAAACGTATGTAAATAGTTTGTATTGTGTCGGGTACTGTGTGTATCATAAGATCGTTATGAAGTATTCTGTTGTTTATGTATGGGGGGCATTGTGTTATCAGTCTGAGGGTTTTTGACTGAAATGCCTGAATTCGTTTGATGTTGGATGTTTTTGCTGAACCGTATATCTGTGATCCGTATGTCCATAATGGTCTAAGTAAGTAAGTATAACAGTTCCGTTTTTGTGTCATGTCTAATTTTGATCGTCTATTTAGAAGTCCGTAGAGTATTTTGAGTCGACGGTTCAGCGTGTTTCGTGTGAGACGTGTGTGAGGATTCCATGTCAGTCTTCGATCCAATGTCAGTCCTAGGTATCGTACAGTATTAGATTGAGGGAGGGGCTTGTCGTAGATGAAAACGGGGGGGCATGTTTCTCGTCGAAGTGTAAATGTGATGTGCTGTGATTTTTCTGTATTTAGTTTGATTTTCCATGTGTTGCACCAGTTTTCAATTTGTGTGAGATGGTGTTGTAGTGTAAATGAGGCGTGTATGTGAAGGTCAGCAGCAGCTAAGATGGCGGTGTCATCGGCGTATGTAGCTGTCATTGTGTGGATGGAGGTGGGCATGTCAGATGTGTATATTGTATATAATAAAGGAGCTAAGACAGAACCCTGCGGTACACCCGCCAATATGGGTCTTATTGAGGAGATAGCAGAGCCCTGACGGACGGCGAAGTATCTGTTTGTTAGATATGAATGAATGATTAAGTAATATGTGTGAGGAAGCAACGGTCTCAATTTATAAAGAAGTCCCGAGTGCCAAACTCGGTCAAAAGCCTGACTTACATCAAGGAACGCCCCCGTTGCATAAAACTTTCTTTCTAGGGCAGACGCCACGTAATCCACAACCCTGTGTAACTGGTGTATTGTGGAGTGTTCTGAGCGGAAGCCAAACTGATGATGAGGTTAACAAATATTAAATCTAAAACCGTTTAAAAGCGAGAAATTTGAAGAATGGAGTCTACCGAGCTCAGGATCGCCATTTCGAAATCTAGACAAGGCACTTGGTCAGATGTTTTATTCGGGAAGATAAAAATAAATATGAGCACGTCGTCCTTCGGATTGGGCTTTAAGCTATGATCGAGGGCCTTTTCGTATGTCAGGTACTCGATAATGAGTCGTATGTTATGTATCTAAACCTGGGCAGTTGAAATTTCATTTACGTTAAAAATAACTTGAGCACGTCGTCCTTTGGATTGGACTTCAAGCTATGATCGAGGGCCTTTTTGTATGTCAGGTACTGGATAATGAGTCGTATGTTATGTATCTAACTAAACCTGGGTAGCTGAAATTTCACTTAGGTTAAAAATAACCTTGAGCACGTCGTCCTTCGGATGGGACTTTCCCGATACATCTGAATCTTTCTTTGGTTGACCATCTTCGTTTCTGGATGCTGCCTATCTACCAACAATGCTGTATTAATTTGTTTTTCAGAAAATATGTCAAAACGGTACCTCAAAGCCCACTTATATTCCACATTTCTTCCATGATAATTTTAGTTGGAACCAAACGGTAACTTATTTTATCTTACATATGGAGTCTATCGAGCTCAGGATCGCCACTTAGAAATCTAGCCAAGGCACTTAGGTCAGATGTTTCAATCGAGAAGATAAAAATAAATTTGAGCACGTCGTCCTTCGGATTGGACTTTAGGCTATGATCGAGGGCCTTTTTGTATGTCAGGTGCTCGATAATGAGTCGTATGTTATGTAACTAAACCTAGGTAGCTAAAATTTCACTTAGGTTCAAAAAACCTTGAGCATGTCGTCCTTCGGATGGGACTTTCCCGATATATCTGAATCTGTCTATCAGTTTTAACAAATATTAAATCTATAAACCGTTAAAAAGCAGGAAATTTGAAGAATGGTATTTAGCCCGACTTTTTTCGAAAAACATTTTTATTTCGATTTTTGTGTAGGATTCAGATATCCCGGTTGTTCATCAGTTTTAACAAATATTAAATCTAAAAACTGTTTAAAAGCTAGAAAGGGGAGAGTAGGTAATCTGTATATATTTTTTAATAACGATTTATTTAATGTTTGGGGCGCAGGCGCAGGTAGCGTGCTAACCTAGTAAGTTCAAGATCGCGGGTTTGAAACCCGGCCGAGGCCCTAAGGTTTTTTATCTGCAACGTGAAAGAACCTTATGCACGCCGTCCTTCGGATGGGAGGTTAAGCGGTGGTCACGAGCCCGTTAAATATCAGTATTCCGTAAAGACCCCTACCCCTACCTCAGGTAAATAATAATTTATGTGCAAAATCTAGGACTCCCACGGTAGAGTCGAGCTCCTCTCCACCAGAGTGATGAAAGAACGCTCTGGTAGTAGGCGATATGAACTCGTAGTTAAAGCCCGGGCATGAGTCACAATAACTAACCTAATACCTCCCTCTTGTTTGAACAGATCATTTATCATATAAAAAAAATCTCATCTATTCGGCCGACAGCTTTGGGAAATTTGGTGATGCTAGCTAATGACTAGGACGGTGAAGGTCACGTGCGACTTGGGACTGTTTGAGATGTGGTTCTGTTCGCCAGATAGCGGGTTGGGTTGACGGTGGAGAAATGGTGTTAATGACGAGGGGACAGGTTTGATGGCTCAGGAAGGACACATTCAACTGGGATGCTCCACTACGAAGGACAGAACACCGAACCAAACCAAATATCTACAGAAAAAATATATTGTTTCAGTTCTGGTCTGATGAAGAAGTGGCTATTATGTTACACTAGCAGGTTACAGAGTGGGCTTTATAAAGGCGCATCATACAAAATTTCATGAAAATCTGATCATCCGTTACAGGGCTAATATTAATTTCATATTTGGGCATGTGGATCTGCATGCGCATATCCGTTCGTTTTTTCGTCACCAGGTTTTTTACTACAGTAAGAATGTTTTCCCTCTTTAGGGGGTGGGGCGTGCAAGCTATGATGTTTACACAGGGATGGCCACACACAGGGGCATATTAGAGTCTATTATCCATATATCGTGACTCAATTTGACTATAACCTTCATCAAATGGGTGATCTCAAAACCTACATTATGTCTGGGAGGGACCATAACAACGGTTAAGACACTCTGAACACTTCCGTCTCAAAAATAAGAGGGAAATAAAAGTCAGAGGGTTTCCTTCCACCTGGACGACGGGAGAGGAAGAACCGTTACTGAAGAGAAGTAGACTGTGGTAGGGGAGTTGTAGGATACACCTGGATCTAGCCGACCTAGCAACCCGAGCGGGGGGAATTTAGACCGCTAGAGCGAAAAATAGGGGGACCACCACCGCGGTCATGTCAATAATAGGGCTGGATTTGAGGCTCAACTCTCCTGTACAACCTGGTCCCACTTATAGTCGGCATTAGCATGAAGTTTACTAAATGGGTTTGAAAAGAAAATCAACGACAATGTACGTCCCCAAACAACTATGTTTCCGCTCTTCCACTGAAACCAATCTACAGATCAGTTTGAAAATTAATAAGTGACTTATTGAATCCTCATAAAATTTTGTATCAGGAGACACGGCAGTGTCTCTGGCCAAGTCAGAAAAAAATGTCGAAAGACACTGCTGTGTTACTTTTCTCGTGACACCAAATGCCACTTTTTGCATCGAAAAAAGTATATTATTCATTAACAAAATGATGTTTTTTCCGAGATAGCCGTCTGGAGAACTGCGAGCTGAACAAAAAAGAAACAAGTAGACAAAAAGAATCATTTTTGACCAAGTTTCGAAGGGTCAAAATTGGTAAAAAATAACTTTTTTTTCTTTTTCATTTTTCAGTGTCCGGGCGTCCGGATGACGTCATCAATGTTAATATATGGCGCCGGTAGCTCAGTGGTATGCGTGCTTCACTTCTGAGCTCAAGGTTGTGGGTTCGTAACCCGACCGAGGCCCTTAGTTTATTTTATCTGGGAGGGAAAATAAACTTAAGCACGCCGTCCTTCGGATGGGACGTTAAGCGATGGTCCCGAGCCTGTACGATGTCAGGTACTCGTTAAAGACCCTTGCCCTAAGTGAACAAAAATTTATGGTAGGCAAAATTTAGGACTCCCACAGTAGAGTCGGGCTCATGTCCACTAGAGTGACGAAAGAGCGCTCTGGTAGTAGGCGATATGACCTCGTAGTTAAAGCCCGGGCATGAGTCATAAAACCTAACCTAACCTAACCTATATATTGTGATGTACACTACGGAACATTTTTTAATGAATATTTTAATGAAAAGAGGTAATTTTTTTTATTATAATCTAATATCATATATATATTAGATATATATCAAGGTGTTTAAGAAAACAAAACAAGAAAACATATAAAACAGCTGTGAAATAGTGTAAAATGTAATAGAGTCGTGAGCTAGCTCTTAAACGGTGCAATGTGTTTTGATATGTTTTTTTAAATAAAAATGAAGTTGAACAATTAGATGAAAGTTGACTGGGGTGGAATTAAAGTGTGAAGAGTTGACGGGGTCTGGTTTTTGTGGTAGAGGCGTCGAGAAGGTACAATTAATAATATATATTTTTCAATATGCCCAAATAAAAGAAAGAAATAGTTTTTTAAGTATTAATTTAATGTTTTTGTGCCATTGTAAATTTTTGTTTTGTTTGTTCAAATGTTAAGTTTTTTTAAAATTTAAATATGTAAATATAGATAATAACCCAAATATTTGTCCTCTTCAAATTCTATTCTATTCATCTTCCCTGTTGGCCCAGCAGTAGTATCATTTGAAAAACCTTTGGATTAGAAATTAATATTATTTAAAATTATTAAAAATTGGTATCTCTTTGTGAATCCAAGTGTAAAGTTTGTTTAATTGAATTTTTTTTCGTTGTATACGTGTACTTTCTTAAAAATTGCACGTCTTAAATTATTGATAATATTTTTTTAGGGCAATTTTCGGCAAACTACTGTAGAAATCAAAATTTAAATAAACAAAAGAGATCAAATTTCTACAGGAAATGTGGTAGCAAATAAGTTATTATCACATTTTTGGCATATCCCTTGTGTGGACGATTTTCGCCACAAAGCCCCATCATATTTTGGCAAAACCTTGATGGGAGAATTTTTTTATATTAATTAAAGTAAGGGAAATAGGTTGAAAAAGATGAAAAGGATAGAATAGAGACAAATAAGGGTTACATTTAATTTTGAGAAATAATATTTTTTTTTTTCAAACTTCAAAAGAAGGTTACTATTTTAACATTGTTTTTGTTTAGTATTAATATATTTAATAAAGTAAGAAAATGCCAATTACCAGAGGAGAGGCGAAGAGATTGGAGGAGGAAAGTAGAGAGGAAAGATCCGATATGGAGTTATCGGAAGATAGAGAAAGGGAGACTCCAGCCGCAATGGAGTCCATGCAGGGTACAGGTGAGGAGTCGCAAGGGGAGGGGGTAAATAAAGATAAAGAAAAAGAGGGCATTGCTGCTCCTGATATGGAATGGCTCCGTGTTGTGTTGACAAAGTTAACTGGGGATATGGGAAATTTAAGAGGGGATATGAATCAAAAAATGGAAGAGCAAAGTAATAAATTAGGAAAATTAAGGGGGGATATTGGAAATATCAATCAAAAAATAGAAGAACAAGAAAAAAAATTAAGGGGGGATATTGGAAATATCAATCAAAAAATAGAAGAACAAGAAAAAAAATTAAGGGGGGATATTGGAAATATCAATCAAAAAATAGAAGAACAGGGTAGAGATTTAAGGAGGAATATGAAAGAGCAAGGAATAGAATTAAGGGGGGATTTGGAAAATATAAATCAGAGAATAGAAGAACAGGGAAAAGAATTAAAGGGAGAGATGGGAAATTTAAGAGGTGACATCCAATTTTTGGAAGCGAGATTAGATAAAAAGGTGGACAATTTGAAGAACCAATTAGAGAAAATTCAAATAGAAAATGAAAGAGTTGAAAGTAAGATAGATAAAGCAGGAGAAAACTTAGAAAAGCATTTAAATCAAAAAATTAACAAGGTGGATGAAGGGAATTCTGAAGTAGAAAAAGAGGTTCTTATTATTGACAGTCAGTCACAAGTTGATGAAGTAGAAGGAACAGAGAATAACAGTGGGGAGGAACAGACCCAAATTTTAGAGAAAGATGTGGAAGAAGAGAGTCAAAATGTAGAAAAATTAGAATTAAGTGAAATTCAAGAAAATAGGATTAATATTGATGTGGATGGACAGAGTGAAAGGAACATTTTGATGTTATTAAACGAAACAAACGAACAGACTGAGGACAACAAACAAAAGACAAATTTTAATTTTAAAGAAAATATAGTTAAAACTTACAGACAAACTGGAAATAGAAAGGAGGCTAATAAAAGTTATAAGAACAATTTTAAAAAGAGAGTAAAAGCATTCAAACAGGTATTAAGGACAAAATTAACACTGAACAAATATTTAGAGAAGGGGGAGGGGATTTTTAAAGACATAATTCGCCGGGGCATCCGGAAAAAGATAAAATTAAATTTGGGCTTTGCAATATAATTGCATTAGCCACTTTTTATAGTGAACCTATTTTTTTTTGCAACTCGGATGAGTTTGAGGAAATGACTGACAGACTAACATGACAGAATTAGGATTAATTTAAAATATGACGAAGTGACATTGGACTAATATAATAGTATGAATGATACATTTATTTTTGGATGAGAGAATTTTGGTATATGAAGAGTATGGATGAATTTTGGTATAGTTCTGCGTTTAAATTAATTAGGATTTACATTTTTTTTTAGGATTAGATTAGATGTTAGGATCAGTATAAAATTAATCTAAGATTATATTTAGGGATTAGTCATCCAAATTTAACATATACAAATTATTTATTTGAGACTTACATGTTAATAATGATATTATTGAAAATTAAAACATATACATACAACTGATTTTTTTTAACGAACATAATATGGAAGAAGATAGATTTTTTTTTAATTATATTTTTTATTACAAAATGTTAGAAAGATAAAATCAGCAGGCTGAGAGATGCCTAGATCTCTTTGGAGACATGACGAACTTCCTGAGGCCGAGTCAAGGGGACAGATTTTCTGTTTCGGAACTGTTCAGCTAGGATACCGGACGTGACTAAATCATAATAATATTATAAATTAGAAAGACGAACGAAACTGTATAGAAGCCTTGAAAGGATAATATATTTTATAAATGGTATGTATGCATAGGTTATTAAGTTTTTGTTATTATAAATTATATTATTTAGACAATTTCATTTATTATTTGAGTAACATGTTTTTTCTACGTAAATTTGTTTAATAGAGAGAGTAGATGAGAATGAGAAGAGTTGTAGGAGCACATTATATAACTTTAGGAATAGGAACAAACAAAGGGTAATATTAATTAGAGAAGTTTTGAATTAATTGCTGATGACATTCTTTTAGACGTCGGGATTATATAGATTTGTTTTGGGAGAAATTATTTTTTTTAATCCTAGTAAGAGCTAGTGATTAATTGGAGATTTATATTTTTTTTTGATCTGCGAGAGATGATTTTTTTTATGTGTCGACTAGAAAGAACTAGCGATATATTGGAGATATATATTTTTTTTTTGCGTGGAAGATGATTTTTGTATGTCGACTAGAAAGAACTAGCGATATAATGGAGATTTATATTGTAGTGTTGGTTGCCTACCTGAGATAGGAGGAACCGTATTTTTGCTACATCGACGAAAGTATTCTTAGGGTGTAATTAGTTAGGGAAGTAAATTGAAATGAAATATATGTGAGATACATTTTTTTTAGTTAGGAAGTATGAAGGACGTCTCAAAGAATTTAATACCTCAAAAGACAAGTACTATATATATATTAAATAAATTAAATTTGTATTCCTTATTACCCGGCGTGAGGCCTAATTTTCATTGCTATGATATATTTTGGAAGTGTGATGAAGTAAATAAAAAAGGATTTATTTAATTTTTATTTCAAGTAAATTTTTTTATATACAATCTTTTTATATAATTATTTTGAATACATACAAATGTTAAATTGATGGTAAAGGCGGAAAGTAAAATTAATTGGCAATTTCTTAAATCTGCATCCAACTTGATTATTTCCAAACTTGATTTCATGACTATGACTGATCCTGTAAATATGTAAAAATTTAGTATTATATTTTTTTTTATGTTCAATTAGTTCAAATTTTTATAAATTTAAGTTAACATTTTCTTTAGGTTAAGGATTAATTGTAAATTTTTAGATTAATATTTGTTTTTGTTTATTAGAAATTAGGTACATATATATATAAGTTTAATAATTGTAAATAGTTATAAAAAAATAAAAAATGGGCATATATGTATAAAAAGAGCGTCGAATTGGGCATATAAAAAATAAAAATAAATCAGTGAGTGTAAGTGAGAGAGAGACTTCGATACATCGTTGAGCAATGAGTTGAAGACACCAAGGAGCCAGCCAACATGTGCGTTTGAGGAGGAAGCTAATCTACCTGTGTATTGGAGGAAGACGTTAATCCATCTGTGTATTGAAGGAGGAAGCTTATCATGTGGATTCGAGGAAGAAGCTAAATCAACCTGTGTATTGGAAGAAATTAAATCTGAAAGAACTTATAAAAAAAAAAAATTTTGTGAACAAACATTTTTTTTTTTAAAGAAGGAAAAGGCAAATGTGATGTACACTACGGAACATTTTTTAATGAATATTTTAATGAAAAGAGGTAATTTTTTTTATTATAATCTAATATCATATATATATTAGATATATATCAAGGTGTTTAAGAAAACAAAACAAGAAAACATATAAAACAGCTGTGAAATAGTGTAAAATGTAATAGAGTCGTGAGCTAGCTCTTAAACGGTGCAATGTGTTTTGATATGTTTTTTTAAATAAAAATGAAGTTGAACAATTAGATGAAAGTTGACTGGGGTGGAATTAAAGTGTGAAGAGTTGACGGGGTCTGGTTTTTGTGGTAGAGGCGTCGAGAAGGTACAATTAATAATATATATTTTTCAATATGCCCAAATAAAAGAAAGAAATAGTTTTTTAAGTATTAATTTAATGTTTTTGTGCCATTGTAAATTTTTGTTTTGTTTGTTCAAATGTTAAGTTTTTTTAAAATTTAAATATGTAAATATAGATAATAACCCAAATATTTGTCCTCTTCAAATTCTATTCTATTCATCTTCCCTGTTGGCCCAGCAGTAGTATCATTTGAAAAACCTTTGGATTAGAAATTAATATTATTTAAAATTATTAAAAATTGGTATCTCTTTGTGAATCCAAGTGTAAAGTTTGTTTAATTGAATTTTTTTTCGTTGTATACGTGTACTTTCTTAAAAATTGCACGTCTTAAATTATTGATAATATTTTTTTAGGGCAATTTTCGGCAAACTACTGTAGAAATCAAAATTTAAATAAACAAAAGAGATCAAATTTCTACAGGAAATGTGGTAGCAAATAAGTTATTATCACAATATATATATATATATATATATATATATATATATATATATATATATATATAATAACAAATAACCCAATATTATAACGATAACGAAAAAAATACAACGATAAAATACATTCAGGAAATTGATAATAATAAGAAAAAAGTGTGTGTTTGTTATTACGTGTTCAAACCTGTCCCAGTTTTCTAACCAATTCCAGTTTAATAACTGCTAATTAATTGTTTAATATAGGTATATTATTATATCGTATACATATATGAAGCGCAAATTTCTGAGCGAGCGGAGCAATATTTATAATTTTGCAATATAAATACAATATTTATCTTTACGAATACAGTATACACCTTACTTGGCCGTGCTTTTCAGTACAAGAGTACAACATCCATCTTAGGCCCCCCCCCTCCTATTCAGTGGAAAATTTACAACAAACTTCTTTCAAGAACTATTGTCTATTCCAAAAAAAAAATTTGTCCAGTTTTAATTTCTTGTTCTCCCCCATGGGGTTTCTCTACATCAGGAGAACCTGGACAGTTTCACTAAAAGGACCGATGGGAGTGTCAAAATTTTATTTTTTCGGATACATCAACTGGATTTTTGAAATTCTTCCTGTAGTTTACAGTTTTATGCTGTAATCCTAGATTATTTAATTCAATATTAAGTAAAATAGTTGACATATTATATTGTTTAAATTGAGAAATACAATTTTTTTTATGAACTAGATGTATATATATTATTTCCTTCCCCCGACGTAATATTAATGTTATTATTATTAATTATGCGAATTACTAAAAAATTGGGCGCGATTTAGGGTGGAGGCCCGATTCGGAATAATTACAGTTTTTTTCTTTTTAGTATATATGGTTAAGATTCAAAACCTATCAATTATATTGTCTAATTCTACAAAAAAAAATTATATATAAGTATATATATTTTATGTACAACAAACAGACGGGATACAATATAGAAGTTAAACAAATTCTTTGTTTTATTCATTTTAAAAATTGAATGGGTTTTATTGTAATTTTCATTTGATTAATGAAATGATCAGAGAAAGTTACTCTAACCATTCAACAAAGAGGGGGTCAGTCAGTGTCATCAACCATGAAGCCAGGAGATAGTCCAGCGCCACTAACCACACACACAACAGTAAATCATTATAATAATAAAAAATATAGCTACTTACATTTCTCATGAGGACGCCACACCGGGAGAAGTCGGTAACATGAAGAAGATACGAGTTCCTCAGTGTGTCTGTAGGATCTGGAATGATGCGACAGGACGGATGACTGAGAGGGTCAATACCCCGATCATCTGCGAATAGAGGATCACCCCGGAACCCGTCCGGACGTTTGAGGCGAGCTGTCATCGAGTCAACCTTTCGGGCACCCTCCGAGCCGAATGTACACTCGATCTCTGAAACTAACCAACAAATAGAAGAAAAACTTAGTATCGATCGATATGGGGAGGGGGGGGGGGGGGGGGGGGTGAGTGAAAGGGTCGATACCCTGATCATCTGCGAATAGAGGATCCTCCCATAAAAAAAAGCTTAGTGTGAAAAAACAACAAAAAGAAAAGCACCCTCGGATATCCGGATTGGGTAGGAAATGACGGCATGAAAGAGGATCAGCTTTTGGGGAATGGATAAAGTCATCTGGTGATTAAGATCCATTGGCACAAGCCATTCCCACTATAAACTTATGCAAACTACTAAATAAGAACAATCTTATGTGTTGTGATGTTAACAATTTACACACATTAAGATTATTAATATATTAAAAAAACAATTATTATTATTTGGTGAAAACTGACATTATTGCAGAGATATTGTGAAATAATTCAAATGGACTTGAAAAATAAAACTTGTTTATTTAAGATGTTGTCTGATTTCACTAACTATATATACAAAGAGACAGGACTGTTGTATATATAGTTAGTGAAATTAGACAACATCTTAAATAAACAAGTTTTATTTTTCAAGTCCATTATTATTTGGGCTGTTAGGAGTGAAGTAACTTAATTAGTGAATAAATATATGAAGTCGCATTTTGTTTTAAAACGAAATGTGAACACCCAATGAATGGAGACAAATGATGACGATCAGCTGTTTTAAATAGTGAGGAACAGTCTAAGTACGGATGTGGAGGTGGACAGTCTTGAGAGAAAAGTGTTTTTAGGCTTAAGATGTGGTGAACCATATAGGAGTAAAATTTATAAATTTAAATATATGTTTATATGCCCAAAAAAACCAAAAAAAAACATTAAATTGAAAATGGCTATTATATTTAAAAAGAAGAGACTAAAAGTAGATGTAAGATTTATTTAGGAAAACAATAAGGCATCTCATTGTTATATTTAGAAGACATCCAAATGAAATAATTATTAATTTAATTTTTTTCAAATACGTGCACTTTCTTCAAAATTGCATTGACTTGAACTTTCGGTATTTTTTTAGGACCCTTTTCGGAAACTACTTTAGAAATCAAAATTTAGTAGTAGACCAGCTATAATTTCTTCAGGAAATTTGGTAATATTATAAATATTTTTATTTAACATTTTAATTTTAAATTTAATTCTTTTGATTATTACAATATATTATTTAAGAGGATTGTTCATGTTTTAGTATATGCTGCTAATGCGCCAAAGAGTGTGAACCGCCTTGTAGTGGCAGAAAAACAGGAATAAAATGCTCAACAATTTCTGATTGAATCAATGAATTAATTGAAATATTTTCTTATGTCGTCGTTGTCATTTAATTAAACATAATATACCTATTTGATTCCCATTCTAGAAAGGTTTCTTGCATTCTATCCCTATTATTATTAGTTTATTATATTATTATAATATACCTATTTGATTCCCATTCTAGAAAGGTTTCTTGCATTCTATCCCTATTATTATTAGTTTATTATATTATTATAATATACCTATTTGATTCCCATTCTAGAAAGGTTTCTTGCATTCTATCCCTATTATTATTAGTTTATTATATTATTATAATATATCAATTTGATTCCCATTCTAGAAAGGTTTCTTGCATTCTATCCCTATTATTATTTGTAATATAAACAAGCCCGTTGCCAAGGCAACGGATTTAGAAGCCACTATACATTTATTTTAAACCGAATTTAGAAGACGAAAAGAAAGTAAAAGACAGTTAATTATTAAGAAAAGATTAAAGAAGAAAAAGAAGAGAAAAACTGCCCACATCAGAAAGAAAAGCCAGCTCAAAATTTTGAAAAGGAAGCCTGTTCCAAAAATGATCCAATCATAGAGGACGGATCCAATCCAAGGCTGTAGAATGATCCGAAAGTGTATTTCACCGAAGTTTGAATACTGTTTTTGAAAAAAGTAGGAGTCCAATTGAAAATCAAAACCGCAGAAAATTAAAAGAATATTTAATAAGAAAGAAGAAAAAGAAACGAAGGAAGAAGACGCAAAAAAACTTTGTAAAGTTGAAAATTATCAAGTTCAAGAAAACAAAACAGCGACGGAAAGACAATATCAAGCTACCATTTCGAAGGTGTAAGGCAGTTGTCCTCCAGTCTTTGTATAGGACAAACCTGTGTTCCGAGGTGTCTAATTTAAAAGTTATAACTCTTGAAAAAGTGGTGGAAAGTGGAATAGAATGTAAAGTAACATTGAAAAGAGGCGAACTGATGGAGGATGTAAATTTTTTTGTTTAATATTTGTATGTAAATAATGTTAATTTTTAATTTAGTTCAATGGCGTCATGAACGTGAGTAACCTTTATATTTTTTTTTAAATGGCTGATCAGCAAATTATAAATAAATTTTTCCAATTTTTGTAAATTCATAACCATGTTTTAATCTCTTTTTAATTCCCCAACATCTCTCTCAATGAAATTCACATTTCAAAACTCATAGGCCTTGCGAATCAACACCTTTGAGATAAGCGCCAATCGTTATCGGGACACAATATTTAATAATCTTAATTTTCAGAATCACACCGGGAGACTTTTGGATTTTTGGATTGGTGCAAGTAACGTAGTTTGAAAATTTTACGGAGTTATTTATAACATATGTTTTTCATTTTTTTAAGAGCTTCACTCAACCATATGGTAGATTGTTTTATTTTTGAAATTATAGAGTTAATTAACTTAAATTTTTTTATTATTGTTCAAAATAATATTCATTTTTTTTAAATTTATTGTGAAAGGCAACAAGTAAATATATTTAATAAAAAACCTTTCATTATGGCATATCCCTTGTGTGGAAATTAAATTCAATTCATTTATATACTAAAGTAATATATAACAATAGTAACCTCATTTAAAACTAATAAAACCTTTCATTATGGCATCTCCTTGTGAGGATAATTTCTTGTTTTTTTTATTTTTGCATTCTTTGACCAATAAATAACTCGCATAGAGTCACCGAAATATTTTTTTTAATAAAGAGTAAATATGCCTAAAAGATGCATTTATTTAAAATCAAGAAAAACAAGGCCATGAGGAGATTTGAGTTCCGTTTGGAGAGAGGGGAATATACTACATGAATTTTTGTTTATATACATATAAAAATATTGAACCAACATTTTTTTTACAGTCATATTGATAATTTTTTTTTGTTTGAATTCGAGATATTAAAGTTATTATTTAAGATGAAGCTCACTAAAGAGCAATCAGACAAGATGGATAGATTCATGGAATTAATGACCCAGCAGTTAGCAAATTTAAGTAGCAAGATGGACGAACAAAAAACAGACATGAACACAAAATTGACAAATCTTAGTAGGGATATGGGGAACAAATTAAGAAACATAGAGACAAATTTAAGTAGTAAGATTGACGAACAGAATCAAATATTAAGTAGGATGATTAACGAAAGTAGAAAAGACATAGAAAATGTGAGGGAAAATTCAAGTAGGAGCATAGGCAATTCCGAAAGGAATCTGAATGTAAACGAAAGATGTGATAATAGTATAGAGAATATAGAAGATCAAAAAAATGTAGAAAATATTGAAGATAAGAGCAAAGAGAGAAAGGTTCAAACTGTAGAAGTAGAAAAAGAAACAAACTTAGAAAATTTAGTAGAGGAAGTCAAAATAGTCTCGGAAATTAGTTCTAGAAATAGCTTAGAAAGTGAAAGGACAGATTTAACAGTTAAAAAGAATTTCCAAAGTAGAGTAAAATCGGTAAGAAAATTTCTTTCCAAGGGAGAAATTAAAATGAATTATCAGTTAGTGCAAACTAAGGTAGAATTAAGAAAATATGATAGTATGACTGTTGTGCATGAATGGAAAAATTATTTAAGAAAGAATTTACATGAGACTAGTTACCAGGTGGAAGACATTTTTAGAATACAATACAGAAAAACTGAAGTAAAAATTTATGAAATAAGGGGAAATGAGAAAAATGACGCAATACTGACAGACAGACTACGTAAAATTTTATTTAGTGTAGGGGGGAAGATATTTGAAGACATTATACGGCGAGGTATTAGGAAAAAAATATATGCAATCAGTTTAAGGCTCTGTAATTATTTAATTGCATCAGCCGAACTTACAGTAAGTAACTATTTTTGAAACTCGAATGAGTTATAGACAATAACAGACAGACGAACTGAGCAAAAGTTTAGACAGAAAACTACGGATAAATGATATTTGCAATTGATAAAAGAATAAATGAATATTGTATGAATGAAGTTTATTTGGAATACATACTTGTGTTGTTGTTAAATTTATAATATGTTAAGGTAAGGGCTTGTATTAGGTTAATAGAACGTAATCATGATGTTAATTTTATTTCGAAATGGTGTTTGTAAACAAAGGGGTAGAGAGAAGGTAACATCCCATGGAGAGGTTATAAACATGACCGAACTAGTTAGTTTATGATGAACGAGACCGAACTAGTACAGAAGGTGATCAACCTGGTTCGTAAAGTGAACCGTTCATTTAGTGACCGGTAACCGTACTTTTGGATAGGGATATCCGATTTTCATGTAATTAAACGTATATATAGGATTTTTTTTTTAGTAGATTTTTCTTTATTTAGATTATTAGTAATTAATCGAGAATGCAAGATGGAATAAATGAAGTAGATTAGTTTTTTGTTTGTAGTAAATAAGCAGGCGGAGACTAATTGATCCCCTGCAATAAGCAGGCGGAGACAATTTGTTCTCTTGCAGTATTTGGCGTCTGCACTTTGCTCAGCCTGGAAACAGTAGACAGAGAACTAGCCCGGTCTCTCCGAAGCTTGACGCGCTTCCTGTATGTCGAGTCACAGGACTGGTTCCCGACAGAGCTGTCGCTTGGTGTCGGAGAGAGGGAGTGCAGATTGCCTCCTCTCTTTGGCATTGGGGGTCAGTATCTGGAAGGAACGGTCCAACTGGGGGCCAGAGAAGGATTTTTAGCTGATCCTGTGATAGCCGAACCCAGCCAATCTCAGGAACATTTAGACAAAGCTAATACACATAAAACATACATTATTACGGGGATTTATGATTTATTTGATACATTTAAGTTACACCGTACGGACAACACAACATTAAGAAACGAAATCATTTTACATTACTCAACTTACACAATACACAGGAGGGGATTTTGTATTATTTTGCATTTTTTTATGATTTTATTTGTATATAGTGTAGATGTGTTAATTTAGTATTAGAGGAATGAATGCTGGTACGAAAGAAATTGAGAGTGGATGATCGCGATAGTATGTAGGAATTTGTTTACTTTAAAATAATTATATTATAAAATTTTTTTTGTGTTTTGAACTAAATATGTAACAATTGAATTAGGATTTAATGAAAAATGTAAGACCGTAGGAAAAGAAAGATAGGTGGATATGATGGCAAGTTAATATATACGGAGTCGACGATTTTTTTTTAAGGGTAGAGAATGAAAAGATGATGATTATTCGCGGGAAGAATTAAAAATTTTATAAATAGTTTCATTTAGATATGTTTTGTTTGAGATAAAAGGGGATATAATATGATTAATAATAAAATAATTAGAATACATGGGGATAATTTTTCTTTGAGACTTACCAGACGTTACTGAAAACTTAGATATTGAGGAAGTTATTTGGAAGTTGGAGCTATTAGAGAATAGATAGCTAGATATTTATTTTTTTGTGAGATAGCCTACCCAAGGAAGGGAGGATCCACATTTTCTGCGACGATATATGAGAATAATAATCTACGATGATATAAAAAGTTATTAGGGATTTTTTTTGAGATTAGGAAGTTGAAGATTTTTTTTTGAGCTATAGGAGGAGTTAGGGAATGGGCGAAGGCCTAGGTAACGTCGAAATAATGGGATAAGGAATATTTATACTTTGTAGGGGGGAATTTTGTAACTTGAGAAGTTGACATAGGAAGTTGAATTTTATTTGAACCAAAGATATGTGAAGAAATATTTAGAAAATGATGATGAGGAATGAGGAACTGAATTTAGAAAAGCAACCCAATTATTATTTTTTTTATTTATGATTTGAAGTAGAATATAAATTTTTTTTGAGATTAAGATAGAAAGAAAGATGGAAAGTAAGCAAAGATATTAAGTGGTGAAGCGGCAATATTATAATTAAATATAAATTTGGTTTGTTTTGGGACATATGTCCAAAGGATATTAATTACAGTAAAATTTGCATTTAGATAATAATATGTTCAATATTTTTTTTTATATATGAAATTTAAAAGACAATTTTATTTGTCTTCCGCTCGTCCAAATTGTAAAGGACTGAGCTCAGTTTATAATTAGTGTCTAAAGAATTTTTTTTTTGTTTAATGTAAATTTGTTGTAAATGACAGTGGGGAATGAAGTGAAGTGACAGGTGCGAGATGAATTTTTGTTGAGGTGGTTTGTGAGCGTAGAGACACCCAAAAGTGCCGGTTCACGACGACCAATTGGAGGACGACAGGAGTGGATGAAGGCAGAAAAAGGACCAGGATAAAACAGATGAAGAGGGAACCTTTGGAACAAAAATTGTGATTCTAGAAACACAATTTTCGTCCCAGAAAAAATAGAAGAAGGCAATGTAATATAAACAAGCCCGTTGCCAAGGCAACGGATTTAGAAGCCACTATACATTTATTTTAAACCGAATTTAGAAGACGAAAAGAAAGTAAAAGACAGTTAATTATTAAGAAAAGATTAAAGAAGAAAAAGAAGAGAAAAACTGCCCACATCAGAAAGAAAAGCCAGCTCAAAATTTTGAAAAGGAAGCCTGTTCCAAAAATGATCCAATCATAGAGGACGGATCCAATCCAAGGCTGTAGAATGATCCGAAAGTGTATTTCACCGAAGTTTGAATACTGTTTTTGAAAAAAGTAGGAGTCCAATTGAAAATCAAAACCGCAGAAAATTAAAAGAATATTTAATAAGAAAGAAGAAAAAGAAACGAAGGAAGAAGACGCAAAAAAACTTTGTAAAGTTGAAAATTATCAAGTTCAAGAAAACAAAACAGCGACGGAAAGACAATATCAAGCTACCATTTCGAAGGTGTAAGGCAGTTGTCCTCCAGTCTTTGTATAGGACAAACCTGTGTTCCGAGGTGTCTAATTTAAAAGTTATAACTCTTGAAAAAGTGGTGGAAAGTGGAATAGAATGTAAAGTAACATTGAAAAGAGGCGAACTGATGGAGGATGTAAATTTTTTTGTTTAATATTTGTATGTAAATAATGTTAATTTTTAATTTAGTTCAATGGCGTCATGAACGTGAGTAACCTTTATATTTTTTTTTAAATGGCTGATCAGCAAATTATAAATAAATTTTTCCAATTTTTGTAAATTCATAACCATGTTTTAATCTCTTTTTAATTCCCCAACATCTCTCTCAATGAAATTCACATTTCAAAACTCATAGGCCTTGCGAATCAACACCTTTGAGATAAGCGCCAATCGTTATCGGGACACAATATTTAATAATCTTAATTTTCAGAATCACACCGGGAGACTTTTGGATTTTTGGATTGGTGCAAGTAACGTAGTTTGAAAATTTTACGGAGTTATTTATAACATATGTTTTTCATTTTTTTAAGAGCTTCACTCAACCATATGGTAGATTGTTTTATTTTTGAAATTATAGAGTTAATTAACTTAAATTTTTTTATTATTGTTCAAAATAATATTCATTTTTTTAAAATTTATTGTGAAAGGCAACAAGTAAATATATTTAATAAAAAACCTTTCATATTAGTTTATTATATTATTATAATATAAAAACTTATATAATTATATATTTACATATGTAGGCATCTATTATAATGTGAAATAAATATTTCTTATTCTTACCCTATTTCAGCATTATTTTTGGAAGAAAAAAAAAAAAAAAGTATGGTAAATTGACAAATTAGTGCAATTTTGATAAGAACTCGTACAGTTTTAAATGAAACAAAATATATCAAATTGGTACTCATTTTACGCAGAATTGGGACATAACTGAAGAGATTAAAACAATAAAACATTTGCCAAGAATGATTTCCGAATTACCTTACTTTTTCCTCCTCAGCAACTGGCCTATATTTGTCAATAAAATATTTCAAGTTCAAAAAAAAAACTAGGAAATTAAGTAGTTTTTTTATTTTGAGTTGTGAATTACAACTGAGTTTTAATTAGCAAAACAAAATGTAGAAAGGTAGACTTGTCAGTGTCTTTTATGTTTATTATTTGGGAGTTTTGAAGTGAACACAATGCAGTGGGGTTGGGGAGCATCCACCTTGAAATACCGGGGAAATATTGTGTTCAATCCGCCCCGCGCCCGGACCCTCAGAACATATTTCGTATTTCTCTGTTTCCGTTTCATCTATTCATCCGATTTTCAATCTGAAAAATGATTTGAACTCATTGAAGTAGAACTTTCGGCGCCGTAAATTTACATTAGAACTAAAACCGGGACATTTACCTGACCTTAAGAGGAAATGTTCACTTTATTATTTATTAAAAAAAAAAAAAAAAAATCAACAATTATTCTTTTCAACTTCAACATACATGGAAGGTGGTTTGAATTTTTGAACAATAGCAAAAAGTGACATCTTTCTTTATTCATCTCATAGGCAGTGCTAATAAAGAAGGATGATCCAGTAGAACCTCTATAAGTCGAACATCATGGGAAACGCCAAAAAAAAATCGAGTTATAGAGTTTTCAACTTATGGAGGATTTCGACTTAGGCGGATTTTGATTCGACTTGTAGAGGTTAAGATTCATTCTAACTAATTTTGAGTTAGAGAGGTGAAATTAATAATAATTCAAGTTACAGAGGTAACAAAAATATTTATATTTATTAGGTTAGGTTAGGTTTTATGACTCATGCCCGGGCTTTAACTACGAGGTCATATCGCCTACTACCAGAGCGCTCTTTCGTCACTCTGGTGGACATGAGCCCGACTCTACTGTGGGAGTCCTAAATTTTGCCTACCCTAAATTTTTATTCACCTAGGGTAGGGGTCTTTAACGAGTACCTGACATGGTACAGGCTCGGGACCATAGCTTAACGTCCCATCCGAAGGACGGCGTGCTCAAGTTTATTTTACCTCCCAGATAAAATAAACTAAGGGCCTCGGTCGGGCTACGAACCCACGTTCTTGAGCTCAGAAGTCAAGCACGCATACCACTGAGCTACCGGCGCCCTCTTTATAATTATTATAAATCAACATTATTTCAAAACATCCTTAAAATAAAAAATACGTGGTATATGTAGGTATTAAAAAAAATCAGTAATTTTTTTTTGCTTTAGATGTTCCTAAATTGTTTTCTAAGAAACAATGGTGGTACATTGTCGGCAAATTCTTAAAGTCGGTAACTTATTTTTCTTCGAGCTATAGAGGTAATAAGTTTCAAATAATCGAGTTGTAAAGGTTGTAAAATAAAACATTGCTATGTTCGAGATACAGAGGTCCAATTTATTTTTTCGAGTTATAGAGGGAAAATATGTACCAAAATGGCTTGTAGGGACTCACTGATTATTTCGACTAATAGAGGGTTGAGATTTCGAGTAATGGAGGTTTTGGGGCTTGAAGAGAAAGGAACAAAACTTTTTTTCGAGTTTTGGAGGTTTTCGACTTATCGAGGTTCGACTTAAGAGGTTTTACTGTATATGCTGAATAGCAGGATCTCATAGGCAGTGCTCATGAAGAAGGCACTGAATCTAGTATCCTTGTTGGAAATGTCATCCTTTCTCCAGAACGTTATTCGGTCGCTGCTGCCTTTAAAGTCACCTCTCACTTTTGAACTAAAAAATTAGTATCTTCAGAGATGTATGAGTTCCCTGACATTAACAGAAGTGATAAGTAACGTTTCATTTCGAATGTCTACCTGGAGAAAGGTGATACGATTTTTTCTGTGTTCGTGGATAATTCATACAGTTAATAAGAGTTATCCTCAGTAGTTTTGGCTAATGCCAAGAGTATTAACAATATATTGCATTCAAAGCTATACGTTGTATAGGGGAAGTTATGTAATCGGCCCAATAACACCCGATAGAATGAATATATCGACACGAAATTGTATATGTGTATCCAGAATCCCATAAGGAAGATACATAATGATTTTCAGACAAATGGACCAAAGGGAAGGGGGGGGGGGGGGGCAAGGGGAGGGGGCTCAACACAATTCTGTAACATTTGGGAAAAACTAGGCAAGTCCAAAATCACAGCTTTTCAGGGCAGCGCTTTGAAGTTTTCTGTTTTCAGTGTAAATCGAATTTTTTTGATAAATTATTTTTGCAACCGCCATTATTCAACAATTTCTCTATATTTTATTGTGGAATGCATATATATTAAATTTTGTAATTTTATCATATATTTTCAGGACTTATCTAAAATTGCACCCCCATTTATCTAGTTAATCACCCGAAATCAAAAGAATTGTCTATTTTACACCATCACTTACCTAGTTATTCACGATCTTATCTAGTTTTTGCCAATGAAAGAAGCGTTTCAGAACTGCATAACGGTAATTATCCCTTTACCGCATCTGGGCAAATGTTTGTATAAGCAAGATAAATACGTTTAACCAATTTTAGGGCACGAACGCGGTTTTGTTAAAAATAGATAAATGCAATTGTAATAATCCATACGTAAATTTCCGAGTTGTCTAAAAATGCCCAATGCGTTTTCAAGGATACCATTGACATTACGACTTGCATACTTTTACACGATGTATAGGACACCAATATGGGTTGCCCAGAGTATTTATCTCAATTTGGACACAAATCGACTTATCTACTTTTTTCCAAATGGTACAGAATTATCCCAATAATTTCCGATGTAATGAATGTGTCCACATGAAATTGTATATATAAATTCAAGGCCTCATCAGGTTGACACCTATCAATTTTCCGCACAATCGGCTGAAGGGAAGGGGTGGACCAGAGGAGGGGGCTCAACTCAACAACTCCAACATCTGCCGATCTATGGATTTTCAGCCAAATTGTTAAATTGGATTCAGAGGGAGAGCGGGGGCTTAGTTCATTTATTCACGATGGGGAAGTACATTGCAGGTTGATTCACTTGACAAAGTATTTTAGTTCTATCCGTAGTGTTCTTAAATTTTAATAGTCCTCAATTGGATAAGGTTTACTTATTGGTCTTCCGTTTTTATGCTCCATTGCTTGCGCTGTTCTGTCTCCCAAGACGGCAAGCACCGCTAGTCTACCCTAGACCCACCCCACTGTTTTCAGTTTTTACCGCCAGAGTTCAACCTTAAAAAAAAAAAAATTCTCCTCACTTGACTTTTGTTAATCTCTTTTTCAATTTTGGGTTTTCTTCAACTGCGTGGGAAAAATGATTCCACATGAAAAGGATATTTAATAAAATGTTAGTCAATAGACGAAAAAAATTATAATAATAGAATGAAGACAATAGCTGAGATTTCTCGCCATATTGCTCAATTCGGTCTTACCAGTAACCCGTTAGTACAGACAACTGCAGCAAGTCGTGTAAGTATCGACTTGAAATGTATGTAGAACAAGTCGAACATCAAGGGAGACGCCAAAAAATTCGAGTTATAGAGTTTTCGACTTATGTCGAATGATTTCGATTTAGGCGGATTTTGATTCGACTTGTAGAGGTTAAGATTCATTCTAACTAATTTTGAGTCAGAGAGGTGAAATAAATAAAAATTCAAGTTACAGAGGTAACAAACATATTTATACTCATTATAAATCAACATTATTTCAAAACGTCCTTAAAATAAAAAATACGTAGTATTAAAAAAATTCGGTAATTTTTTTTTGCTTTAGATAATTGGTAATCCTATTTATTGTATACTCCTAAATTGTTTTCTAAGAAACAATGGTGTACATTGTCGGTAAATTCTTAAAGTCGGTAACTTATTTTTCTTCGAGCTATAGAGGTAATAAGTTTCAAATAATCGAATTGTAAAGGTTGTAAAATAAAACATTGCTATGTTCGAGATACAGAGGTCCAATTTATTTTCCCGAGTTATAGAGGGAAAATATGTACCAAAATGGCTTGTAGGGACTCACTGATTATTTCGACTAATAGCGGGTTGAGATTTCGAGTAATGGAGGTTTTGGGGCTTGAAGGGAAAGGAACAAAACTTTTTTAGAGTTTTGGAGGTTTTTGACTTAACGAGGTTCGACTTAAAGAGGTTCTACTGTATGAACTGGATCTTCAAATGAACCAAACCTAGTCACTAGTTCTGTCTCTAGGGAACAGAGCAATTTGAGAGCCTGGGCAAGTTCATTTATTTTTGTTATTTTAACATTTTTCCCACCAGAACTGAACTCTGGGGCTCAACTAAACCTTCAAATTCTTATAGAATCCAAACCCCACAATTCCGTATACCTTCGTAAAATCACAAACACTCCATTCTACGTCTCCAATGCTATCCTTCACAATGACCTGCAGATTCCCTTTGTAAGGGATGTAATTAAATCCCGCTACAGAAAATTCCACTCTACCCTTTCCTTTCACCCTAATCCTTTAGTCCGCAGACTTGCCACAAGAACCCTTCCTAATGTTCATCGTTAGTAAGTCAACTCTCGATAAGTCGAACTTTTAGGGACTGGGCAAAATTGTTTGACTTATTTACAACTCGACTTACCAAAGTTCGACTTATCGAGGTTGATGTTCGACTTATCAAATTGGAAAATGAACATAAGGAAGAGTAATATATAATATATGTACTGTAAAGTAAAAAAAAAGTGTATTAAGAATATGTATAAATGTACATTAATTCATACAAATGTAAATAATTTTTCTATGCCTTTGAAATAGTTCCCAATTTTTTTTAATATATATTTTTTTCTTTAGTTAGAAATATCTTGGAGACTTCATTTGGGATCCCAAATTCTCTGGCAATAACCGCCTTACTTTTTTCTCTTTTGTCCACTTCGCAAATAAACTTAAGCTTTTCACTCACTGAAAGAATTTTTAGTTTTCACGGGGGCATTTTAACAGGAAAAAACTTGGGACAAACCAAAAGTTCGAATGCGGCGCAATGACTGAATAACAACGGTGCAGTAGGTAATGAAGTAAACATTCAAACCAAAACATTAAAAAGTAAACAAACATTCAACGTAGTTCGACTCATTGTGAAGGAAGTCTCCTCACAGACTTATTTACGCATAGTTCCTGGTATTGGGCCCTAATTCGACTTATTGAGGTAATATTTACGTTACATGACATGGGACCAGAGAATTTGTTCAACTTAACTAAGAATTTGACTTAATCGAAGTTCAACTTATCGATAGTTGACTGTATAAGGTCGAATCAATAAGAAGTGGAACTTTCAGGTCTCAAATAGCTAAGATGTTATGCATAACAAGGGGAAATACAGAGAAACAACTTTATAACGTACATTGTAGGTGCGTTATAGAGGGGTGTCCGTTGTGGAGGAGCATATCACAGAAATACAGTGGAACTTTCCTCAACGGACATCTCATTTACCCGGCATCATCCCATTCATGTTTCCAACTTCTATTAACCGAACCTTCAAATAAACGGATAAGGACAGTGATGGTATCCCAGATAATCTCCATTAAGCGGCCAGCAAAGAAAAAATAAACCTTATTTCCACGAACGACAAATGTTGCATTGGTTTGTTTACAATGTAGAATAATCCGAATTATATATTTTATAATAATTTTCCCTTTAAATCTTCCTCGAGTGATTCCACTGAAAGAATAAGTGTCGTGCTTACGGGGTTTTGACTTTACATATGAAATTTCGTTTCGATACATTCATTACAATGGCAGTTAATAGAGTTTTTGGTAAAGCCACTTCCCTAATCCCTTCCATTCTTTCCTTTGTCCGATTTGGCAGAAGTGTTGTCCTTAAACGGATATACAGATATAAAATTTCGTGTCGGTACATTCATTCTATCGGGATTTGTCGTGTTCAAAGACATCCAAGTGTTAGGCTTTCATTGTCATGAAATTTCATATATAATATTCTTAAATGCCAAATAGGAAAACAGAGTGTGTGACGTCACAAAATTGTGAACGGGAGGGGGGGGGGGGGGGTTGTGGAGGTAGGCCTAAATAAAAAGATATCGGTAGCGCATTAACTAATGGTCGGATTGTCACGGAATTTCACATGTAGTTTTCCTGAAGGCCAAATAGAAAAACAGTGTGTGACGTCACAAAATTGTGAACGGAAGGGGGGTTTTGGGGGTAGGCCTAAGGTCGGAATTTTACGAAATTTCACATGTAGTAGTCCTGAAGGCCAAATAGAAAAAATAGGGCGTGTGAGGGCTCAAAGTTTTGAACGGGAGGGAGGGTTGTGGCTCCTCGCCTCAGCCGATATCGCTGACATTTGATTGGTTATGTCCTCATTGGATTTTAATTTTAAATACGAAATTTGATGTTGATACATTCATTACATCGGCTGTTATTGGGATTTTTGAAAAGGGCCCCCACCCCGGGAACTCCCCCCTCCCCTCAACCGATATCGCTGAAAAAAGACTGGTCATGTCCGCAGTGGATGTTAATTTTAAATACGAAATTTGATGTTGATACATTCATTACATCGGCAGTTATTGGGATTTTGAATTGAGGAATCTCTTAACTCCCCGTTCTCTTCCACCGACCTTCATAATCTTCTATATCAATACAGCTGAAACGGGGTTTGTTCGTGGGTTTGCTCGAGCATCACGCCCGAACCGCTGGACGGATCTTCATGATACTCCACATGTAGCATCATTTAGACCCTGATTGAATGATAGGCTATGTGGCGTCACAAAATTTTGAAGGGGAGGGGGTGTTGTAAGGGGGGGCCTAAGCATAAAACTTGCTCTAGCGCATTAATGGATGGACGGATTATCATGAAAGTTCACATGTAGTATTCTTAAAAGCCAAATAGAAAAATAGGGTGTGTGACGTCACAATATTGTGAACGGGAGAGGGGTTTGGGAAGGTAGATCTAAGTATAAAAATAGTGCTAACACATTAACGGATAATCGGATTGTTATGAAATTTCACATGTAGTAGTTTCAAAAACAATATTTGAAAATTGGTTGTGACGTCTCAACTTTTTGAACCTGGGGGCGGATGAATGCTGAAGGAATTTCACATGTGGCTCTCTCTTCTTCTGACCGCCGCTGCAAAGTAGATACTAGCTGGGGTGCCTGCCGTTGAAGGACTATAAGCCTCATTCCATATGAATAATTGAAAATTATAACATCATGAATGTACAGTTGAAGAATTGAATAGGACTCGAACGAGAGATATTAGGAGAAAAATCAAAGTTCCCCGGGCAACGCCGGGTATTATTGGTAGTCTATATTAGTAAAGCTGAAACGGGGTTTGTGTGTTTGTTTGTCTGTTCCAGCATCACGCCCAAACGGCTGGACGGATTTCCATAAAACTTCACATGTAGCATCCTCTTGAGCCCGATTGAATAATTGGCTATGTGGCGCCCCAAAATTTCGAAAGGGAGGGGGGTTGTAAGGAGGGGCTAAGCAAAAAAATAGTCTTAACTAATTAACTAATGGTCGGATTGTCATTGGACCCCGCACATTTCTTATGTAAATTGGCCCCCGGTTAAATTGGTTGAAAGTGTTACCTGTGATAGATACTGAGCTCCTGAACAAATGTCTCCACAGACTCGAAGCTAGAAGAATCGAATATTTTGGAAAAAAACGCATTCAAAGTCAACCGTTTTCACAACTGTCTCAAACCTGTGAAGTGCTATTTTTTCGAAAGGAAATTCATTTTTCTGCAAATTGTTTTCTTTTTTTAAATATTGTTTATTCTTCCTATATGATATTTTATTTTATCATTATTAGGACCAATCCGAGGCATATTGCGCGCATTACCTAGACGATTACAAACGTAGCACCGCATTTGTCCTTATTTATACATATGTAGTATTCTTAAAGGCCAAATAGAAAAAAGGGTGTGTGACGTCTTTAATTTTTGAACGGGAGGAGGGTTGTGGGGGTGGGCCTTAGTATGAATAAAGTGGTAGCTCATTAACTAATGGTCGGATTGTGATTAAATTTCACATGTAGTATTTCTGAAGGGCAAATAGAAAAGTAGGCTATGTAGCGTCTCTAAATTTTGAATGGGAGGGGGGGGGATTGGGGGCCTAAGTATAAATATAGTGCCAGCTAATTAATGGATGGTTGGATTGTCATGGAATTTCACATGTAGTATTCTTAAAGGCCAAATTGAAAAAAAGTATCTGACGTCACAAAATGTTTAACGGGAAGGGGGGTTGTGGGAGTAGGCCTAAGAATAAAAATAGTGGTAGCCCATTAAGGACTCCCCTCTCATGGAGGGGTGAACCAAGTAGGAGTGAAATAACAGGAAGATAGATGTGCAATGGAGGTACTTTTATTTGTTTGTATGTTTTATATGCCCCAAGATAACTTCAATTTGAAGAATGGCCAATATTTATTAGTTTATAAGATTTGTTTTTTAAAAATTAATTCAATGTTTTTTTTATTTATCATTATTTAGTTAACAAATTTATAATGTAGATTTAATTGAATAAGCTGAAATATTTGTTCTCTTATTTTATGTTATTCATTTCCCTGTTAACCCAGTAATATAATTGATACTTTTGGATTAGATTTAACATTTTTGCAAAAATTAAATGGCATCTCTTTAGAAATTCAAATGAAAAGTTGGTCAGTTGAAATTTTTTTAAAAATACGTGCACTTTCTTTAAAATTGCACATCCTAAACTTTTGATATTTTTTTTAGGGCCCTTTTCGGAAATTACTGTAGAAATCAAAATTTATTAAAAGACCAGAGATATAATTTCTACAAGAAATATGGTAATTTTATTGTTTATTTAATTATTATTCATTTTATTAATTCAATTAATATTTATATATAATTTAAAACATTTATTTCTTTATCACATTTCATGTATAATATATATAGTTTATATAATAATAAAGTATATTTGTGTATAATATATAATAATCTATTGTAATATACATTTATACTATAGCTTTTTATGTATATAATGTGTATAAAAAGTGACCCACTTACCATCGTAATTTTGACCAATGGACGTTCGAATCTGTAACAAACACAAAATATGTATTAATTTACAAATTTTATATATATTTTTTTTTGTGGTGGAGAGGGAGGGGGGGGGGGGGATTCAACGTAGCAACAAGTGGTGTGGTCATCAGCGTCAGGGGGCCTACAAGTTGCTGTAGATCCAGTCCCGTGAATCAACTCCATCCTTGCTTAGTCGTATAGCAGATATTGGAGGACTACATGTTCTGCAGTCTTGATGTCACCGCACGAACTCTTCGGGCTGTTCTTAGTCTTAAAAAAAAAAAGAGCTTAGAGTTAAAGTCACCATGACCAGATAATATTTGTGTCATCCAATGATCACATAGAGTCGAGGCATATCCGGACATCCGATGCGTATGGCGTTGTTGTTGCCATTTTTCAATTTCCAATTCTGGACGATATCCTTGCAACGCTCTGGTCCTGACTGTCCGCGCATTTCTTCCTCCATGGCTAGGCGTAAAAGCTCATCAATATCTGCGCTCCTAAAGGCATGTTGCATCTGCAGAAGTACACTCTTCTGTCCCTCCCCTCATAACATTATTTTCTGCAAGTGGACAGATGACGTCTTAATGCGTTACGTTTTTCTAAGACCACCCTCCCTGACACAAAGTTCAAACCGGCCACAATATCTCAACACACATACTGCAGTGGCAGTATTATCGGCATATAACTACTAGTAGATCCTTGGATAAGTGGCCTCTCTCCCATCATTATGGATAATATACGGATTAAAGTGGTAATCCCTAAACGCTTGGAGTACGTTTTATGTTCTTAGTTTTAAATAATAAATAACACGTTTTAATTATTGTTATATTTGCTAATTTGTTCAGCACTTTATTGTTCACATTGACTTGCTAGAAGGTAAGTTGTTTCTCATCCTATTTCCAGCTCCTGTCATCTTCTCAACCTTTATTTCGTGCTACTCACTTTTTTTTTTTACACAACAATAGTTATTACAATATACAATAGTTATAATCCTCGACAAGTTTAGCGCTCACATTTCAAAAAATTATACTTTTCTGTCTTCAGTTTCTTATTTATTACATTTTGGTTCACTTTCATACAACATGTACCAGCTATAACCGTTTTTGAAAGCTTATGACTAGAGTTCAGGGGCGTAGCCAGGATTTTAGCAGGGGGTGGCGGGGGGAGGGGGGGGGGGGGGCAAAGTTAAGCTACGAGGGTGGGGGATATATACTCCCGGGGGGACAGCCCGCAGTTTCCGTGGTTAGCGTTGCAGACTTTTTGTTATTAATTTGGGAGACACGGACCTGTAGAAGCTCCCCCTGAGGTAACCACTGACTGTAATACTTAAGTTGACATTACATGAGCAGCAAAAATGCGGAGCGCAGCAGCAGCGAATGCACGCTGTTGTTTCTGTGCTTTTAGAATTGAATGACTCACATCCTATAGCGTGCATTTGCTGCGCTTTGTAAAATCAGCTGTAAGAGTATAAAGTTAGTTAGTTATTATGACTCATGCCCGGGCTTTAACAACGAGGTCATATCGCCTACTACCAGAGCGCTCTTTCGTCACTCTGGTGGACATGAGTCCGACTCTACTATGGGAGTCCTAAATTTTGCCTACCTTAAATTTTTATTCACCTAGGGCAGGGGTCTTTAACGAGTACCTGACATCGTACAAGCTCGGGACCATCGCTTAACATCCCATCCGAAGGACGGCGCACAGTGTGAAATTTATGAGTTTTGTTTTTCAAAATTCGAGCTCCCGTTCAATTTTTGATCAATTTGGATGACTTCTAAGTTGAGGAAGGCGGACATATTGTGGAATTTGTAATAAATACTTCAACTATTATATCATTATATAATAATTGTTATTATAAGGTATGTAATTACTACAATATACTGCCTTAATATATAAATTTGGTTTAACGGTAATAAATATTATTCTAATGGGTGTGTTTGGTCATGCGGTGTGACAGCCGTCGGGCGGAGTCAGTGAGCATGTGACATGAAGCAACCCCCCCGGAACAGGGAAGTGTTGTGTCTCCTATCTCTGTCAAGCAGGGCACAGAGCGACCACTAGTAAACATTCTTATAGTACATCAGAGGGGGTCAGGGCCGGCCTTAGGGCGGTGGGAGCAGTGCAGTCGCACAGGGCGCCACGGTGTTGGGGGCGCCATTTTCTGGGTAGCATAAAAAAAAAAAAAAGCGCTGCTGTTCTTTTGCGTACAAATGTCAATGAATGACATTTCATTATTCCAAGCAATTCGAAGTGCAGCACAAACTTATTGGTGAAAAAAAAATGTAAATAAAAATGTATTTTTCCGAGAAATTTCAGCGAACAGTTTTAAATATTGAGAAATAGTGTGTAAATTGACAATAAAAAATAGTTCTAAACTGAATGTAGAATGATCAATAAGTTTTGGCGACCCTCAAAAATAACCAGTGATAATTGAAAGAAAAATCTATGAAGGTGCGCATTTTTTCATACTCGCACCGGCCGCTATCTCACCTAAGGCCGGCCCTGCCTGGGGTAGTATATCGTGGCATGATGGGGTAGTGGCGGCAGGCTCAGGTAATACGGCGCTCGGTGTAAGGATTGAAATTGGATATTTTAATTAATTTACAAGCGGTATTTGGACGCCCTCGTTATATAATATATTCGAATGTCAAATTTTGCAATTTAAATATGCATAAAAACAAACAGTCCTCGATGGATCACCGGCACTGTACATCCCCTGCATTGATTGAAAATCAACAGGTGTCGTTCTCATGGATACGCATACGATAATCCTTCGTACAATAGCCAATGCTCCTTACTACGTCTCCAACAAAACCCTTCACACTGACCTTAACGTACCTTTCATCACAGAAGTCGCTAAATCCAAATATAAAAAAAATTATTTCCCCTTCTTAGTTCCCACAATAATCCTCTAGTCCGTGCCCTCCATGCCCTTCGCCAACGACGGCTTAAGCGTTAATGGCCTAGAGTGATTAGCTATAAATGAGTGAAAAACATTGACTAGGGAGTGTCACCACTGGGTGATTTCTCCCCTCATGACATTTTGACATTGCCATTATCTCTTTATTAGCACATTTGCTTGTTGTATTTATTTGTATACTGTTGTAAATAGCTATTAGTAAAAAAAAAAAAAAAAAAAAAAAAAAATCATCAGAATCATGTTCAGGCTTCCTCCTCTCCTCCGGTCGATTTGACTGAAAATCAATAGGTGTCGCCCTTAGAACATTCTGGATATACATATAACATTTTGTGTGGATACGTTAATTCTACCGGAAGTTATCGTGTTCACAGAGCACATACATTTCTTTTTTTTTCATTATTGGAATCAGGGGATCGGAAAGCATTAAAATTCCTGTGAAAACTTGATATCAACATTTTGACCGTTTACATAACTTCTTCTATACTTCATGTAGAAAAGTATACAGTTGCTATTTGCCTATGGCGCCATAGAACGATTGTGCGGCCCTGGATACGGGACAAGTAAGACAATAATTATGTATTCCAGTTTTCTCTACAACTATTGTAAAGATTTTTTATTATGTCATAAACAAAAGCGGTATCTTCTAAAATGCACTTAGGCCCTGGAGTAAAGTGGTATCAATTTTCGTCCGATTTCTGCCCAAATCTAAACACATTTAAGTTAGCACATGCGACTTCTACATTCCAAATTCCAAGTTTTTAGCTATAATAGTTCTCGAGATTGACCACATATACGTGTACAGATTTACATCATCGCGAAAATGGTCAAAACAACGTAAAATTCTGACGAAAACTAAATTTCGAATTTTTGCATAATTACAATACTTCCTTATAATGTATTTATGAGAAAGTAATAAAATAATAATACAAATAGGACGGTTAAAAGAAGGAATAACCATAAAGAAAAGTGGAGCAAAGTTTCCAGTCTAGTGGCAGAGAGGTAACCTTCACTTAACTGACCGTACCGAACTATGATTTATGGTAATTAAAAGAACGGTTCCTACCTCTTTGTACTTATCTTAGTGTATTGTAAGTATACAGCTACCTCTATGGAAGCTGCTGCCAATCTTATCATGAGCTAACTAACTATACTATACTCATCTATTATAGAAATGAAATGAAAATAAATTTTATTCTGGGACCGAGGTCAATACATGAAACTCACTGAACAGAGCAACAAATACAAATAAAATAAAATATCAGTAATGAGATAAAAGTGCTGCAGTGGATAGAAACAAGGACAAAATGAATATAACTAAATAAGAAAATACAATAAAATAAATAATGATGAAATAAGTAAAAAAAAAATAATAATAATACAAAAATAATTAAATTAGCTTTATTATGAAGAAATCATACGAAAATAAATGTGTCTAAATAAATATAAAAAACGTAAAAAATTTTTTAAAAGAATATAAAAATCAAGATTATGAAGGAGGAAATCTAGACCAGGCTTGCAATAAAATTATTTTAAGAAAAACTGATGAAAAAATAAATAAAATAAAAGGATGAAAAAAAAAATGAATAAAATAAATACGGATAAAAAGAGAAAAAATTGATGTTACGGAGAGGGAAAGTTTGGAGGACGGGGAATGAAAGGCTAATCAGAGGGAGAAGATTGTTTATTGAGGAGGCATTGGAAGCTGTTTTCAATTTGGTTTTCATTAAATACATATTTTGAAATTTTACAAATTATAGGGGAAGTAATGTTTTCGGTGGAGTTTTCAGCGAAATTTCATATTTCCCGACCTTCTGATCCAACAATCGGTCAAGTGCAAACTATACTTGCACAATTAGTGTTCCGTGCCATCAGCCCCCAGTTATAAGGAAATAAACAATTAAATTGTTTAT
Organism: Aradus depressus; assembly: GCA_963662175.1. NCBI lineage: Eukaryota > Metazoa > Arthropoda > Insecta > Hemiptera > Aradidae > Aradus > Aradus depressus. The sequence goes on along the minus strand of OY759220.1, from coordinate 42,285,806 downwards.
AACAATTGATCGCGCTAGAATTTTTCAATCCTGATAATTTTGGCTCAATTTACACCTAATTCTCAATATTACAATGTTCATTTTTTTTTTTTCAGATTTTTCTGAGTGATCCTTGTGGTGATAAGGTTGAGGGTCAGCAATTTTGAAGCGTTTTCCCTGAAAAATGTTTGAAAAAATTCATTTAAAAAATACATCATATATATTGTTGCATTCGTGCTTCAATGCCCTTGAAAAATTTGTTTTTTCCATTTCCCAATTTACCCCCAAAATCAAAATTAAACTTTTTATACTTCACGTCTATAATTGAGCCACCACACTCTATGTCTGTGTTAAATTTCAAATTTTTACGTAGAATAGTTTCAGAGAAAATCGGCTCTTACAGACGGACGGACGGACACCGAAGTGATTCCATAAGTGTTCTGTTTTGCTAATTTAGGCTGGAAAAAAAAAAAAAGTATACAGTCAGTAACAAAAATGTTCGGACGGTTTGATTTTTCAATAAAAAATTATAATAATTAAATGCACAAGTAATAAAAAATAATTTAAAAAAATAATTAAAGCCATTTTTCAATCAAGAATAAGAATTCAAAAGTGGGTTAGGATAAAGGAAAAACAGCTTTGATTAGAACAAATAAATATTTTAATTTAATAAATTTTATAACAAGTAATGTAGGTAACAAAAATTTTCGGACAAAAATGTAAACAACTATAAATAAATTCAATGTTTTTTTTACGATTTCACAAATTCAAAAACCATAATGTTAATTAATATTTGGTTGGGTACCCTTTTTGTGTAATAACATCTTTCATTCGATTCGGCATTGATGATGAAACTAATTTTTTGGTGAAATTTGGAGATATTTTACCCCACTCTTCTAATAACTTTTGTTTCAATTCGTTTTTTGAAGCAATGGGTGTTAATCGAATTTTCCTGTCGAGCTCACCCCATACGTGTTCAATTGGGTTGAGATCGGGCGATTGGGGGGGGTTTCATAACTTTAAGGGCAGTTATACAAAAGCCAAGTACGTACCAATTCACAGGTGTGTTTCGGATCGTTGTCTTGGTAAAAATGAAAAGTCCGTAAAATCCCAAGTTTTTCAGCAATCTTTTTCAAATTGCTCCTTAGTAATTCGGCATAAACTTTTCCAGTCATGGTGGTTTCAATGAAAACCAGTTCACCAATTCCACTAGACGCCATACACCCCCACACCATCACTGAGCCACCCCCATGTTTTACTATTGGTTTTAAATTTTTTGGATTCAGCTCCTCATTACGCCTTCTCCAAATTTTGTCGCGACTGTCGGGACTAAATATATTAAACTTACATTCAAAAGTATTTGCTTGCAATAGAACAAACCGCAATAATAAAATATTCTTGTATCTTGTAACTCTTCACAACATAAAAAGAAATCTCAGGTCATGTAATGTCAGAAAACTAGATTTTTGTGATATGACGTTGGAAGAGAGCGACAGCAGCGCTGACCCTCGGCAGAAACCGTCCCTTCCCCCTACTCTATCCCCTCCACCTTCCCTCTAAAGAAACTAAGTACCCAATTTTTCTAATTTAAACGTTTTTTCTCCGATATTTCGACAAATAAATGTTTCCAGATCATGTCCGTTTACTTCCATGTAATATATGTATACATATACTATTACTTTACTTTTGTTTACTTCCCTATACATATAATATATGTATACATAATAATATGTACTAAAAATTTTGTAATCGTGTGAACATCAGAGATCAATTGCATGCGTGTGTTTATGTGAGAGCTCAAACGCTTTGACCTGACATCGTACAGGCTCATGACCATCGCTTAACATCCCATCCGAAGGACGGAGTGCTTAAGTTTATTTTACCTCGCAGATGAATGACATTACTCCAAAAAATTTCTGAATGATTCTGGAACTCTTTTGCGAAGCTCAATCTTTTTTTATATTTTTTTCACTCACAAACGGTTTTTGGTACTCTCCCATTATATCTTGCTTCTTTTAGAATTCTTCGAACATTTTGTGGGTGAACTTTCTTTCCCGTTTCTCTGTATACCTCGGCGACGATCTGAGGTGCACTCCTCGAGGGCTTGTTTTTAATTTTCCGGACAACGCTACACCTTTCTCGGTCGTTTAATACTCTTGGACGGCCAGAGGAAGATTTCAAATCTATCCGATCCTCGTGCTTATACCTTCGAATTACATCGGCTACGGTGCTTTTACTCCGGCCTACCAAACCACGATTTTGCGGACACTTAATCCTTTTTCATAATTAAAAATTATTATCTGTTGAACTTCAAAAGATGTTCGACCCATCTTGACAGCAGGAAATACAAATAACTACTGAATGCAGTAATAGAAGGATATAAACACATTTTATTTGTTCGGTATTAGCGGTTGGTTGAGAAGGGATTAAAGATCATGATCAGAGTCGCATTTGTTTACAAAACAAACAACAGGTGTCCAGAAAATTTTGTTACGTGAATTTCTTGTCTTCAATTATTAATGCAAAATTTCCTATTAGCTGTAAATGTTTAATTAATTGTTTTACGGCGTTTTGAAATGATTGATGATCTCGAAATTTAAAACTTTGCTTGAATTAAATATTTTGCCATATAACTATGTGTAACTGCAAAAGAAAAACAAAATTATAAATTGTCCGAAAATTTTTGTTACTGATTGTACATCTGTGTGTCTGTGAACACGATAACTACCGATAGAATGAATGTATCTACAGGAAATTTTATGTATATATCTAGAACCTCCTAACCTGTTGATTTCAAGCCAAATCGATCAAAAGGAAGGAGGGGATTAGAGGAAGGCTTAACACAAAAACTCTAATAACTGCCGTTGTAATGAAGGTATCGACATGAAATTTAGTATGAGGATATATGAGCTCCTGTGTAAGTCAACTGTTGAATATTAGCGCAAACGGTGACTGATTTTGGAGGGGGAGCGAAAAGTTAATTGATTAATTCGTTCCGGGGTAGTACATTGCCAATGATTCACCGTTTTTTTTCGTCAACTTTGGAATCAGGGGTTAGAAATTCAAGTGAAAACTTAACATCGAATTTCTGACAGATATTAGCTGGGGAAGTAAAAAAAAAAAAGTGTACTCTTCCATTATACAAGAATTACCATCCCGCGCCATTGTTACAGATCAATGTTATAGACTAGTACCTTCTAGGCATAAGAAAACAAAGAGAGAAAAAAAAATTATAAGGAAACTCGTGTACAAAGGTTTTTTTTTTTGAATTGAAAGGTTTCGTACCTGTAGTTAGAATTCTAATCCGATCCAAAGACTTCCTAAACTCTAAATAAACTCTGAACTTTTTGAAGAGGCAAGCCAAGCGGAAAAGTTCTTTTCATTGGCTCAAACAAAGCACTTTTCTTCTTCTCTTTTTTGAAGAGGAGGGATTTTTAAATGCCATACTAAAAAAAGGTTCCAGAGGCTACAAATAACTACATTTTAAATATTTTCTACATGAAAAAATATAACTAATACATACATAGAAACAACAAAAGAGAGAGAAAAAAAAGACAAATGCAAAATGTGCCTTTTAGATAAATAAAGCGTCAATTTGTGTAAAGTACATGTTTAGTACTTGCCCAAATAAAAAATGGACTTGAAAAATAAAATAAAACTTGTTTATTTAATATATTGTCTAATTTCACTAACTATATATACATGGGAGTACTTTCGGTATTTCTACCATCCTCAGCCAAAAGCATAAGAGATAAGTCTCCTGTTAGTGAAATTAGACAATATATTAAATAAACAAGTTTTATTTTATTTTTCAAGTCCATTTGAATTATTTCACAATATCTCTGCAATAATGTCAGTTTTCACAAATAAAAAATGTTTTTCTTTAAGAAAGAAAGAAAATAACAAATGATTAAATAAAATAATAGCATAAAAAGAACGCATAACAATTAAATGCTTTGGTTCATTCAAGTTTTGGTTCCAAAAATACTACCTCTTGGCTCCAAACATTTTTTAAAAAAAGCTGTCTGTGTGTGTGTCTGTGGTTGCGAAATTTTATGTCTCCAGAACCATCTAAGGTTATTCCACGCCATAAATTTGATGGAAACTGACATGTGTTTTAGTAAGACTGTGAGTTGAAAAAAAAAAACATATTGCAATCCATACGAGTATATTTATGGCGTGGAATAACACTTCAAATTCAGATGTATTAGAGGCAATTGACGTCAGTGTTGCCATGTTAATGTTTCTTTTTTCCTTTAGTATCTAAATAGTTTCTTTAATATCCATAAAGCTTCTTAAAATTAAAAATTATTTTTATATTAGAAAAGATTTTCTTAATAGTAAAAAATTTAGTTTCCTATTCGGTTTTAGATAACACTTTTTTTTAATGTAACACAATTCGCTCGAGAAGAAATTTGTACATATGTAAGACAACACTGCTTGACAATAGAACTGACTGACTACTCTGCAAATATTAGTTAGTTGTTGTAACTCATGCCCGGGCTTTAAATATGAGGTCATATCGCTCTCTGCCACATGAGTCCTACTCTACAGAGGGACTCCTAAATTTTGTCTGTTTCACCTTTTCTAGCATTCTCAAAACAGGAAAATTACAAAACAATCAATTATTACTTATGTTATGTAATTGGTCAGAAATTCGAAGTTGAATTTTGACCGGAATTTCCGGTATATTTTTTTTCCTTCAGCTTGATTCCAAAAATTAAAAATAATTGTCTGTGAACACGATAACTCCCGTTATAATGAATAAATATAACGTAGGTATATAATAAATAATATTGACACAAAATTGTATATATATCCGAAACTAAGGATGACGCCTGCTTTTCAGCCATATCGACCAAGGGAAGGGGAGTATTAGGGGAAAGGCTTTACAAACACAAGAAGGGGAAGGCTTTATAAACACATCTTCATATGTAAATTCAAAAACTACTAAGGACGACATTTATTAATTTTCAGCGGAATCGGCAGAAGGGCCTGCCGATGTAAAGAATTTTCTCGACATAAAATTTAGTATGAGGATTTAGAAGCTCAAATGGCCGATTGGTTTTGAAGGAAAATCAAAAAGTTATTTGATTAATTCGTTCTGGGGAAGCACATTGCCGGTGATTCACCGACGTATTTTTATTTTACAATGTTTTAAAATACTATTTACTTTATTTATATTTTGTTATTAACTCAACAATATTTATATTTTATTATTATTTTATTTTTCACTTTGAATAATAGCCTTATATCCTACACAGCATGTTGTCCGTTAAAAAACCCTACCCCAACTAAAATTAGTTAAGGTAAAATTTAGGAATCCCACAGTAGAGTCGAACTCATGTCCACTAGACGAAAGAGCACTCTGGTAGTAGGCGATATGACCTGGTAGTTAGAACCCGGTGCGTAAGTCGTGAAAACAATTAAAATAAATATTTTAAAATTAGACAACATGTATTATGGGATGTTAGTAAGAAAAGATATGTCGCGAGTGTTAGTGTACATAAATAGCAAACATACGAAACAGGGATATTGAGATATTAAGTATAAGAAAGTACGTAAACTTACGAGAGATAGGAGAGAGTAGACAATAAGAAGCAGCAACATGTCCACGAACTGGGAGACTACTGGGCGTCTGAAGGAAGACGAACTGTCCTGGAAAGAGAGTCCCCCTCCACTGTCTCATCTTCTCCAGCTAACTTTCAAGAGCGCACTTCAATTACAAGGTCATGTCGCCTACTACCAGAAAGCACTTTCGTCCATCTGGTGAGACGGACTCTAGTATGAGAGATATGAAACACAATTGAATGTAACTTTAAAGAAAAGTTATATCTTAAAATAGAGAGCGCCGGTAGCTCAGTGGTTTGCGCTCTTGCTTACTGAACTCAAGTTCGCGGGTTCGAATCCCGGCCGAGCTCCTTAGTTTATCTGGGAGGTGAAATAAACTTAAGCACGCCGTCCTTCGGATGGGACGTGAAGCCTGGTCCCGAGCCTGTACGATGTCAGGTGTGAATAAAAATTTAGGGTAGGCAAAATTTAGGACTCCCACAGTAGAGTCGGGCTCATGTCCACCAGAGTGACGAAAGAGCGCTCTGGTAATAGGCGATATGACCTCGTAGTTAAAGCCCGGGCATGAGTCATAAAACCTAACCTTACCTCAACTTTCTTCTCCTAAATCATATCTTTTTTCTTTTTTTTCTGTTTTATTATAGTATATATTTTTGACAACAAATATAAAATGTCTGGAATATTGTAAAAAAAAAAAGTAACTGTGCTATTAAGAGGCCTCAACATGGAAGTTAGTTAATATGACTCATGCCCGGGCTTTAACCACAAGGTGTTATCACCTTCTCGGTTATTTTGATCAGATCCAACCAGAATACACTTTTATCTGAACTTATGGTAGACCATCATGGTATCTGGTTGATCCCTTGTGATGTACACTACGGAACATTTTTTTAATGAATATTTTAATGAAAAGAGGTAATTTTTTTTATTATAATCTAATATCATATATATATTAGATATATATCAAGGAGTTTGAGAAACAAAACAAGAAAACATATAAAAAACAGCTGTGAAATAGTGTTAAAATGTAATGGAGTCGTGAGCTAGCTCTAAAACGGTGCAATGTGGTTTGATATGTTTTAAATAAAATGAAGTTGAACAATTAGATGAAAGTTGACTGGGATGGAATTAAAGTGTGAAGAGTTGACGGGGTCTGGTTTTTTTGTGGTAGAGGCGTCGAGAAGGTACAATTAATAATATATATTTTTCAATATGCCCAAATAAAAAAAGAAATAGTTTTTTAAGTATTAATTTAATGTTTTTGTGCCATTGTAAATTTTTGTTTTGTTTGTTCAAATAAGTTTTTTTTAAATTTAAATATGTAAATATAGATAATAACCCAATTATTTGTCCTCTTCAAATTCTATTCTATTCATCTTCCCTGTTGTCCCAGTAGTATCATTTGAAAAACCTTTGGATTAGAAATTAATATTATTTAAAATTATTAAAAATTGGTATCTCTTTGTGAATCCAAGTGTAAAGTTTGTTTAATTGAATTTTTTTCGTTGTATACGTGTACTTTCTTAAAAATTGCACGTCTTAAATTATTGATAATATTTTTTTAGGGCAATTTTCGGCAAACTACTGTAGAAATCAAAATTTAAATAAACAAAAGAGATCAAATTTCTACAGGAAATGTGGTAGCAAACAAAGTTATTATCACATTTTTGGCATATCCCTTGTGTGGACGATTTTCGCCACAAAGCCCCATCATATTTTGGCAAAACCTTGATGGGAGAATTTTTTTATATTAATTAAAGTAGGGAAACAGGTTGAAAAAGATGAAAAGGATAGAATAGAGACAAATAAGGGTTACATTTAATTTTGAGAAATAATATTTTTTGCCAACTTCAAAAGAAGGTTACTATTTTATATAACATTGTTTTTGTTTAGTAATTATATATTTAGTAAAGTAAGAAAATGCCAATTACCAGAGGAGAGGCGAAGAGATTGGAGGAGGAAAGTAGAGAGGAAGGGTCGAGTTCGGATATGGAAGTATCGGAAGATACAGGAAGGGAGACTCCAGCCGCAATGGAGTCCATGCAGGGTACAGGTGAGGAGTCGCAAGGGGAGGGGGTAAATAAAGATAAAGAAAAAGAGGGCATTGCTGCTCCTGATATGGAATGGCTCCGTGTTGTGTTGACAAAGTTAACTGGGGATATGGGAAATTTAAGGGGGGATATTGGAAATATCAATCAAAAAATAGAAGAACAGGGTAGAGATTTAAGGGGGGATATGAATCAAAAAATGGAAGAGCAAAGTAATAAATTAGGAAATTTAGAGACAAATTTAAAAAGGGAAATGGGGGATATGAATCAAAAAATGGAAGAGCAAAGTAATAAATTAGGAAATTTAGAGACAAATTTAAAAAGGGAAATGGGGGACAAATTAGGAAAATTAGAGACAAACTTAAGGGGTGACATTAAAGATTTAGAAGTTAAATTAAATAAAAAGGTGGACAATTTGATGAACCAATTAGAGAAAATTCAAATAGAAAATGAAAGAGTTGAAAGTAGGATAAATAAAGCAGGAGAAAACTTAGAAAAGCACTTTATTCAAAAAATTAACAAGTTGGATGAAGGGAATTCTGAAGTAGAAAAAGAGGTTCTTATTATTGACAGTCAGTCACAAGTTGATGAGGTAGAAGGAACAGAGAATAACAGTGGGGAGGAACAGACCCAAATTTTAGAGAAAGATGTGGAGGAAGAGAGTCAAAATGTAGAAAAATTAGAATTAAGTGAAATTCAAGAAAATAGGATGAATGTTGATGTGGATGGACAGAGTGAAAGGAACATTTGGATGTTATTAGACAAAACAAACGAACAGACTGAGGACAACAAACGAAAGACAAATTTTAATTTTAAAGAAAATATAGTTAAAACTTACAGACAAACTGGAAATAGAAAGGAGGCTAATAAAAGTTATAAGAACAATTTTAAAAAGAGAGTAAAAGCATTCAAACAGGTATTAAGGACAAAATTAACACTGAACAAATATTTAGAGAAGGGGGAGGGGATTTTTAAAGACATAATTCGCCGGGGCATCCGGAAAAAGATAAAATTAAATTTGGGCTTTGCAATATAATTGCATTAGCCACTTTTTATAGTGAACCTATTTTTTTTTGCAACTCGGATGAGTTTGAGGAAATGACTGACAGACTAACATGACAGAATTAGGATTAATTTAAAATATGATGAAGTGACCATGGACTAATATAATAGTATGGATGATAAATTTATTTTTTGGATGAGAGAATTTTGGTATATGAAGAGTATGGATGAATTTTGGTATAGTTCTGCGTTTAAATTAATTAGGATTTAAATTAATTAGGATTTACATTTTTTTTTAGGATTAGATTAGATATTAGGATCAGTATAAAAATTAATCTAAGATTATATTTAGGGATTAGTCATCCAAATTTAACATATACAAATTATTTATTTGAGACTTACATGTTAATAATGATATTATTGAAAATTAAAACATATACATACAACTGATTTTTTTTAACGAACATAATATGGAAGAAGATAGATTTTTTTTATTATATTTTTTATTACAAAATGTTAGAAAGAAAATCAGCAGGCTGAGAGATGCCTAGATCTCTTTGGAGACATGACGAACTTCCTGAAGCCGAGTCAAGGGGACAGATTTTCTGTTTCGGAACTGTTCAGCTAGGATACCGGACGTGACTAAATCATAATAATATTATAAATTAGAAAGACGAACGAAAATGTATAGAAGCCTTGGAAGGATAATATATTATATAAATTGTATGTATGCATAGGTTAGTAAATTTTTGTTATTATAAATTCTATTATTTAGACAATTTCATTTATTACTTTAAGTAACATGTTTTTCTACGTAAATTTTTTTATGTAGGGAGAGTAGATGAGAATGAGAAGAGTTGTAGGAGCACATTATATAACTTTAGGAATAGGAACAAACGAAGGGTAATATTAATAGAGAAGTTTTGAATTCAATTGCTGATGACATTCTTTTAGACGTCGGGATTATATAGATTTGTTTTGGGAGAAATTATTTTTTTAATCCTAGTAAGAGCTAGTGATCAATTGGAGATTTATATTTTTTTGATCTGCGAGAGATGATTTTTTTTTGTGTCGCCTAGAAAGAACTAGCGATATATTGGAGATATATATTTTTTTTTGCGTGGAAGATGATTTTTGTATGTCGACTTGAAAGAACTAGCGATATAATGGAGATTTATATTGTAGTGTTGGTTGCCTACCTGAGATAGGAGGAACCGTAATTTTGCTACATCGACGAAAGTATTCTTAGGGTGTAATTAGTTAGGGAAGTAAATTGAATTGAAATATATAGTGAGATACATTTTTTTTAGTTAGGAAGTATGAAGGACGTCTCAAAGAATTTAATACCTCAAAAGACAAGTACTATATATATTAAATAAATTAAATTTGTATTCCTTATTACCCGGCGTGAGGCCTAATTTTGATTGTTAAGTAATATTTTGGAAGTGTGATGAAGTAAATAAAAAAAAGGATTTATTTAATTTTTATTTCAAGTAAATTTTTTTATATACAATCTTTTTATATAATTATTTTGAATACATACAATTGTATATTGATGGTAAAGGCGGAAAGTAAAATAATTGGCAATTTCTTAAATCTGCATCCAACTTGATTATTTCCAAACTTGATTTCATGACTATGACTGATCCTGTAAATATGTAAAAATTTAGTATTATATTTTTTTTATGTTCAATTAGTTCCAATTTTTATAAATTTAAGTTAACATTTTCTTTAGGTTAAGGATTAATTGTAAATTTTTAGATTAATATTTGTTTTTGTTTATTAGGAATTAAGTACATATATATATAAGTTTAATAATTGTAAATAGTAAAAAAAAAAAAAAAAAAAAAAATGGGCATATATGTATAAAAAGAGCGTCGAATTGGGCATATAAAAAATAAAAATAAATCAGTGAGTGTAAGTGAGAGAGAGACTTCGATACATCGTTGAGCAATGAGTTGAAGACACCAAGGAGCCAGCCAACATGTGCGTTTGAGGAGGAAGCTAATCTACCTGTGTATTGGAGGAAGACGTTAATCCATCTGTGTATTGAAGGAGGAAGCTTATCATGTGGATTCGAGGAAGAAGCTAAATCAACCTGTGTATTGGAAGAAATTAAATCTGAAAGAACTTATATAAAAAAAAAAAAAATTTTGTGAACAAACATTTTTTTTAAAAAGAAGGAAAAGGCAAATGTGATGTACACTACGGAACATTTTTTTAATGAATATTTTAATGAAAAGAGGTAATTTTTTTTATTATAATCTAATATCATATATATATTAGATATAGAGGGCGCCGGTAGCTCAGTGGTAAGCGTGCTTGACTTCTGAGCTCAAGGTCGTGGGTTCGTAGCCCGACCGAGGCCCTTAGTTTATTTTATCTGGGAGGTAAAATAAACTTAAGCACGCCGTCCTTCGGATGGGACGTTAAGCGATGGTCCCGAGCCTGTACGATGTCAGGTACTCGTTAAAGACCCCTACCCTAGATGAATAAAAATTTAGGGTAGGCAAAATTTAGGACTCCCACAGTAGAGTCGGGCTCATGTCCACCAGAGTGACGAAAGAGCGCTCTGGTAGTAGGCGATATGACCTCGTAGTTAAAGCCCGGGCATGAGTCATAAAACCTAACCTAACCTATATTAGATATATATCAAGGAGTTTGAGAAACAAAACAAGAAAACATATAAAAAACAGCTGTGAAATAGTGTTAAAATGTAATGGAGTCGTGAGCTAGCTCTAAAACGGTGCAATGTGGTTTGATATGTTTTAAATAAAATGAAGTTGAACAATTAGATGAAAGTTGACTGGGATGGAATTAAAGTGTGAAGAGTTGACGGGGTCTGGTTTTTTTGTGGTAGAGGCGTCGAGAAGGTACAATTAATAATATATATTTTTCAATATGCCCAAATAAAAAAAGAAATAGTTTTTTAAGTATTAATTTAATGTTTTTGTGCCATTGTAAATTTTTGTTTTGTTTGTTCAAATAAGTTTTTTTTAAATTTAAATATGTAAATATAGATAATAACCCAATTATTTGTCCTCTTCAAATTCTATTCTATTCATCTTCCCTGTTGTCCCAGTAGTATCATTTGAAAAACCTTTGGATTAGAAATTAATATTATTTAAAATTATTAAAAATTGGTATCTCTTTGTGAATCCAAGTGTAAAGTTTGTTTAATTGAATTTTTTTCGTTGTATACGTGTACTTTCTTAAAAATTGCACGTCTTAAATTATTGATAATATTTTTTTAGGGCAATTTTCGGCAAACTACTGTAGAAATCAAAATTTAAATAAACAAAAGAGATCAAATTTCTACAGGAAATGTGGTAGCAAACAAAGTTATTATCACACCCTACCTACCGACATTGCTGTATTAACGATTTTCAGAAAATACGAGTATGAAGAATTGGTGCCACAAGGTCTACCTATATTCTATATTTCTTCTTCAGTTATTTTCATTAGAACCAGTACAAATTCTCATTTTTACGTTGACTAACATCGTATCTGGTCGAAGCCTCTCTACTGACATTGCTGCATGATTGTCTTTTTCTAGTCAATAAAGGCAACACCCAAAATTAAACCTAAGTTTCTGCTCTTCCTCTAAACCTTCGAAATCTTTATTTGCTGGACCCTCTTACCTTCAGTTTTTGATTGTTTGTGGGTCTTCGATCTAGTTGACATACTACATTAATGTGTTTTTTTAGGCTAAAGCCTTCAAAATGTTTATTTGCTGGAACTTACCTCCAGTTTTTGCTCTTTTGTGGGTCCTTCCATGTCTGAATTTAAGGCTAAACTCTAAGTCCCAAGTAAGTTTCCACTCTCCCTCCAAACTTCATTCTCTTTATTTGGTGGACCTTTAACTTCTGTTTTTGCTTTTTTGCGGTTCCTCCGATCTCTGGAATTGAACCTACACCCCATCCCGCCTCATACGTGTGTTTCCGCTCTCCCTCTACACCGTCAATCTCTTTACAGGTGGACTCGTTCCTCCTTTGTAAGTCAATTATTGAATTTTAGTGCAAACGGTCGACTGGTTTTGGAGGGGAAGCGAAAAGTTAATTGATTCATTTGTTCTGGGGAAGTACATTGCCGGTGATTCACGGACAATTTTTTTCTTTCCATTTTTGGAATTAAGAGGTCGGAAAATATGAAATTCGTCTTTTATGAGGTGGAAATGAGCGCGACTCAACTAAATGTTGCCTACCCTAAAGTGTTCACTTAGAGTAAGGGTCTTTAACAAGTACCTGACATCGTACAGGCTCGAGACCATCGCTCAATGTCCCATCTGAAGGACGGCGTGCTTAAGTTTATTTTACCTCCCAGATAAAATAAACTAAGGGCCTCAGCCGGGTTTTGAACCCGCGGTCTTGAGCTCAGTAAGTAAGCAGGCATACCACTGAGCTATCGGCGCCATCGTTATTGTTATCATCATGTTTAACACTTAACCTAAATTAATATTATTGTTCTTGTTCGGAGATAACTGACTGATTCTGTTTCAGAATCCAGCTAATAACATGAAAGTCACTAAAGCCTTTCTCTCGTTCTACCTTATTGACTTCGTCCGTTTTACTCAACTGGAATTTTCAGAGCATTCAGTTTTAATTTTTTTTTCAGTTATTTACTTCCTTCCTGTCTTCGCCATCTCATCTGAGAACAAGTTCAAATTCTTGGGGATTTAATTTATTTATATAAAAAAACCTTGAAAATTATGTAAGAGGATCGTAATTAAAAATAGATGAACTTACATCGGTGTCATTGAATAACGATGTTATTCATGAATAACTTCAAACAAACCGTGAGCGTTTAAAATAGAGGTGTAAAACTGTAGATGGCAATATCGATAGTATCTATAGTTTTAAACTATTGTGGCTATCAATATTTTTTGAAACTATTGATAGTACTATCGATATATTTTTTCAAGTAGAAGTGACATTAGGTCACTATGCTCATGTATATGCACACATCTACCATGTAAGTAATTTAAGGAAGACAAATAAACAAGATCTACAGTGTAAGTATCTACATTTCTTTTACGAATTCCACTCCGCTCAATGGTTGAAAATCAATGGCTATGTATGAAACAATGCGATTTAAGAGAATCCTGTACATCTCGGAGTTTCTTTCGTATGTTTTTGTTGAGTTCAAGTAAAAACGAATTCCATTTCCACTACCTTTATTCTCTTCTGTATCTGTAGATGTGCATAAGGCGTTCCCGTTGTAATCGCTGTGATATTTTCTCAACAAGTGATCCTTCAAATTGGAAGTGTTCCCCCAAGTTCTGTATTCGGCACTGCATAGTCGACATTTAGCCAGTTTTTTTGGACACACATCCTTATTGAAGTAACTCCACACATCGGACTTCCGTTTACGACTCATTTTTCAGTTCAAAACAACAAAGCACGCTACAAGAATAGTAAATGTAATCCTCCTTCGATTTGGCGGATCCCAGAAATACAATGTCCTTAAACTATCGGTAGTATCGATACTATCAATAACGTCAACTCTCGATAGTTTTACATCTATAGTTTAAAATAGACCACCATTTGTAAAACAGGTGGTAACAATACCATCCTGGCCTTGATTTCCGAACTGCTTCATTGAAGGCGCTGGTACCTTAGAGGTAGCCTGCTTGGTTACTGAGCTCAAGATCGCAGGTTCGAAACCCGCCATCCTTTCCTTTTGAAAGAAGTATAACCCATAAAGGAATCAACTTTAATTTCCTTTCCCACTCATGGACAATAGATATAATAAAACAATTTTAATTACAATTCAAAATTTTCTTTCGGCATTTTTTTTTTCATCGTTCAAAAAGGAAACAAAAACATTTATTTAAAACTCATATTTTGTACATAAAAGCTTGCATTTTTGCTTCCATTTTTATTTTCTTGGGCTACTAATATATCATTTCTATCTTAATCAATTTAATTAATATTTTTATTATTATCATCAATTTTTTTAGTTATTTTCCATTCACTTTACAGATATATAAGTTAGTTTATTTATGTATATATTTTTTTCTACATTTCGTTCTTCGTGACCCGAGGAAGGGACTGGTTGATCGGACCGAAATGTTCTGAAATAAGATTTACCTGTAGAAATGTAAGTATAAAATATTTTTTAAATTATAAGATTTATTATTAATTTATGTAATATAATTTATAAACTATTTTGGTGAATACAATTGTATGACATATCCAATTATTATGTTATGTTTAGCGGAAATAATTAATATTATTTATTGAAAATTTCTTGTAGAACAATTTAATTATTAAATAATATCTATAAAAAAGCAGTTTACAGTTACATGCATGTTCTTTGTCGAGCATGTGAATGACATTTTTAAAAATTATTGTTGTTTCTAGTTTCTTGCTCCATTATATTATTATTTTTATTTCCTGATTATGTGTCTTATTATTTTTTACTTTACCTTATTTAATTAGTTATTATGGCTCACTAGCAGTAATACCCGGCGTTGCCCGGGGAACTTTGACTTTTCTCCCAATATCTCCTATAAGGCTATTCAGTTCCTCGACAGTACATTCATGATGTTATAATTTTCAATTATTCATACGGGATAAGGCTTATAGTCCTTCAACTGTAGTAACGCTAGCTTTGGAGCTAAAACTAATTTATTCAAAAAGATTTCTCATTAATCGTTGCAATGGTTTTCGAGTTACAAAGATTGCGTGAGTGGATGCTGGGATGGATCAGGGGTTGATTAAAAAATAGACCTTAACCTTCCGATAGATAAAACTTATCTATTCAAAAAGATTCCTCATTAATCATTGCAGCGGTTTTTGAGTTACAAAGATTACAAAGGATGCTGGAATGGATTAGATATTGAGGTACTAATACGCCTATAACCTTCCACAGACGATGACGAACAAATTAAAAAAAAAAAATTAATCAAATCCATCAAGCCGTTCGTGAGTTATAGCGGTACAACGCACAGACATTTTCAGCTTTATATATATGATGACCGGGCTTTAACTGCGTGGTCATATCGCCTACTATCAGAGCGCTCTTTCGTCACTCTGGTGAAGATGAGACCGTCTCTAGTATGAGTCCTCAATTTTGTCTACCCTAAGTTTTTATTCACTTGGAGTAGGGGTCTTTAATGAGTATGTGACATTGTACAGGTTCGGGACCATCACTTAACATTCCATTCGAAGGGCGGAGTGCTCAAGGTTTTTTCATCTTCCAGATATAAAAATCGAAGGGCCTCAGCCAGGTTTCTAATTTTGAGCTTTTTTTTAATCATTTCGGTACTTTTGTACATGAAATTAATATTCTCTTATATGTTTTTACTTATTGTTGTCACTATTTTCATTATTTATTCTTATGCTTAATGTTTAAAATATTTTATGAAGATCCTCTCTCCTGACAGACGGCTGATTGTCAACATATTTGTAGACTAGATACTAGAGTATCTAATGTTTCCCTAGGGAGATGTAACATGGAACAAGTTGAAGGACCACTGGTTTAGGGCTTTCAGACTGGGAGGAAGCTCATGTTGTGTTATATAGAGCGAGCTAGAACGATCCTCTGTTCCGTTAGTCCATCTCATGAAACTGCCCAGTAGAAGACATACAGCACCCATCGTTTATCATGTCCACTATCCTGGAAACAGGGCGTCTCTCCTCTGTCTCCCTACTTCGGACTATTTGTCATGCCAAGTTTTCTATATATATATTAAGATTTTCTTACAACTAGACTGACCTAAATTTTCCAAATGGACAACTGTGTGTGTCATCATGATATGGAGGGTGGTATTTCTCTTGTGAGTAGTCAAATTTACTTTCCAATACTGGATAGTTATAAATACTTATAATATAATTTTTGAAGATTCTGAATTTATAATAATATATTTTTTCATAGCTTTATTATTCTCCTAATTTATTTTTTTCTTTACAACCTGGCAAGACTCCCATCATCAATATATTTAAATTATTTCTGATCTTTATTGTGATCAATTTTTTCTTCATATTCTATTGTGCAGAACATATAGGAGTCGGCGCTTATCAGTTTGAATCTGTGTTATAACTCGTACATGTTCTGCATAAAATAATATGAAAAAAAGAAAAATTATCATAAAGATTAGCAAATAATTTTTTGGCCTTATGTATTTACAATTTCCATGGTCCCTGGAGGGAATTTTATCTACGAAATGACTCTCACTCCCGAACCATGCGATCAAAGCCCTACGCTCTAGCCGGCACGGCCACCATGGCCCCCGCAAATAAATTAAAGATACTGATAATGAGAGTTTTTCCTACGTCTATGTGCTGAGCTTTTAGTTATTGCGACTCATGCCCGGGCTTTAACTATGAGGTCATATCGCCTACTACCAGAACGCTCTGTAGTCGCTGATGGCATGAGCCCGACTCTTCTATGGGAATCCTAAATTTTGCCAACCCCCAGGTTTATTCACCTAGGGTAGGATGTTTAACAAGTACTTGACATTGTACATGCTCAGTAATCACACTTAACGTCCCATCCAAAGGACGGCATGCTCAAAGTTTTTTTTTTATCTCAACCGAAGAATCTCGGCCAAAGGTTGAATCACCAACATTACACTTCCTCAACACGAATTAAATCGACCTTTTGGGCTAAAAATCAAATTTAGGTGCTTCTGAATCCTCACTAAATTTTGAGAAGATACATTTATGACATCGGTAGTTATTAGGGCTTTTGAGTTGTTTTTGGAATTAGAAAAAGTGAACATTGAATTTCTGGTCGACCAAATAATTTCGCCAATTCTAAGTACCTATAACTGGAGAAGTAAAAAATATTTGAGAGACTGTAAAAGATCTAAAATTTTATTACAGACGCCTCCTGACGCTGCCCCCCCCTCCCCAAAAAAAACGGTCCATGTTTCCCTAGTTAAAAAGCAATAAATTACATTTTTAAAAAATACCTTAATTCTATTGATACTGAAAAATAGGTGGGCGTTTAGAGAAACAAAAAATTATAAATAATTTTATATTTAACAATATATACAGTTTAAAATACAGAATATGTTTAGGGAGTCTCTTCATCCGATTCAGATGAACTAGATTCTTCACTGACTGGAGGAGGGGACAAACTTCGATCTGAAAATATACAACAATTAGGAATAGGTTGACAAAAAAATTAATGATTTTATATAAAATTAGAAGAAAATATAAGCAATTTTTTGTCAAGAAACAGTAATTCTTTAAATAATCACATATAACTTTAGTTACCCTTTAGGGCTATAGATAATTATAAATAATCAATATATATTATAGATAATCAGGCTCGGGACAATTGCTCAACGTCCAAAGGACGGCCTGCTCAAGGTTTTTGCACCTCCCAAAGAAAGAAAAACGTAAGGGCCTCGGGCAGGTTTCGAACCCGCGATCATGAGCTTAGTGAGCTACCAACGGCCTCACACTTATAACTTTAAAGGTTAAATTTTGATTTAATAAAAGTATGAATTTAATATATATAAATATAAAATGAACAAGGGATACATTACTGATTAGTTTTTCTTGATGACATTTTTCTAAGTAACTGTTCTGAACTGCAATCATTTCAGCGCTATCTGAACAAGCGGAGTATTTTTCAAGTAGTTCAGAGTTGATATTTAGGAAGGCATCACCCCAGGAAAATTCGGACAGATAGGCCTCTGCTTCATCTTTGAAACCTTTGAAAAAACAAAATATAAAAAAAAAATAAAATTAAGATTGCAATTTTAATAAGAATCACGCTAGTTTTTACTTTCTTCCACCCTATAAGGATTTATTTTATTTTATTTTATTTACGTATTTACAACGACATATCATTTGCCATTAGTGATTGCGATAAGTTGTGCAGTTGCGTGGCTGTACTGCTGAGGTACGTGACCGATCAGAAGTCCTGGAGCAACTCCCTCTGCTATGCCCGGGGAGAGTGGGAGATTTTGGCCAAAATCAGATGAAACTTTGAGCCCCGAACATACATTTAACAAGATACCGTTTATTAAAAATATTTTCAAATAAAAGTTGTACAGGAAACTAAAAGACACATTTTATATAAATACGATTTATTTCGACAGCCCCCGATTTGCGAGATATGTCGAAAGCGTCCTAAAATCTTGAAAACATTTTTTTACTCAATTTACGCGAAAACGGTTAGTCTTTGGCTCCATCAAAAATGTTCCTAATTAAATTTTCATTCGCTCATAGCCCTCCGATTTGAGATAAGACCAATACGTTCAAGTTATAACGCCTGAAAGAATGAAAAATAAATTTCTATAGGAAATAGTTTAATGGTTAAATAGGCCGCGTATAACAGCGGACGGGCTTGTAGTTTGACGCCTAGGTCTATACCTGTACAATGAGGTTGACATTTCAACAGCTCTGATACTGAAAAAACTACTGTGTGTAGTAGCCACTGTGTGTAGTAGCCACTGTGTGTAGTAGCCACTGTGTGTAGTAGCCACTGTGTGTAGTAGCCACTGTGTGTAGTAGCCACTGTTCGAAGCTCATCGCACTTTTAAGTAGTTTAAATAGAGAGGACCTTAGTCTTCTATGAACCATGGGACGCATTTATTCTTCCCTTCATTGAAATAACGTTTCGAACTGAATATCGTTCCAAAACAATATGAAGACATTTTACTCGCTTGGGGTATGTGGCATTCTAAAATGTTTACCGGCAGATGGGGTTGTGGACACAAAATGAGGGCTCTTCAACAGTTGATTAGAATTTCAAGAAATCAGCATTCTTGTAAGCCCGGTTGAAACATAGTGGCATCAGAACACGTCGAAGGGAAACATTGTGTCCAGAATCAACATATAAAACGAGCGCTAGCATTTAACAGTCGATTGGAATTTCATGAAATTCTAAGGTAGGTCATCTGGCATTTCAAAATGTTGACCAGGAGAGGGGTTCGGACCGGTGTCAACACAAAATGAGCGCTGGCTCTTCAACAGCAGATTGAAATTTCATGAAATCCCACATATAGCATCTTTATAAGCCCAGTAATACACAGATTATGTGGCATCTGAAAATTTTGAACGGAAGGAGACCCGTTTGTGACCACCGACATGCATGAATGTTTGTATTCTGCTTAAGGGCCATATTGTTTAAGATAACTTACCAGTGATATAGAAGAGAGCAGCTAGCGCTTCGACACAGGACAGTTTAATAGGTCGTCCATAATTGATAGGATTAGCAGCCACCAAGAACGGAAGGAGTCTTGGATTTGGGGTTCTCATCTGAGAAAATGGCGTGTCTTCTATTCGGGCCCAGGAACAATCAACTACAGCAGCCCCTCTTGATTCGACAATATCTCGGTCGCAGGGGGCCACACACTAATCGGAACCAACAGAAAGACACTGATCAAACAGAACAGATTCACATATAGAAAACGTAGTAAAAACTATATTGTACATATTACCCAAGTAATAGACTGAAAATAAAAAAATACCTTCTGACCCATTGGTGTAAGGACAATACCTCCAAACCTTTGGTTCAACCTTAAAGTAGTAATTAGGCCTCTTCGGGAAAGTTTTCGCCCAGTGCATTTCTTTGGATCACAATGCCCCATATCCCACATTGCAACAGGGAAACTCAATTTCATCCTTCCTTTTTCTGAATCTAAAAAAACAAAAACATTTCTTATTGATAGATTACACTATATTATTTTATAATATTCACAACGTTTGTAGATATACCATAAAATACACTAATTGTACGTAATAAATTTACCTTCATCTTCTCTGATAGACAACTCATTAAATGAAGTGGGTAATTGATCAACCTTAGACACGTTCTTTCTGTGATGATTCCGATATTTTTTCCCATTGCTTTTTTTCGACATATTTCCTTGGGAAAAGCAATATTTTACTTATATAAAGATTCTATTATCTCAACTATTACCTTCCTTATATGGTTATAATATCACTGCTTGCTGAAATCGATAAAGTTTCCCGCGGTTTTGAATCGATTTTTACCCTTGGCTTGGTTATGCTCAATTACCATTTTTAAATATAATTTCAAAGAAATCCTTCTAGGATTTCGTAATAAAAGTGCAGACCGTGGAAAATTTGTAATATCCAATAGTTTCAATAATGTTGATTTCATCGATTGTTTATTTGGATACCACCGCGCATGCTTGCTTTCTAACGGGAAGGTTATATCCATGCTCATACGTTTAAATAATATAGTGAGATAATTTTCTGTAGTTATATCAAGAAATATTTCAATTACCTACTGTTTCATTTTTTGTCTTTTTCTTCAATGACTTGTTTCGTCCAACGTGTCAATCCAGTAACGGGTAAAACTTGTTGGAAATTTGAAGAAAATGATGAAGTCGAAGTGGAGCATCATCAAGCGATTGCCAGGTCAATGTATGCCGATATGCTTCATGATATTGACAGAGTGAGACCTTATTTATACCTTTATAAAGACATATATCATTTATATTTCATATTTGACTACAAAAATATTGTTTCAGAATGAGAGGTATTATGACGCTTTAAAATATGTGATAGACATTCGAAAAAACCGTAACGAACAGACGAGAGTATTGGACATAGGAACTGGAACCGGATTGCTGTCAATGATGGCACATACGTGTGGAGCTGACAGTATCGTTGCTTGTGAAGTAAGATAACGATTGATAACTCATATATATATATATATATTTTTTTTTGAATACAATATTGTTCTTTATTTTCATTATTAATCTTTTTTAAAGGCATTTCCACCTATTGCAGCTGTTGCTAAAAGTGTTTTGAAAGACAATTGCATTGATAAAGTGAAGGTAGTCTCCAAGTCCTCTCTAGATGTGACTGTGGGTGAGGGATGCGATATGACGTCACGGGCTAATGTACTTGTTGCAGAGGTATTCGACACTGAGCTTATTGGAGAAGGCGCCATTACTACATTTAACGATGCCAAATCACGTCTACTAGAAGTAAGACTTATTTTTCACTATCATTTCCAATAAATCGTTGAATAGGCTTAGCCGAAGGGGCTTGTAGGACATAAGCAACACCTGACTTCACTCCCAGTTTAAATTGTCAAGGTTCCGGGATTTTAGTGTACTTTAACATGAAATAGGCTTAAGGACATATTTTAAGAAGACTTGGAACTGGGTAGATGGACTGAAGGTCAAATAATCTGGATGGGCATTGTATATAGAATAGGCCCAATAGGTAAGGGATGCGAAAGCGAGAAATAAAAAATAAGTTTTTCAAAAGTTTACTGTCTTTTATTATGTACTCAAAAGTAAAACAAAACGAAATGTTTATAAACATTTTAATGTTGGCAATATGATCTGAAGAATAAAAGTGGGTGGCTGAGAAGAAAGCTTGCAAACCATTTTTTTTTAACTTGAGACTAATGAAAATCTTGTTTTTTGCTAGTTTTTCATTTTATAATATTTACTCTTCGTGTTTTTCTTCTTAACCTTTCCTCCCTACCTTTATTTCTGTTCATGTACCTATTATAGATTAACTTTTTGAATCACAAAGATATATAACTTATCTGAATGATTTCCATGTGTGCATCTTCAGTGGATACATTAGTTGCCATTAATTCCACTGTGACACTACTCAAAAAACAGTTTTGTTACCTCCCATATAAAGAAGTGTAAGGGCCTCAAACGGGTTTGAACCCAGGAACTTGAGCATTTCAAAACATAAAAAACATCTATATTTCCAGACAGTATATATATATATATGTATTAATACATTGAATGGCTCAGCAAGTAGGAATTATGTGCAAAATTTGGGCTCTTAAAGCTCCTTTGGATCCGGAAATATAGAGCATCAGAGTTCCCGTCATATGAAACTAAGTTAAATAAAAGCACTTAACATTTTTTGCAGAAATATTATGAAACACTAATAATAAATATAAAGAAAAACGTATGTTTTTTTAAGTATGGACAAATCTATAAATTGCGCAACCGATATGATCATTTAGATAAGCAATCATCGCAAAAACTCCCATATAAACCTGCAATTAAACGATTAAAATAGCAAAAATCAAACTATAAAATATAAAATTCAAAAAGATATCGGAGCATATATATATAAGTACATATTACATGTATGTTTCACAAAAATATAAAATATACGGGAGTACTTTCTGTTGCTACCATCTTCAGTATTTGTTATCATGGCTGAAGATGGTAGCAATACCGAAAGCACTCCCATATATTTTGTGAAATAGACAATATTTTTTAATTACTTTTTAATTTTTTTTGTTTTAAATCCCTCAACGTGAATCACAAATTTCCAATGGCGCTTGGTCGAAGGAGAGTATATATGAATATAAAATAATTCCTTAAAACAGGAATTGAAGATCAAATGTATTTAATAGTAACGTAGCCCTAAACATAAATCTGTAATTTAATATTATTAAAAATAGTAATTATTGTATGGGAAAGGACTATTTTTCTTTTTCTTAATCTTCGGGTTTCCCACTCGATCGGTCAGTTTCGTGAAAATTCTAAAAACCTGTTTATATTTTTCCAGGAGGGTGCGTCAGTGATTCCAGAGAGAGGTAAGGTGTACGCGGCTGTGGCTGAGAGTGACTACTTGCTACACTGTAACACATTTCGCTCTCAGTTCCCTCTTCCCAGTGGTGAAGTACTCTCAGTGCCTGACTGTGTGCTCCGCTGTCCTGGAACAAACGGTGTACATGATCTTCAACTAAGTCAGCTGGATTTTAACGATATCAAACTTATTTCTGAACCTGTTGAAGTTTTCAAGTAAGTGTCAAATATTGATTTCATTATATTTTCAGCATAATTTTTTATTTAAATAACTTGTTCTTATCTGAATTGGCGAATGTCGAGAGATTGATTATTGTACTTTTTTTTAATCTGTTAGTAAAGTTATTCTTAAACGCTCCCCATTTATCCTTACTATGTTCTAGTTTTGAATTCGGTGGCTCGGAGCTGATTCCGTTGCGAGAGTCGACCCTCACAGAGATGACAGCTGTGGCAGAAGGACAGACACAAGTGGTTCTCATGTGGTGGGATCTAGAGATGGACCAGTCCGCTAGCAACAATATTACCTGCGCACCCACATGGGTAGATATAGCATTGATGATTACATTGCATTAAAGCAAGGTGGTGGTTCACTAAATCGGGTAGCAAGTCTTATTCATATCGCTGCGTAGCAAATCCTTTCGTATAGAGGACAAAAATAATGAAATACAGTTTACAGTTTGTTTCCCGTATAAATATTTTTTTATTCATAAATAATTATAGTAATACTTTATTCCTGAAAACTGACATTATTGCAGAGATATTGTGAAATAGTTCAAATGAACTTGAAAGAAATAAAACTTGTTTGTTTATGATGTTGTCTAATTTCACCAACTATATTTACATGGGAGTACTTTCGGTATTTCTACCATCCTCAGCCAAAAGTCTTATCTCTTACGCTTTTGGCTGAGGATGGTAGAAATATCGAAAGTACTCCCATGTAAATATGAGGAGTTTGGAGCCAGAGCGGACCAACTGGTTGAAACTGAACAGGTAGAAAATGGCAATTGAAAATTGAGTACATTTTGTTTATCTCCATAAATGGGCCCCAAATATTTATTTACCTATATTTGAAATTTTAGAATAATATTGGATGAGTGATCCCTTTTTGTGTTCTATAAAGTTTTTGAAGGCCGTATGATCCATTGTGACTGAAAATATATGCACAAAATATTTGTGGACTAAACTTAAAGTGCTGCTATCTACCACTGAAGTGAAGAAACTAAGTGATCCACACTGGTTTTGAAAAAGGGAACCTATGCCAACATCAGGATGGTAATAACTCATTTTCCGAAAAATTGTGGGTTGGTCCGCTCTGGCTCCAAACTCCTCATATAGTTGGTGAAATTGGACAATATCATAAATAAACAAGTTTTATTTCTTTCAAATTCAAATGCTTTATTCCTGCTAATAACAAAGATTTCGGATGCATCAACAATTTTTCTTCTTCAAAGCAGAGTGAAAAAGTAGCTGTTTATGGTGACACGAGGTGGCAGCAGTGATGCAGGGGTCAACCCAAAGAGATGTGCGAAGAGAGAAGTATGAACCGAAGGAAGAATTTTGCTTCTTTGCATCTCGAAAATAACTTATCCTGGTGTTGGACAATATTTTTTAATATTTCAGTAAACCCTGCAACTTCAAAGCTCAAGTGGTGGAAGGTTTTCGATTTTCAACCTACAGAAACCACGATATATGGTTATATTGAAAGATATCTGTATCTGTATTTATTGCTACTTCCAGAAGGATCCAAAGTCTCCCTGGAGGGACCACTGGATGCAGGCTGTCTATTACCTCCCCAAAAAGCTGAACCTACTGAAGGGAGACACATTCTCACTCCTCTCTGATCATGATGAGTGCTCCCTCTGGTTCTCTGTCTATGAAACAAGGTAAGATGATCCTGCTATTCAGAGTTGGGATCATTATCCGGAGAATATTATTTTTCTATATTGAACTTATCTTTCAAAATTATTTAAATAGGTTAGGGCTCTTTAACGAGCACTTGACATCGCACAGCCTCGGAACCACCATTTTACTTCCCCTTGGAAGGACGGCATGCTCTTGGTTTTCTACTAGGCTTCTTCTGTCTTACTTTAGCAAAAAAACGTTTGTAGTAAATGGGGCTAGATATTATATAAACTAAAGTATAATTTTGTTTTTCTACAGTCTTGAAGGAGAAGAGATTAGGACGAGTGGTGACAACACAATGCCCCGATGTGACTGTGGCCTTCACCACGTACTCTCCCGAACTAGAATCTCTGAGATGAACGACCTGTCAAGGTGGAGTCAACTCACCTCACTTCAGATACCACAGGGGAAGAGTTTCCAGTACTTTGGCGGGATATCGCTATTGCCTCTAGCTCTGGCCAAAATGGGGGCCTCTAAGGTGAGACTTGGGTGTCCAGGAGCCATATTAATGGATCTATTATTAATAAACAGATTGAAAACTCCTGATGAGATTCAAATGGAACATAGTTATTTTACGAGGCATTCGCTGTTGTGTTTTCATATGAAAAAATCTCTCAGTGTTACGTTGAAGTATATAATTGTTTCAATATGAGATATTCACTAAATACGAACATACTTAGACAAGTAGCGTCTTCAATCGCATTTTGATTGGTAACGTTTTTATAATCTCTCCTAAAATTCATAATCTTGTATTTAACTTAACTTTTTGTTTTAGGTGTGTTGTATCATAGATGAATCTCTTATGGAGTTTAAAGCTTTCAAGAAAATAGCAGAATATAACAATTTACAAGATAAAGTTTTTATTTCTCAAAATAAGGAAGATCTTGGTCATCATGAGGTAAAATAAAATTTATTTTTTGTAATATTGTCTATTTCACCCAAAAATTTTACATAAAATACCGGTTTCGGCCTTACACCAACGTCAGGTTTAGTTATAAACTAAGTCTAGTCACTGTTCTTGTATCTTCTTCATCTGTATTCTTCTCTTATTGGAACACATGTTATTTCTATCTGTGAGAAAGCATGACTTCATAATTTAAAAGGCAGTGCATTGTATAATTAATATGACTACTCAATATTAAAATCTAGATATAAGTAATGTTTTTTTTTGTATCTAATGATAGTATCAGTTTGTTATCCTTGGGAAAAGGTTCTTTATCATCTTGTCGGGTTGGAGGTAAAAGTGACTCAAGTCCACTCAGCCAAATTTTACTGGATAACATTCTGAAGTTTTACAATATTTCTGTTTAGAAAATTAATATTATAAACAGAACTTTAAACCAATGTATATTGTTTGTGTTAATAAACAAATAAAACAGAAAAGCAACACTAAACTTTCTATAAAACAGAAAAGCAACACCAAAAAGCGTGTACAGTCATAAAAATTTAAATTTTAATAAGGAAGGTGGGATTTGTAATGATTATTTGCACCCTGGAGAAAAAACATTTTAAAAAAATGTATTTTGTCACTTTTGCCACCAACCCCGACGATCTATTTAACTGAAATAATTCCTAATTAATCAAGAATTACGTTGAAAAGATCTATTATTAAACTGGATTTTTAATAAATTCCCCAACGTCAGGTTCACTTATAAACTAAGACTAATTTAAAAAATAAAGAAAAAACGTATGTTTAAAAAAAAATATTGTCTATTTCACAAAATATATATAATATGGGAGTACTTTCGGTATTGTGCTTCCAACAAATACTGTATTTGTTAAGTCGTGGCTGAAGATGGTAGCAATACCGAAACTACTCCTATATTATATATATTTTGTGACAGTATTTAAAAAAAAAAATACGTTTTTCTTTATTTTTTATTAAGTCTTTCTTGAGTGCGAACCGTTTTTATCAGGTAAATAAGGAAGGGGTTGAAAATTCAATTAGAAAATCCGTATAGCTTCACAGTTAGGACTTCCCTTTTTTCAATAACAGTGGTAAAACTAATATTAAAGATAAAATCATTAATTTCTCGTAAAATAAACTAATTTATATGTGATATGTGTGAAATAATCGTTTATTTAACAGCATTATTACCAGTGATATGAGAGTATTATTAAAATTAAAGCCAAAACCTTTTCCTATCTTTAAAATAACCGAATGAATAACAATGAAAATATATATATATATATATATATATATATATATATATACTGTTGTCATAACTTTCGGTGGAAACCGTCATCACTGGCTGCTGGTCGAGTACTGTGGGCGAGCGCTTTCGATGTGAAGACATCATCTTCAAACCACTATATATATTTAGTTGAGGGCGCCAGTAGAACGTGGGTTCGAAACCCGACCGAGGCCCTTAGTTTATTTTATCTGGGAGGTAAAATATACTTCAGCGCGCCGTCCTTCGGATGGGACGTTAAGCGATGTTCCCGAGCCTGTACGATGTCAGGTACTCGTTAAGGACCCCTGTCCTAGGTGAATAAAAATTTAGGGTAGGCAAAATTTAGGACTCCCACAGTAGAGTCGGGCTCATGTCCACCAGAGTGACGAAAGAGCTCTCTAGTAGTAAGCGATATGACAGTGTAGTTAAAGCCCGGGCATGAGTCATAAAACCTAACCAAACCTATACCTTTAGTTTAAGGAAGTTGTATTGAAATCGTGCGAAAATCAAGTTATCAACAGAATCTCACGTTTTAAGGTCCCCTGAGTACGTTTTGATCATATTCACGATGATGTCTGTCTGTGCGTGTGTATGTGTGATTGGAAAGTTGTGAGCTCTCTACCGCAAAAACGATTGTAGCTATGAATTTGAAATTTTGGGTCACATGTGCTAAATTATGATAGATTTTTGCCGAAATCAGACAATAAATTAACACCACTTTCCTCCGGGGCCTAAGTACATTTTACAAGATACCGCTTATAACCTTTATGACCTAATAGAAAATCTTTTATTAGTTATTGTGGCTTATGCCCGGGCTTTAACTACGAGGTCTTCATTGAGAGCCCAGGGACTCCCGAGCCGCTCCCTGTAGCTCAGGGAAAGAATTATTAATATACCAATAAAATCTTAACTATCCAAGCAATTATAAATTAGCAATTATATATATTGAAATTGTTACGTTATAACAAATATCCCCGGTGTTATAATTACAATATAACATTTTAAATGTTCTCCTTCATAAAAATAACTATTTTCTATATTATTATAAATGTTTATTATTTTCAAATTGTTGTTAATTTACAGATTGACTACGTAATAAGCGAGCCATATTTCATGAGGTCTATTTACCCTTGGGACACTGTAAGATGTTACTTCCTGGCTGATGATTTAAATTTAACAAATGGAAAACGTTTTTTATTTCCCAAGACGATGAAAATACACGCGGTTGCTATGGAATTTGAAAATTTGTATAAAACCAAAGTTGCAATTGATGAGGTTGAAGGATTCAATTTGAGAACATTTGACCGCTTGATTGAGGTTTGTTTATATTATTATTATTATTGTAACGAAGTGAAAAAAAAAGGGGGGGGGGAGGGGGAAGAGTAGCAACTGTTGCGCAAAATGAAACATAGAGCTACGTTAATGAAATTAATTCACTAGTTATTAACCTTCAAACGGCGTGAGGCGAAACAAAAATTGCTTGAAATTTAGTTTAAACGTTCTAACGTTACTTCATCGAAGGGTGAACGGGTAGAGAGTTGAAACTTGTTTCGTTAAAAATAGGGCTCTATAAGCTATCTGATGATATATAATTTATCACTTTACGATTATTAGTTTCGAAAATATAACCGTTCAAGGTTTTGGAGGGCGCCAGTATCTCAGTGAAATGCGTGCTTGGGTTCGAAACCTGGGAGGTGAAATAACCTTGAGTACGCTGTCCTTCTGATGGGATGTTAAGCTATGGTCCCGAGCCTGTACGCTATCAGATACTCATTAAAGACCCCTACCCAAGGTAAATAAAAATTTAGAGTAGGCAAAATTTAGGACTCCCATAGTAGAGTCGTGCTCATGTCCACCAGAGTGACGAAAGAGCGCTCTGGTAGTAGGCGATATGACCTCGTAGTTAAAGTCCGGGCATGAGTCATAATAACTAACTATAAGTGTTCAAAGTATGACACGTTAAAGAATGTTATTAAGATAAAAATGTAGGAAAATATTGTTTCCAGTAAAGGAAATGGATTATAGATACTGGAGATAGGAGTTCTTTCCAAAACGTCCGTTTGTTAAGACCAAAAAATACATTGGGAGAAGAATAAAGCTGTGGAAAATATATATTATTATATATTCAGAATCTCCTTATACAACTCAAAAATGATAAATATTCTATAATCTTTATCCACCAAGATTTAATTAATTCTTTTTGAAATTTCTGTTTTCAATTGTAGAACTCGAGTGACATTGCCGACAACGAGCTGGAAACTCAACCCCTCTGGGAGTACCCAGGCCGACCACTTTCTGAACCTTGTCTCATCGCTAATCTAAATCAAGAAAACTGCATCCAAGGCAAAACTATTGAGAATGGTTTTCTTATCTCAAAGTAGGTTTAATTTTATTATTATTGTTATATATTATTATTATTACATATACTATTAATATGTCTGTGCTGTTGCTTTAAGAATTAATTCCCTTGCGAACAGCACAAATCATTCTGAAAAAAAAAAAAAAAAAAACGCTATCATATACAAATGCTGTTTCGCATTGAGCTTTGTTTCAGCCAATTTGTAATCATCGTGAATTAAAATTAAGTTTTTTGCTGTGCTTGTTAACTATGTACCTGTGTTTAGGGAAGGCAGTCTTCATGGTGTTGCTATATGGGTGGACTATCTGGGAGACAACCTGACGATCAGCAGCACAGCTCCACTGGACCCCATACAAACTGATAAAATCGTCAGGTATGTTACTTTTTTTACTATAGAATAAAGAGTAGTGTGGAAGAAGCGAATTGATTTCAAAGTGTGGAAAATCTTTGGCCTAAATTAACGAAATTTGGTCTGTACCCAGTAGGCTCCAATAACATCGCCGATGCCTAGTAGGGGAACACAACTTGTGTTTTATAATTGGCATTCAATTATGTCTGCAAGCGCCGGCAACTGCTGCATCCCTTTGCGGATACCGGCGCAATGGGAATAATAATTCGCATAACCAACAACAACATGAAAACATTAATATTAATTCGGGGGAAGGAAAAAAAATATCTTGTTCATAAAACAAATTTTATTTCTCAATATAAACTATATAATATGTCAACTATTCATCAAATCCAGTTGATGTATCCGAAGAAATAAAATGTTTACCCTCCTGTCGGTCCTTTTAGTGAAACTGTCCAGGTTCTCCTGATATAGAGAAAAAACTATATAAAGATAGAGTCGGTGAAGGTAACCTGGCTGTTGGTAGAGAGGGTGGTTGGTCACATGACTGTCGGCAGCCACGAGTGATTTGTCTCAGGAGCCGGCGGTGCCGTTAGCTGTTATTTGTTTGCCGGCGCCGACAGCGGAGCCACTTTCTTTATAATTTGAACAACAAATGATATTTAACATTTTTGCAGAGATATTGTGAAACACTTGATAAAAATAAAGAAAACGTATGTTTTTTAAAAAATATTGTCTATTTCACAAATAATATATAATATGGGAGTGCTTTCGGTATTGCTACCATCTTCAGCCACGACTTAACAAATACTAAATTGAAGTTCAACAAGGATAACAATTGTATGAACTATCAGACCAATCTCAAATACTCACCCCTTTTATCGCCAATAATATAATCCTCCAGTCTCTGTGTATACGTAATTACTCTCAAAAACTGTATATTTTATTTTATAAAACTTTTTATTTTATTTGTATTCATATATTAACAATTGTTATCTTTAATTCACTTCATATATGCACTTAATCAACACAGAGTATTTCAAATTTTTTATTTTTAAGATCCCAATTTGGGACGAAATGTCATTTTTAATGTTTTCCATATTTCAAATATTAACTGTACAGAAAGGATAGGAAAACCCCGTAGGGGCTGAAAAAGGATACCTACCTACCGCTTGGATTGTAAACTACCTAGTTGAACTTCAATTTTAGTATTCGTTAAGTCGTGGCTGAAGATGATAGCAATACCGAAAGTACTCCCATATTATATATTACTTGTGAAATAGACAATATTTTTTAAAAAACATAGGTTTTCTTTATTTTTAACACTACAAATGGTGTTATGGGAGCATGTTTGATATTTCCATAGATGTGAACATCCTGAGACTAATTGGACATGCTGTTTCAGGTGGAGTCGGTCAGGTCGTCAAGGTCTCTATCTGTACAAACGGCCTCAGAAGGTGACAAAAGGTCAGCTTGTCAACACTTTCTTTAGTTTCAACCCTCAAGAAGATGAAGGATACCTCAATATAAAGTTTTCTTTAGCGCCACCAAAACCGCAACTTTCTCCATCATAGAAACATCCATTGTTAATGTTCAACCATTTGTGTAAATAATTATTTTGTTTTTTTTCACACATTCCTAAAATATGGAACATTGCATTTTAATTTAATTAGGTTGTATAATTCCTCTCTAAAAGATGTAATCACAATAAAATACATTGTTTACAAATTGTTTTTACTTATTTAAGAAACTTTATTCGTCTCAAATTAAGAGGGCGCCAGTAGTTCAGTGGTATGCGTGCTTGCCTTCTGACCTCAAGGTCGTGAGTTCGAAACCCGGCCGAGGCCCTTAGTTTATTTTATGTGGGAGGTAAAATAAACTTAAGCACGCCGTCCTTCGGATGGGTCGTAAAGCCATGATCCCGAGCATGTACGATATCAGGTACTCGTTAAAGACCCCTGCCCCTAGGTGAATAAAAATTAGGGTAGGCAAAATTTAGGACTCCCACAGTAGAGTCGGACTCATGTTCACCAGAGTGACGAAAAGAGCGCTCTGGTAGTAGGCGATATGACCTCGTAGTTAAAGCCCGGGCATGAGTCATAATAACTAACTTAAAAAATTAATTCAAAAGTCAAATAAAGGCTAGATCTGTTATTAATTATTTTTTTCCAGTATTCTGTAAAAGTGGCTACCTAAGTTTATTCACCTGGGGTTGGGGTCTTCAACGAATACCTGAAATAAGCTCTGAACACGAATTATTTTAAGATGTAGCTTCACTTGGCTTGAGGGGTTAAGCCTCTCCTCATGGCGTAGTGACTTAGATGGCGGCTTGCAGTCCCACCTGCACTTACATACTTCCCGGGCTGTATGTAGTATAGGAGAAGGTATGTGATCTGTCATCTATTTCATGTTGAATTTTCATCTAAACTTGTTTTCCGATTCCTTATTTCAGAAATTCTTGTCTCTGTGAACACAACTCCCTATAGAATGGACAACCCCTATAATTACCGAAGAAAATGACACGAAATTTTAATTCTGAATCCAAAATTTCGACCGGGTTTCGAACCCGCGATCTTGAGCTACCGTCACCCTCATCTCAATACTTTTTTGTTATAAATATTGTCTATTTCAAAAAAATAAGTTTGTTTTATTTATTTATTATTAGTTCCAGAATATGTCAGTGTTCCTCAACTTCGAAGATCAAAATAACCCCTTCAAACCCCCAGATAGGCAGACACCTAATACAAAGAGTATTCATATCAAAATAATGACTTAGGACTTGAACATTTTCAAGGAAAGGTTCATTAGACCATCTTACATACTTTAAGTATTTTCAGCTAAATCGGCTCATGGAGGGGGGGGGGGCACCAGAAGAGGGGGTTGTACTCAGAAACTGTGTAAAGACATGTCGATTTTCTATGACGGCCAAAGGGAAGTGGGGGATGAGGGAATGGGGCGCAACTCAAAACCCTAACTGACGATGTTGTGAATGTATGAACACGAAATTTAGTAAGTGCACTCAGAAGTCCATGAGTAAGACACCTATTGATTTTCAACAATTTGAGAGGGAGTGTGAAAATGTATTTGATTAATTCGCGCTGGGGAAGTACATTGCACTGCTATTTAGTTATTGTGACTCATGCCCGGGTTCTACCTACATCTTATCGCCTACTACCAGAGCGCTTCTGGTGAACATGAGCCCGACTCTACAGTGGAAGTCCTAAATTTTGCTTACCTAGGTTTATTCACCTAGGGTAGGGGTCTTTAACGAGTACCTGACATCATACAGGCTCGGGACCATCGCTTAACGTCCCATCCGAAGGACGGCGTGCTTCAGTTTATTTTACCTCCCAGATAAAATAAGCTAAGGGCCTCGGCCAGATTTCGAACCCACGACCTTGAGCTCAGAAGGCAAGCACGCATACCACTGAGCTACCGGCGCCCTCAAAAAAAAAAATTATATCGTTAATTCACCGACGATGTTTTTCCATGGCAACCAGTTGTTCACTATTATCATTATTATAGTTAAGTCAATATATCAGCCTGTTTACGTACTGTCTCCATAGTTACTATTTATATTTTGTTAAATTTTCTAGATAAGTGTTATTTACCTATATGTAACTTTAGGTTCTTATTTCGTCCTTTAGTGTTTCTCTTAGATAAAATAAAAGTATAATTAACATGGTAAGTTCGCTCACTCATTATAACGTATTTTTCAGTTCTGACTTTGATATAACTGTTAGTAATGTGTTTTCCAGAATGTTTTGTACTTTTTCATGAAAAGATAGTTTGTATAGAATTATTTTTATATGCTCCTCTAAACAATCAAAATATCGTCTGATGATAGAAATTTCATGATTATAATCTAATTGAGGGAAAAGTCTGTGAGATCTTTATTTATATTTCATATATTAAGGGTGAACTTTTTTGATTTTTTGGAAAAATTGTAATTTTTTACCACCGCCAGCTGTAGCTGACGATCTGACTGAAAATTTAATTGTATTGTTATGATACAGTAGAATCTCTATAAGTCGAACATCAAGTGAGACGCCAAAAAAATCGAGTTATAGAGTTTTCGACTTACGCGATTTTGATTCGACTTGTAGAGGTTAAGATTCATTCTAACTAATTTTGAGTTAGAGAGGTGAAATAAATAAAAATTGAAGTTACAGAGGTAACAAACATATTTATATTTATTATAAATCAACATTATTTCAAAACATCCTTTAAAGTCAGTAATTTTTTTTTGCTTTAGATAATTGGTAATCCTATTTATTGTATACTCCTAAATTGTTTTCTAAGAAACAATGGTGTACATTGTCGGCAAATTCATAAAGTCGGTAACTTATTTTTCTTCGAGCTATAGAGGTAATAAGTTTCAAATAATCGAGTTGTAAAGGTTGTAAAATAAAACATTGCTATGTTCGAGATACAGAGGTCCAATTTATTTTTTCGAGTTATAGAGGGAAAATATGTACCAAAATGGCTTGTAGGGACTCACTGATTATTTCGACTAATAGAGGGTTGAGATTTCGAGTAATGGAGGTTTTGGGGCTTGAAGGGAAAGGAACAAAACTTTTTTTCGTGTTTTGGAGGTTTTCGACTAATCGAGGTTCGTCTTAAAGAGGTTCTACTGTATAACCCGTCTCAGATTCAATGTGAGGTTCGAGGAAATTGCATGTATCAGCTTCACTCTAAAGCGAAAAGATGTTTTGATATGGAACTCTCAACAAACAAAATATCGTCTGGATTTGGAAATTTCATTATTCTAATCCCATTGGGGCAATATCGTCTAGGATTTTTAATTTATATTTCATATACTAAGGAACTTTTTTGATTTCTTTGAAAAAATTGTAATTTTCGCCAGAAGCTGACGACCTGACTGAAAATTCAGGTTCATACGAGGAAATGCTGTGTAACAGCTCCTCTGAAGCGAACATTCTGGAAACCTCTGCAGTCTTTCCATTAACCAGTTCGGGATGTTCTTAGTTGTTATTGTCATTTTTATTCCTAGAAATAAATATTTTTGTATAAAAACATAAATTAACTAATTGTGAATTATTTTCCAAACTTTTTATTACAGAATAAGTCTATAGTGACCCTTGAGAAGCCTCTTACGAGAGTTGCTTTGCCCGACTGGCATGGTATGAACATATTTCATTATTTATTTTTACAGTAAAATACGTTTTATGGTTCGTTAATTGATATTTGATGAAACGAAAATTTTCAACATCATCTAGCTCTGATATTGTTCACCGAAATTTCATATATAGCATCCTTATAAACTCGTATTTTACACATTCAGGAATATAACACTTTATTCCATACATTTATTTATTTAAATTTGATTAAAAGGTAAAGTGTGGGAACTGCGACAAACGTGTGACACTCGGCGAAATGATGCGTTCAATCTACGTAACGAATCCAGACAGTTGAGAAATGAAACAGATGCGACAACAAAATGGGATACCTACCATAACGATGCGAGACTCCAGGACAGGTATGGAAATTTCAAAATAATTATATCTACCATAGGTTGACAATAATGTGTGACACTCGACTGTCATAAGACAATGCCCCAATATATTTTTGCGATTTGTGTCGATATAGTGGAAAAAACTAATGAAAACACAGAAATTGTTAAACATTTGTATAGTCTAACTTGAGGGCATCGGTAGTTCAATGGTAAGCTTGTTAGGTCTACTGAGCGCTAGATCGCGGGTTCGAAACTCAGGTAAAGCTCTTAAGTTTTTTATCTAGGAAGTGAAAACACATTTAGCATGCCGTCCTTCGGATGGGACATTAAGCGATGGTCCCGAGCCTGTACGATGTCAGTTACTCGTTAAAGACCCTTATCCAAGGTGGTTAAATCTGAGTAGGCGCCGAAAGAGTTCTTTTGTTGTAGGCGATATCACCTCGTAGTTAAAGCCCGGGCGTGAGCCTCAATAACTAACTATTGTCTAATTTCACATAAACGAATATATAGTGTACCCGTTTTGATTTAAACCATCGTCAGCATGAAGTTCAACAGCGACTGGTTACTGTTCTTTGGTCTGACGATGGCATAAGCCGAAACTGGTACTCTATATATTTTTGTAGAATTACACTATAGAAATGTTAGACAAGTTCTTAGTTTTTATCCAGAGAGAGATGATGTGTCGTAGAATTATTGTAACCAAGAGAAACTATTGGGAGACTGATGTCATGTGGACCACTTCCCATTCTGGCTTCTATTGATTTTCAAAACATTTAGAGTGAACCCTGGTACTCTTGGTATTATAATTAAATTATCAACTTCAAAGAAACGTGGACATATTGTAGGAACGTATAATAAATAACACTAACAGTTTATCCATAGTTTCGAATCAATCATATCATAGTTTCGAATCAATATTAACACTCAAAAATTATATATTATCTTTAAATGATATGAAAAGTGTATTAACTGCTAATAGTGATTATGGTGTTTTACAGGCTCCGGGAAATCATAAGATGGCGAGATATGATTGAAATATGTGTCAACTCCATTGATCGGGAAGTGGCAGCCATGAATAAAGAGAAAGAATTGACAGAAGGGGAAATTGAATTTTTAGGACTGAGTTTCACGGTGGTCAATGATTGTCTGACCCAAAGGGACCAGAGAGGAGGCGCAGATCTGTGCACCGACGAAGCGGAAATCGAAATTAAACATGTGAGCTCAAACCTACACATTATTAATTTGAAAATTAAAATAATAAAATGCAATGCAGTTAATCATACCTTGAAGGATTCCATAGATGAATATAAACGGAAAAAACCCATTCAAGCTTAATGAATGGAAGAAGAAAATAATTAATAATGTAGACTGAAAAGGTGTCAATGATGAGTGTGAAAATTACTATAGTTTACTCTGT
Source organism: Aradus depressus (assembly GCA_963662175.1). Lineage (NCBI taxonomy): Eukaryota > Metazoa > Arthropoda > Insecta > Hemiptera > Aradidae > Aradus > Aradus depressus. The sequence continues at coordinate 42,249,023 of OY759220.1, read as the reverse complement.
ATTAAATCATAGACAAATTATTAAAATATAGAAAATGTGATATCTCGTACATTGTTTTAGAAGCAAAGTCAAACTTATTCGTCGTTGATAAACTCGAAAACTTATATTAATATGATATTCTTTTATTGTTTATTTTTGGATCATATACTTTGGAAACTAGGTGGGGAGGGGGGCGCTAAATTTCATTAAACATTTTCCTTTAACCTGAGTGCGTATTTCAATTGTTTAGTTTGAAAAAAGAAATCTTGCATATACTTCTAGCCTTCCCTCAATTCGTATTATGGAGCTAAGAGCATTCACGAAGTGACTTGTGAAATATCCTGGCATTAATTTATCATTATTTTCAATTTAAATTTACAATAAACGCATCAAATGAAAGTGGTGGTCTATATAATTTGGACCTACACAATTATGTGTAATGAATAAATAAATATAAATGTTATTATATAGATATTTTTAGGTAGCTTCTTGACTTTTTTTAATACAAATAGAGCGACTCGAATCTAACCTCACTGACATATTTCTGTATTCATTACTATATTATTTTTTCGCTCATATTACTTATTTTGCTTGACGACACTATGAACATACATTTTACACATATAACATGTTTATGTTCATGGTCTTCCACCTTCGGAACAATGGAAATGGAATATTCTTCTCTTTGGATTTGAAAAGTATTGTAAATAATTTTTTTTTTTTCTTTCAGGAACTGGCTATGCTGGAGTCTCTAAAAACTATGTTGTCTCAGAAATGCATGGCTGCTTGGGAGCAAATGAACCGTTTGGAAGAAATTAAATTTCGACTCCTTCAAGATCTGAAGGATAAAAAGGAAGGGATTGAGATAGACACGTACAGTCTGGGCTTGGACAAGCATGGCGCAAACATCAGTTTCAAACCTGACGCACTTAGGATCCCTACCGAGTCAGACATTTTATCATTATTAACAATTAGCTGATAGCCATTATGTTAATATTAATAAAATATTTAATATTTTAATTGAATATTACCAGTAAATATAATGGAGAACGCGGGCATGAGGAGTTTAGGCAGAGCAAAGACAGTGATTTGGCCATTACAGGACTTTCTTATACCAACCACTTTTGTACAGTCTCCCTCTCAAATTCATTTCATACTGGCATTAGTGTGTATAAGAAAGTCACACTCGGAATTACGCTGCACAATGAAACAAAGTAAATCGCTGACTCCAAAAGTATAATGTCAATATACTTTATACGTTACAAGGTCCCCATTTTTTTTTTTTATAACAATTAATTTATTAATATTTTCAATAATTATTTTTGAATAATAGTTCATTACTTTAACGAGGACTAAAGAAATTATCGAATAGGCATCGAAATAATATTGAAATCGTGAAGTTTGGAAAATAACTAATTGTAAAGAAATATAAAGAAAAAATGTTATATTGTGATTTATTTCGCCATCCTTCAGAAGTTTGTGCCCGCGTTCGATCCTATATAAACGCAGATCATTTATTGTCTAACTTTGCTCAATAATAAAAAAAAACGTTCATGACTTTTTTTCAGGATGGTCTCATATGAAACTTGGTTGGAGCATAATCGTTATTTAAAACTTCGAGCAGAAAATGAACTAAATGCTTCACAAAAACTTCGTGAGTCTATGTATGTCCCACGAGAAAGAGCTCGCAATGATCTTGAAGCGCAGAACGATGCAACTAATTTTGCACTCAGGAAAAGAATATACGAAACCCAAAGGATAAAAAACGAGCTCGACTGGCAACGTCTTAATGTAATGTATAATAACTTTCCAAATTAATTGTTAGCCTACTTTCCAAGACAAAAGTAGGCTTGTGAGCTTGTCTGGGGGGGGGGGGGCTTGAAGGCCTTGGAGGGGGGGGGGGGGGGAGGGGAGGGCCTTACAAACATTTGAGCTCAAACTCCAAGTCTCTGATGAAACCTGAAGATCTTGGAAACGGCATACCCGATTTCCACCATCTCGCAAATACCATCTTTTGAAACATAAAAAAACGTTTTAAAATCGGTTCAGCCGTCTTGGAGCTACGATGCCACAGACAGACACACACACATACAAAAACCTCAAACTTATAACACCCATCCTTTGGCGTCGGGGGTTAAAAACATACTTATTTTTGAAATATTGTTTTCACATAAATTTTATACACAGACTATCGAACTTTGTGTCAATTAGAGTTTTTGTGTTAAACTCCCCTCTCTCCTTTGACCGATTTGGCTGAAAATCAATAGGTGTCGGTCCTTGGAAGGTTTTGGCCTACACATATAAAATTTCGTGTTGACAGATTCATTCTGTCTGAAGTAATCGTATTCATAGACACACACATAGACTGTTTTTTATCATTTTCGGAATCAGGAAGTCGGAAAACATAAAATCGAAAACTCCTCATCGAATTTTTAGCCGATTACATAACTTCCCCTATACTCCATATACCTGGGGAAGTAAAAAAGTTTAGAAACAATTTATTGTACAGTAGAGTCGGAAACAGTTTTTTGCTAATTCTGAAAACTCTCAGCCCTTTTGCTGTCAAGTCTCATTTAATAGTTTAACAACATCGTATGTTGCCGTTTGTATGTATTTTGTTGGAATCCCAAAACATGAAGCCTACTTTTCTCTTTGGATAATCCTGTTTTCTTCGAGTTTATTAAGAAAAAAAACTATTTTTCTGTACCATCTTGCTAAGGAAAGGGAAAGTAGGCTATTTAGTTGTTTCCATTTCTTCTTGTCTTTTTTTTATAATTCCCTAAAAATATTATGTATTTATTTATGAATTTTTAAAAAAAATATACTCAATAGATGGTACAAGACATGGAACGACTGCACAAAGAAGTAAATAACTTGGAAATAGCATTCTTGAACAAAACAAATGCTTTCAAATTGGCGGAAACTCGTTTGGAAAACAGAATCTACAAACCGGGGGCAGAGTGTTGTCGAGATGAGCCATCGTTTGGGCTTGAGAATGAAGTGGGCCAATTGCGGGTCACCAGAACTGAGCTTCAGTCAAAACTAGATCAGACCAGGTAAGATGGAGTAACGGGTCTTTTTACTAAGTTCCAAAGCAGCTCTTATTACAGTTAGAAAAACCAATCCGCATTTTGAACAGTATTTCAAAATATAAAATTGTCCGCTTTCATAGAAATTACTCTGTCACACCCAGGTATACTGAGCTCTAGTTATTTGTCTTTCTAAATACGTTGCAAGCCAATATGTACATAATTATAATCTCTGTCTGTGAAACATTTAATTCTTCATCGAGTTGTTTTATATCCGTTAGATCTTCATAAGTCATGTAGTGGGACGCCAGCAGTTTAGTTCCTCAGAATCATACAACGCCTTTTTCGAAGAGTATGCATTTTTAAGTAGTTCAATTTTGCCTTTTTTTCTCTCGCTGATTTCATGTTATATTACTTTTGGCAATTATAGAATTTTTATAGATATAAATTTGCAGTTATGTAATAAAATAAGAAAAAAAAGGTCATTGGTTAATCATCGTCATTTCCCCAATCACATTTTTCTTCATTCTAGGGTAATCTCTCTCTTGGACAGGTCCTTGGGAAAATGCCGATACATTCATTATATCAACAGTCATTTTTATTGTTGCTCTGGTGGACGTCAGTCCACACTATTGTAAATTTTCCTAAATTTTTATTCACCTATGGTAAGAGGTCTTTAACGAGTATCTGACATGGCACAGTCCCGGGACCATTGCTTAATGTCTCATCCCCAGGACGGCGTGCTCAAGGTTTTTTTCACCTTCCACATAAACACACCTATGGGCCTCGGCACTTATCAAGTTATTAGAGTTTTTGAGTTGAGCCATCTCTTCCCTCCGGCCGATTTGCTGAAATCTACAGAGATAATTTTTACGGAAATTGTTAAGTTTTTGAGAACAATTTTTTTGAATTCCCGTTATGTTTATTTTTGCATAAGGAGTAAATGTTTCACCAAAAATCCACAGATCATTTTTAGAGAGGATACAAAGATGCTTCTATTTAAAACTAAATTGTATAACTGTAATTTAACTGATTTGAGAAAAGCATAAACTTTTGGTTAGTTGGTTAAAGTTACATAGAAAGTAATTTTTAAAAAAATGGTTGGTTTTTGAGCCCCCTCCTCTTCCCTTCAGCCGATATTGCTGAAATTTGATAGGTTATGTCCTCATTGGGTTTTGACTTCAAATATGAAATTTCATGTTTAAACATTAATTACATCAGCAGTTATTGGATTTTTTTAGTTGAGCCCTCCTCTGACCCCCCTTTTCCCGGTTCCGCTGAGAATTAATAAATGTCCTAATGGAGTTTTGAATTCACATATGAAATTTTGTGTCGATACATTCATTAGAACGGCAGTTTTTAGAGTTTTTGACTGACCATATTTAAATGTTTCTTTGCAGAGGGACTTTCAACGCTCTGGAAGACCAGCTGGTGGTGATTGACCGTGAGTTGCACAACAAGAATCACGCCCTCAACACTGACTTACGATGTTTGGACCTGAGAGCTCGGCTGGTGGCTGGAGATCGGGCGCCCCCTAACACGCAGATGGACAGGAACCTCCAACTGACCAGGATGAAGGACGAGATACCACCGGAGTGAAAGTAGATCAACAGAAATCTTTACTCGCATTTATTTGTCTTAAGAGCACTGATCTTTTTTATATATATAAATTTATATGGCCAATAAATATTCTAAAAAAATATATTATGATTTTTTCTTGTGTTCGTTTTCCGTTTTTGACTTTTCACTCATTGTATGATAAAAACGTTTTTACATAAGAAAGCTAACAAACACTTGAGGGCGCCAGCAGTTCATAGATAGCGGGTTTGTCTACTGAGCTCAAGATGTTTTCTTATCAGGGAGGTAAAAGAACCTCTTGAGCACGCCGTCTTTCGGATGGGACGTTAATCGATGTCTCCGAGCCTGTACGATGTCAGGTACTCGTTTAAGACCCCAACACTACGTGAATACACCTGGGTAGGCAACATCGGACTCTCATAACAGAGTCGGGCTCATGTCCACCATCAGAGCGACGAAAGAGCGCTCTGGTAGTAGACGATCTGACCTCGTAGTTCAAGCCCGGGCATCAGTCGTAATAACTAACTAGTTCAAAACTCGGCCTCTCTGTATACGAAACATTTTCTCGTAATAAATACATTTTTTTTTTGTAATACGTTTTCGACTATAGGGGGCCTCGGTTTTTGTTGAAAAAAACAAAATGAAATTTTATAGAAATCACTTTACGAAAGTTGTTTGCAACGATCACAGTGAATATGATAACATAGACAGTAGGTCTAAAGAGGCTGCGACTATAGTGACGCTGAGATGTGAATAGTCACGTGAATTCGTTGTCGCAGCAAACGTGAAGTTGTCATTGACGGTGCCGCTGCGAATATTTCTTGTTCACCTGAGGATGCCTTTATTCAGCCGTTTTGGATAATGTTGGCATAGTGGCTGAGGTAGTTCCTGGAGATTCCGATATTCTTAAATTAGTTTAATTAAAAATAAGTATAATACATTTTTAAAAACCTGCCGATGAATCAGAGCTAAAAAAGGGCAGCAACCTGTAGAGAGCCTATATCCTTTCTGCCCCTATTGGGAGTCCATGGGTACGTTTATCCAAACAAACAAATAATACATTATAGTAGCACTGTACTTTCCCATTACAAAATAACTACGTTTAAGCTCTCTCTGCAAAACGAATCGACCGTTTGGTGTAATCGTCAATATTTGTCTTACATATGGACTTATGAAACGTCATACTAAATTTGGTGTCGATACATTCATTACATCAGCAGTTATTTGAGTGTTTGTGTTAAACCCCTCCTCCCCCCTTCCCTTGGGCCAATATGGCTGAAAATCAATAGATGTCGTTCTTCAGGGGTTCTGGGAACACATATAATATTTCCAGTTTGGGAAATTCTGTTGAAAACTCAACATCGAATGTCTGACCGATTATATAACATACCGTATACTTCTTATAGTTGGGGAAGTAATTATTATATAAGAATGCAATAAAAATACCAGAAATATTAAAAATAATATACATTTTATTACATTACAGAGTATATACAAATTTAAATATACAAAAAGCATAAAATATATGTTGTGAAAATGTCTTTTTACAAATTAAAGAAACAACCAGTACAAAATATAATTAATTCATAGAGAAATTGAGCGGGTTCGAAACCCGGTCGAGGCATTTAAGTTTTTTATCTGGAGGGTGAAAAAACCTTTAGCAAGCCCTCCTTCGGATGGGACGTTAAGCGATGGTCCCTAGGTGAATAAAAATTTAGGGTAGGCAAAATTCAAGACTCCCACAGTAGAGTCAGGCTCATGTTCACCAAAGTGATTAAAGAGCTCTCTGGTAGTAGGCGATATGTAGTTGTAAAAGCGTGGGCATTAGTCACAATAACTAGAGAAATTTAGCTTGTCAATTGATTCATGCAACAATATTGTTATTAAGGAAAATATAATTCACGATCGATATTAAAATTGATGGACGAGAGCCAACAAGCGATACCTCTACATCAGTTAGTTATTATGACTTATGCCCGGGCTACTACAAGGTCATATCGCCTACTACTAGAGCGCTCTTTCATTGCTCTGGTGGACATGAGCCTGACTCTACTAGGATACCATCGCTTAACGTCCCACCCGAAGGGCGGCGTGCTTAAATTTATTTTACCATCCAGATAAAATAAACTAAGGTCCTCGGCGCCGGGTTTCGAACCTGCGATGTTGAGTTCAATAAGCAAGAACGCATTTGACTGAGCTAACGCCGGCCGGCCCTCTCGATACCTCGACATCAGTACAATTTTATCGTTTCAATGACGTAGCTATTTGAAGAGATTTTCTTAATATCTGGTTTTTGAAGCTTCAATGCCATCAATTCCCAATCGAGTTGTTTCATTAGTTCTATATTCTCCATCTAGAAAAAAAAACCATAATGAAATAGATTAGAAGAAATAAAAATATAATTGAGAATTGTGATGAGATCACACACTGAAGGGGCTCGGATTTATTCATTAATATACTTTTACACCTAATGTTCTGAAATATATATTCTGCGAACACCAGTTCTTTTAAACCATGAAACTCTACCAATACCATTCATTACAGCTGTACTGACGGTAGTAGAAAACAAAAGGGGAGAAAAAATAGTCGATAAATCACCGGCAATGTACTTCCCCACAACGAATGACTCAAAACCAGTCGACCGTTGGCGCTAATATTCAATAGTTGAATTATTTAGGGGCTCCTAAATCCTCATATTAAATCTTGTGTCGATGATTCCATTATATACCGGGTGATTCATTTAACCTGAAAAACCAGAATAAATCGAAAAATAAGCTTTATCGAAAAAAATAGTTCAAACAAAAGTTGCAGGGTTTAAAGGGGGGGCATGGTAATACGAAATTTAACTTCGAAGGGCGTTTTCAGGGTTAAATCAAGAGCAACTTCGATTTTTTCAATGGAAACCCATAGTTTTAATTGCATACTTGCATTCTACGTGAAAAAATATGTCTCTTTTGTAGGAAAAGTTTTGTTTGAAAATGCCAATTTTATGGTTTTGAGAATTTAAAAACACAAATTTGATGCACAAAGAAATAAACATAGATTAAATTAAAATGATTGTTATCGTAACAAAGAATCAATGTTTTACACAAAATTTTGAAAACAAATTTTAATTGAATAATTTCACACCAATTATCAACAATTAATTATCATCTTAATAAATGTTCAAAATGATGTCCCTGAACTTCAATACATTTTTCAACTTGTGTAATGAAACATTGCACCGTCCTTAATAAAGTTTTTCTGTCAATTTCTCGACATGCATTTCTGATTCTCTCTTTCATATTTTCAGTGGTAGTTGGCACATTTTTGTATACTTGCTCTTTTAAATATCCCCATAGAAAAAAATCTGGTGAAGTTAAGTCCGGTGACCAAGCTCGCCAGTTTACTGGACCACCTCGACCAATCCATCGGTTAGGATAGTCTCGTTTTAATAATTCACGTGCTGTTATTGCACAATGCGCTGGACAACCATCGTTTTGGAACCACATATTCATTCTTTCTTGAAGGGTCAAATTTTCAAGAAGCTCTGGTAATTGTTGGTCTAAAAATGCTGCATACTTTTCTAAATGGTGGTCTACTTACATATGTCTTGACAGTTTCCTGAACTTTCCTGATAGTCTCTATCACGTGGGGGTCTCTGGAGAGGAGGTACTCCTGGTAGTGGGCATCCAGAAGGAAACAGCACCACTCTATTGGGCATTTGTCACCGAAACTCTCAGACATTTTATCTGAAAATATATATATATTTTTCTTAAAACATTAAATAAAATATGTGTTACACTTGATTGAAGAGTGTAGGTGGCGGCGATTTTGGATACATATATATATAATATTTTAAATTTGACTAATTGTTTTTCGGAGTTGAAAGAGGTTAAAGTGAAACACTTGGACACTTTTATTCGCCATAGAAAAATATATAAGAATAATATTCTTCCTATTGTTGGAAAGTTACTTAGCGAGTCTACAAATGTTATGTTTTCTTGGCTTCTCCGGGGATGATTTTTGACTCATATTTTTTTTGGCAAAGAGTCTGATGAGTATACACGTCACAAATACGAGTATACAACTGTTATCATTGATGTCAAGACAAAAAGTCCTTTCATGTCCTGGACAAGACTCAATTTATCTATTTCTCCTCTCCATTTTACAAGAGAAGAATGATAAAAAAAAAACACTGGTTATTGATGCAATACAATGATGGACAAAAATGAGTTTTAACTAAGAATAACCAAAAAAGTAGAAATTTCAAAAGGTGAACGTTATTAATGATAGTAATTACCAGCTGAAAGTTGAAGAAGGTAGAGAGCTGAAGACAAACTGATATGTTTCCGAACCAGCGCTACGGTACAGTCATCGTTGCACAGTTGTCTAGACAAGATGGCGTCAATAAGTTTGTTCCGTCCCTTAGAAGAGGGCTGATCCAATGTAAATTCTAACACCTTGAAGAGGCAGGAGTCAGGAAGATCCTGATGGGTGGAGAGGAGCTCTGAGAGACCCCTGGAGTCTGCAGCCTCAATCAACCGCTCAACCTCCACCTCACAGATGCTGCAACCCATAATCAATATGTTCCAGGCAAATATTCAATTAATATTTTTATATATGCACACATAGAATCATATATTATTTATTAGTATATGTTATCTGTTAAGGTAACTCGAAAGTATAAAAAAATTGGATGCGTTGAAAATTAAACAACAAATTCAATAAAGAGGTGCATCTGCTAACACACCCCTAATCAGAATATAACAATATTGTTTAAAATTCATAAAATATAAGTTAACAATGATCCCATACAAACAATATTTAAATAGTATCAATATACAATGTAAATGCAAGCCTCAGGTTGATGAAGGATCTACAATCTAACAAAGAAATTCCTGTTAAAATGGGTCATTTTTTGTTGTTTGTTTTCGAGACTCATGCCCAGACTTCAACTATTGGGACATGATCCCAACCTACTATGGAGCATAATTCAGCAATAACATAACAGGTTATTGATGAGAAGAGAAGAGAAAAACAAGGAGAAAGTCGGTAGTAAGACATTTCTCCTAGAATATTGCATATATGCAACGATAGTATAATGATGGTATAAACCAGTAGTTTAGGAATACATTTTTTGTGAAATTGACAATATTGTAAAAAGTAAGTTTGTTTTATTTAATACTAGCAGTAATACCCGGCGTTGCCCGGGGAACTTTGACTTTTCTCCCAATATCTCCTATAAGGCTATTCAGTTCCTCGAAAGTACATTCATGATGTTATAATTTTCAATTATTCATACGGAATAAGGCTTATAGTCCTTCAACTGTAGTAACGCTAGCTTTGGAGCTAAAACTAATTTATTCAAAAAGATTTCTCATTAATCGTTGCAATGGTTTTCGAGTTACAAAGATTGCGTGAGTGGATGCTGGGATGAACCAGATATTGAGGTACTAATACCTTCCACAGACGATGACGAACAAATTAAAAAAAAAATTAATCAAATCCATCAAGCCGTTCGTGAGTTATAGCGGTACAACGCACAGACATTTTCAGCTTTATATATATGATTAAATTTTAATAAATATTAAATTTTAATGTAATATTACAATGTAATACATTCATCACAGCATCTCTTCTCCCAATTTATTTATTTGCTTTTTTAAAAATTAGCAATTATAGTCGTTTTGGGAAATACTCCCATCATCAGCATATATATTACTCCCATATTATATATATTTTGTGAAATAAACATTTTTTTTTTATGAAGTGTTCCACAATATCTCTGGAAAAATTGTTAAATCCCATTTAGTTAATTTGCCTGAAAATCAATCTTACATAGGATCCACATATCCTTCTTGTGTGAGTTGCTGGGCTGTCTTCTGGGAGAGATTAGGATCTCGCTGGATGCCCAACAAGCCGAGGAACTTGGGACTGTCCAGTTTGAAGGGTACCACAAGAAGACTGGAACCGGAGGGTAGGAGGATCTCTCGTGAGGAGAGGGCTGGTCGGGCCTCTGCGTACATCTTCAACTTCACAGAGGACTCCGCCACTCCATACTTGACAGAGAACATACACAGCACACCATCTGCAATAAATAAGTTTAACTTAAAACTACAGGAAAATAATACAAGAAATATAAATGTTTTGATATTAAAAAAAAAAAAAAAAAAAAAAAAAAAAAAAAAAAGATCAAGTATAAAGTCTCTTACGTCGAGGGCTCCCTACAGTACGTTTTATTCATAACATAAGTGAATCGCTTATTTCAGAAACCCCATAAAAAATTAGAAATTGAGTTTATACTGGTTTCTTGTAGTTGATTGATTGACGCTACATTTGGTGCAGAAACCCAGTAAAACAACGTTCTTTATACCCCCATTTCGCGTTGTTGAAATATTAGTTTAGTGCAGAAACCCCATAAGCGACATCACTTAGAGGTTTCTGCGCTAAATACTTGTAACATGTTTTTTGCATTTAAGTTATTCGTGGGATTTATCAGATATAAGAACGTTCTAAAGGTCGAATAATATTTAATATTACCACTCGCACAGTCACGATCGACTACTTACTTGTCCACAATCGATACAGGTTATAAAGGTCGTTTCTGGTATTATTCTGTGTTTTGAAGTTTGTTTTGAGTTTTATAGCGATTATTTTCCGTTCTCTGTTTTCATCTTTTGTGATGTTATGTCTAGTGAGTCGAATATCGACCTACAAACACTTTATCTTCAGCAATGGTTTACCTGGAAAACTCAAAGCCAACACGTTCATTAATGACATTACTATGTCAACATTTTCTTTGAGAAAGACCATTCTCCCTCCTGAGCTACCAACTATGAAAGCCTACCTTGCTGGGAAAACCCCAATTAACAAGAAAAAAATTGATCTGCCAAAGCTCGCTAAATACACCTCAGACTATGCTGTATTCTACACCATGATTTTGAGTTGGCCAACGTCTGAAGTTGAAAGAATAGAAGACTTTGAGTCTGCAGAATAATGCATCATATTATGTATTTCATTTTTACAAAAGACCTTTTTATTTACCAAAATAAAGTTCAATGTTATTAGAAGACAGCTTTGTTGATTTTTACCCTTAACTGAACTCATTAATATCATAAAAATGGTAAAAAAGTGTCATAAATTTATTTCATTGCAGAAACCCCATAAATGCAGAGGATGGATATTTTTTTAACCCTCTTCCCCCACCTTAATGAATATAATACGTTTCCATATTATGTACAAAACCTTTCTTTACATTCAGGAATTTTTTCGTAAAAAAATATCTGCTTTTCGTTAAGCTAGAAGTTTTTCTTAAATATCTCAAAACTTGAAATTATGCACTTATGGGGTTTCTGAAATAAGCGATTCAAGTATAACCTTGGCTTGAGTTGTTGATGAGACTTCTGGGTACGCAATATATAATGTCAAGTCATAATATACAATGTCAAGTCATAATTTATAATGTCAAGTCACGTGATGAAACATGACACTTATATATTATATAATTTACATTCAAGAACATGATGACGTGAAGAGGTTCACAAAGACACTGTTGAAGGGCACCGTACCTCAGAGGTAGCATGCCCTTCTACTGAGCTCAAAATCGCGGTTTCGAAACCCGGCCGAGGCCCTTAGTTTTTTATCTGGGAGGTAAAAAAAAAAAAGTGTGAGTGACGCGGTACTCACGAGAATTGATGTGTAAACATCTGCTTTAGTTTCAAAAATTTGCTGTCATGCACTGATTTTAATTAAAATTTGTTTTATAATGTTACAATAAGAAAAGTAGTATGAGGAATTAAACTTTCAAATTTATTGTTCTTCGATTTCTTTTTTTATACATGAAATTATAGGTTCGGGATAGTTAAAATAAGGAACATTTGTATGAATGACCAAATTTATTTTAACTATTCCCCTTTGTTAACACCCTGAACCGGTTTTATTTCCACATATGCCTATGTTTGTTATTATTCTAGGTTTCCATATATGTATATGTTATTATCTGTTATGTTTTTTATTTTTATTTTTTACTTATTAGTCAAAAGATGTTATTTTATGTAAATTAAGAAAAATTAGTGTTTTTTCAAATATTTCATGATGTAGCTAACGGTTAAGCCGGGGGATTCCCTAATTGAAGTGGCACCTTTCACCAGAGATGTATTGGAGGGGTCGCACTCTGCAAACTAACTTAGTTCATAACTAGACCTGACGATGGTGTGAAGCCGAAACCGGTAGTTGTATTTTTATAAATATCTTTAGTGGAATAGACAACATTTCAAAAAATAAGCTTGTTTTATTTATTTATTACAAATTTCCACAATATGTCCGCCTTCCTCAACTTAGAAGTTAATAAACGTTTCTTACAGAAAGATCATTCTATGTTCCTGATATTGATATTTTAGTTAAATTCACTACAACGATAAATAATCATGTTTTTTAGAGTTCTTTTATTGTCATTGGTTTTATTATATATTTACCTTAAAATTCATTCATAAATGACGAAAAATGTTACAAGACAATGCAGTCGAAATATAATACACACTTTCTTATTAGAAATGCTCAAAAACTGTTGAGATCACATATAGAGAAGTGTGTAGTTGAGTGTGTGCGCTGCGTGCGCAACCGTCCGACACACACTTACACAATGAGACTTACACTTTGACATAGCCGCTACCGAGAGCTAAGATGTTTACACATCAAAAACCTTGAGCGTGCCGACCTTCGGATGGAACGTTATAAGCGATGGTCCCGGATTTCGGATGCTCGTTAAAGACTAAAGATCCTAGGTAACTAAATCTGAGTAGACAAAATTTAGGACTCCCACTGTAGAGTCGGGCTCATAACCACCAGAGCAACGAAAAAGCACTCGTAGTAGAAAGATTTGACCTAGTGGTTAATAACCCCGGCTTGAGTCATTATAACTAACTGATGATGAGGTAAACCTCGAAAACAGGCTAGCGTATTATAATAAAATCTGTGACAGGTCAGACTACAAGTTTATTTTGCAACCTGTGAAATAATCATTTCTCACTACTTCAACCATCTTCACTTGCAAAATATAAGTGTAGTCTGAGGTCTCACAGATTTGTCTCTATTATATATCCATTTGGAAACAGACATTATTTACCTTGAGAGTGAGGAATGGCACCATATATGGCGACTTGGTGTCCACTGACAGCGAGAAGAGACGCAGATTGTCCGGGATCTATACAGTCCAGCAGGGCCACTAACCGCCCAGGGAAACTGTCGGACGTGTCAGGCAGGGGAACCGAGTACATCTCTCCGTCCGACCCTAGAATGTAACAACATTTCAATATCCTAATCTGTTGTGAAAATATACCAAGATGATTCAGATAAGAAGCCCCTAAACTTTTGAACCGGTTGAGATAAAAATCAAGGGATAAGTTTCATTCATACTAAAAGTCAAATGAAATTAATTTTTGTCAATTTCAACTTCACCGGCTATACAAAGTATAGAGAAAGTTATGTAATCGGCCAGAAATTCGATGATAAGTTTTCAACGGATTTCATGTTTTCTGACCATCTCATTAACACAAAAACTCTAATAACTGCCAATGAAACAAATGTATCGACAAGAAATTTTATATTTAATATCAAAACCACATAAGGACGATATCTAATAATTTTCAGCGAAAACAACGGAACGGAAAGGTGGGATTAGAGGGGGCTCAACTCAAAAATCGTAATACCTGCCGATGTATCGAGATTTTTAGCCAAAACGGTCAGTTGGTGTTAGAGGGAGAGAGAAACCTCAGTTGATTAATTCGTGTTGGGGAAGTACATTGCCGGTGATTCAACTACGATTTTTTTTCCATTAGATTATATATAATGGAATCACAATCAGTTGATTCTGTGCCTCGTTTGTACAGAAAGCACACTTCCGATAGCATGAGACATGTTTTGTTTGCAAATCCACAAAAAAAGAACCACTATGAAAGCTCAAAAAGAAACTGTAATTTCTCGAACGACCTCAATATGGTTTTTGTAAAGGAAATTTCGCCATTTCATAACAAAAGTTTAAACTATTTTTTCCCTTTATTTACCTATTAGTTTAAAACTCCAAAACTATTTTTGAGACGAGAATACGCACCTTGAAAGAAATGTTTTTCACAAATAATGAAAAATTGCTTTATGGAAAATTTCACATTCTGCCAAACTGAATGAGCATATCAAATTAATATTAAAAATAGACTACGTATAATTAATAAATAATGATGTAAAATTATATTTATTAAACGGCAAACACTTTATATAGAAAACATAATACAAAACATACATAGAAACGTTGCTGATATTCATTTCTTAAAAAACCCAAAAAATAAATTCACGGGTATGTATAAAAACATTAATAAATAAAAATTACGACTCATAATACTAATTAACTAATATGAATGAACGAATGAATAACTTTATTGCTCATAAAGAATTATCTTACAGCAAGGATTTCGACACATAAGCATAAATACAATAATTTCTGAATAATAAGGAATAAAATAAAATAAAACAAAGCAGATAATATTAACTAGCCAAACAATGATTTCTTCATACTGAAATAAAATCGGATTATATAATAAAAAGGTTAAATTAAAATAAAGATAAAGCCACAGGTAACATTAGTCTTTTAGAATTTTTCTTAACTTCAAAGTTGTTAGGACAAACAAATAAATATGATAAAGCTTCTGTTCATCTGAAACTAATAGTAAGTTGTGGAGATGTGCCCTCTGCAGAGAGACATCTACCTATTAATGGCTAGCTATTTGGGAGATGTTCCCGTAGATGTAATTAAATAATATTATGTTTAATAACTTTACAAAAAAAAAAGGACGTCGGTGAATCACCGGCTATGTACTTCCACAGCACGAATTAATCACTTACGTTTTCCCTCTATTTCCAAGGCCAATCGACCGTTTGGGCTAAAAATGAATCCCCGTCTGAGAAATGCTCACTTATTTCAATTACCGATTTAATACTTACAGAGAGTAACGAGAAATGTTTTGTTATCCAATTCGGTGATAGCATGTCCAGTGAGTTTGTAGCCGTCACCTCTGTGTAAAGAAAGGGAAGTCTTCTTCTCTCCTTCTGACAATGAATCGAAATACAACTTATGTTCACCCTGAAAAAAAAAAGTTATATATATACATACATTATGGTGTATGGCGTTAGAGGCCCCGGTGAGGAGGTTGGAACGAAACCAAGACCAAGTACATGGTTTCAGAGCGGAAGGTTGAGCCACCGGAGCAAGTCACTTCTTCGAGAAAGTGCATCAGTTTGTGTACCTCGTCTCACAGGTGAACGTGAACAACATGTCAGCAGGGGTAAAGCGAAGAACAATGGCAGCGAACAGGAGCTTCTTCGGCCTGAGGCATCATATAAGAAGTCGCCTCCTCGCAAGGACAACAAAGCTCAGGCTTTACAAAACGTTGAACCGCCCCATCCTAACATACGGGTCCGAGGCCTAGACTATCAGTTCAAATGAACAAAATCGTCTAGTCTTCGAAAGAAAGATCCTCCGCCGAATATATGGCCCAATACGCGATGGAGAAGACTGGAGACGACGGACGAACCAGGAAGTCTATTCCCTCACTCAGGAGCCAGTAAAGGTCATCAGGCTGGGAAGACACAGGTGGGCCGGACATGTGGTCAGGATGGGCGAACACGAGATCCCGAGAAAGGCGATGTCGGACCGGCTTTACGGAACAAGACGGAAGGCCGAAGCTGAGGTGGCAGGATGGTAATGTGGTGAATGATGCGAGGAAACTGCTAGGAGTCTGCACAAAACAGTGATAATTGGTGGACACTGTTGGAGGAGGCTTTGACTCACTAAGTGGGTTGTCCCGCCACTCTCAATGAATGGACACATTAGGGTGGCTCACTTTCATCTCAAGGAAAATTGTTGGCCTACTTTTTTTTTTGGCTTCATAGCTAGATTTTTTTCTTGTGGCCAGATAACAAATACGTGTTAAATGTCAGCTCGGTTGGATAACAGGACAATGTACCTCAACGACAATTGAAGTTTGGCTATTTCACGTAACATTTCAAAATAAGCACTCTTTATATACCAGACACAGCTACGAGGAAAGTGCATAGAACCTTTCTTGTAGGAAATATGATTCCCTACAAGTTCGTAACGAACCGTTTTACGATAGTGACGGTCCTCTATTCTGGCTACCGAGCTGTGGACACCTTACAATTATAGTTTATAAGAGGATTGTCCAACTTAGATTATAGGCTATGTGGAATCTCATTTTCTCGAACGAGAGGGGGGTTGTGAGGGGGCAAACATAAAATTAATGCAAGCTCTTACACGATAGACCGGATTTTCATAAAATTTCACAAGCACCGTCCTTATAATCCCGGTTCAATCATAGGGCATGGTGTCTTAAACATTTGAACGAGAGAGGGGCTGAAGAAGATCTAAAATTTATAATGAGTCAAGCTGTTAATCTCACTAATAGCACCTTAACGCGCAGTTCAAACACAGACCATGTGGAGGGGAGGGAACATGAAATGAGCACTAGCTCTTCAAATGTTGATCATATATTCACATGCAGGGTAATTCAAGGATGACCCAACTTAAGACTACCCAGACTAGGTGGCGTCTCAGTATTCTAAACGGGAGAGTTGTGGGGTCTCAAGTTTGCTTGAAATAAGATCAAGCATTTCCCCATTATGAATGCCAAAATTCACTCGGTCTTTGGCTTGAAACGAATAAAACATCGTTTTCAAAAATTCCCAATGAACAAACATCCAACCCTTACTTTTTTATTTATAAACATTTTAACTAACTCAAACTCACTAATTTTGCTATTGTTTGTGATATAAATAAACTTACCTCGACTGAAACAGTATAGATGGCAGCACAATTTTTTCCGTTAATGCTGATCAGTTGGGCATCCTTAATGTTTTCAGTGGTGGCAATGTAGTCAGTCGCTGAGCTTCTCTTCCGGAATTCCCTTTCAATAGAGAGAGGTGAAACAATGCCGTTCATAAAGACAATATGGGGAGGCACCTCTTTGGATGACAATATCCCGTATATCAACCAGATAAACTGAAAAAAAAAAAAAAAGTTACGTACTTTGTTCAATACGCATAAAATACCTCCTTCAGAGGGCGAGATAGATCGCATACATCATTCCATAGAAAATTTTGTGCTGGACAACTGCCTCAGCCCTCGGCTGGTTGTCATTAAAAGAATTTTACATGAAATTGGTGGCTGGAAGCTACCACCGTACTAAACCAAATTGTTTTTTATGCACCTCTACCATCCAATCAAAATGCTGCCCATGACCATGATATTTAACATTTCAAATCTATATTTGTACTGGAAAAGCGCAGTGATCGACTTTTTGTGAAATACCGTCTCTATGGGTGTGTAGTTGTGAAAATGAAAATTCATTCTTTCTAAAAATTTCCAATTTGCTATTTAACTTTTGTTTGGGGGTTGCAGTTAACACACTACTTTTAAAAATTAAAAAAAAAAGTTATCTTATAGAAACTTCAACGCTTTTCCGGAAAATGAGGTTAAATTACTTCTCAGAATGACAAGAAACTGAGAAATATCACATTTCGAGCAAAAAATCATGTTTAACAAAAAACAAAAATTATAATAAACTCCGAAGCGCTTGGAAAACAGGACGGGGCCCATAATGCTTTTTGTGTATCAGCCTAAAACTATTGTCACACTACCAACAAATTAACCTTTACTTATAATACAAAATATATGTTCAAGAGCGAAATATCTTATTGATGTTAGTTAGAATCACTTTTCGAAACCAGAAAGAACAAAAGTCATAAATTGCAAATCCAAAGGTAGATTCATCAGTTATTTAATTACATGAGATGCGACAAATTTTTATTAATAATAATAATAAATTTATTTCCGTTAAACCAATACATGGTAATAGGATACGTCAAAAGAATTTACACATTAAGATAGCACATTCATGATTTTGAAACCAATACAAGAGACTGAAAATAAGATGCCATTTTGTAGCATTCACAACTACAAGTTCCAAAAATTCAATTCAATATCACATCAAATTGACTTTGGTGGAGTTCCGGTCTAGTATATTTGGATTGTTAAAAAGTTAAGCCAATACATTACCTCTCCCGAGGACCTACCACTGGATGGCCTTCCCCTCACACGCCACCATATCTATATGTATCATCATCTATTCTGGTTATTGCACCCAGCGACAGTTCTATCTTTATGAATAAAATATATAAATATATTTACCTTATGTTTTTTCAATTTGTTTAATTGTTCCAGTGAATCCTGCCAAAAAGCCACCTCTTCACTATTGAAAACTCCGATAAAACAACGGCTAAAGTAGTCATAAACCACAGGAGCTGTGAGTTTATTTCGTGTACTCCAGTAACTAAGTTGTTTCTGATCCGATAGCTGAAATTCGTAAAAACGTAACAAGACATCTTATATTTACTTTTAAATTATCATATTATAGTTTTAAATAATATATTGAGAAATTAAATACCCTATATCTCACTGCAGTATTCCTTCCCAGAGTTACAATAACGCAGCCACACTGTGGATCTTCTGAAACTCCAAGGAAATTTGAGCGTTCGATTAAAGGGCACAATGAATAGGGGGCCAAAAGTTTTGCCATTGCAATATTTAGATATTCTTCAAACGTTCCAGATTCAGCTATTATTTGTTGTACTGTTTTAAACCCTCAAAAATATATAGTCTAAGAAAACCCAAATTCCAGCATTTTTCGAAGGAAGGTAACTAACTAGTTACATACAATTGATTTAAATAATTATCGATATATCCAAACATCGAATATACTTAACCTTTAACCTATCTCCCATCAGTTTATTTAATTTTAACTTAAATTAAAGATGAAGGAAGTATAAAATCATTTCACTTTTCGCTTTTCGTTTTCAGCCACTTGTAAACTGTGTAGTGTAGTGATGAAATACTAACATCGACTAATTAAGTAGCCCCAAAGAAAAAAAACAAAACAGACTGTATCGATTATAACTGACTCAATCTAATTAAATACCGAGGAATCCAATAATGTTATACTATTATTGTGGTAAAGTACAACTGAACTTGTCGCCTTGTAAGAACGGTTTTGTATAATTTAATTTAAGATCACAATAAAATATGTGTGGAAATCTTTGAGATGATCGGAAGTAGTAAAGAGAACTGAATGAAGTTGGCTATTATCAAAGAAACTAAAATGAATTTCGACTATGGGGAAAACAATGTCTCACCAAGGAAAAGAGATTTTCCAGTTAGTGCGAGGGACGCATTAATCAAAGCTGGTGTGTATTTATCTAATTGGTATTTAGAATATTTGATCTCCAATGTTTCTTCTTCAGTTTTATTATTTCTGTATTTTTAGAAGAGATGATTAGGAACAGTCTTATCAACCGGCCGCAGTTACTGAAACAAAGTGAACCGCCTGTAAGTCCACAGGAATTAATATCAGAACATGTTTTTTGTGAATTTGACAGAAGAGCAGGTGTGAAAAAGGTATGTTTTCGTGATAATAATGTCCCATGGGTTTGAGTGAATAGTTCGTTATTTTGAAAATTTTAGTTCACATATTCACTTACGTTTGTCATTTGGTGTTGTAGCTTTCTCATCTACAGGAAGCTGAACTGATGGAAATTTTTTCCGATCATATGCTCTACGACAAAACAGGCAATGATTCTTCAAGATTTGCCTTGTTTTTAGCAGCTTTCCCAGAAATGGCTCCCCACAGGTTTGTGCTAAATTTAATTATGAATTGATATCATATATTATGCAGAAACAATGGTTTTAATGAAATATATTGTTTTGTTTTAGGATTAACTTTTTGACTTCGCTCATCTCGCTGTCCATCTCCACGAAGAACGCCCCCCTGCTTGAGGCAGCTGGAGTTTTGTTTCAACAGTATGGCTGCGCTTCGTCATATGTTGTCCTAGTCGCGCGAGGACTAATTGATGAATTCTTCGCTCTGGTCGTCAGCACTTCGCCCGTTGTTATCGAGTTTCCTACACTTTCCCTATATTTCGCGGCCAGTTTTCTCACTGCGCTTGCCAAAGGATATGACAGTAATGGTGATAACATTATGACTTCTAAATTTCATTTGTAATTAAGGAAATTAGCTTGCGCGTTTTTAAAAACGCATATGATACATCATTATCTAATTTTGAACCACAATATGGCGGAAGCCCTTCTTTGCAATGAATGAAGGGGCTTGATTGAAGAAACACCTACACAATATGGGCATCGCTAGGGACTGCGAGAAAAATTAGACTCCGGTTCATATTCTAAGCCAGTGTAAAACTCTAGAAAGCAATAGGTTTTACTGCTTCGCAGAACGGAACCGAGACAGGCTATGGAGGGAACCTGCAGCAGCATCCTGGACTATTAAAGGTACAGATCTGCTGTAGGGACCAACATACGATATCAGTCCTCAAAAAAAAAAAAATTGTGTTTCTCCCTTTTGCCGAAAATTGGTGTAAAAAATCGCGTATCCCACTTTTCAGATGCTTCCTATCATTTGATTTCTATTTCTCAAATGATGTGAAATGTAACTTTGTGATGTCTTACTTTATTTTACATTTTATTTATTTTCTAATTTAGCCACTTTTTTTACTAATTGCCAGACTGGACTATGTGTTATTGTTATTATTCTCCAGATGGGCAGAACGGGAGGAAGTTCCCTCCAGACTTCTTGCTCGAGATGATAATCCGGTGGGTTCGAGACAATCCCGTCCTATGTCTGGCCCCCTTCATCGTTAAACCTCCCCCACCCTTGGCTGTCAAGACGGTCGTCTGTCCGGAAGTACCTCTGGCTCCTCTTTTCAGGTAGGTACACCTTCCATGGCGTAACTCGTATATTCACAGACCAGCTACCTCGCGATATTTTTTATGTGAGAAAATATATCATATATCACTTTTAAACATATATGTATATCATGTATCACTTTTAAACATATCTGTATATATATGTTTAAAAGTGATACATGATACATATATATATCCAGGAGCCAAAATAATTACAAGAAAAGTGTTCATTGTAGTAAATGAAAGTTGTCCTACTTTCGAGAAAAGTCTTCCATTTCGGAATTCCGATTTTGAAAAAATTTACCGGAATCGCAAACCCTAATATAAATATATACTTTTATTATCCTGTAAAAGTTGAGACCATTTGCAGACATTGTAAATAAAAAAAAAGTGCAATTAACTATTGGTGTCATTTTTTTTCAAATGTTTTATATATGAAATATAGTGATACAAATCAATTACGTTAAAATATATTAATGCAAAAGAAACTGAAGATTCCTTTAATAAATAAAACATGGGACTGTACTCCGTGAAGCTGCTCGGGACCATAGCCTAATGCCCATCCGTAGGACGGCGCTGTCAAGGTTTATTTACCTCCAAGTTAAAAAAAATACCTTAAGGGCCCCAGCAGCGAATCAAACTCACAAATAATGAAATGTTACGTAAAATTTGAAATCATTATCAACTTGTCGGTGGAATTTTGACTCCCAAAGAGTGAAAATCCGTCTTAACACAATCTCATGTAGTCGCACTAAATGAATATTAGAGCTGTGTCAAAAAAACAAAGAAGTGGGACTTTGGAACTTTTAGTAGATAATTTATTCTATACATTTTTCCCTTGCCAAGATCTTTGTGGGTTTGTTTGAGGTACTTTATGTAGATTAAACCGTTCAATTAGACGATCAAAATGAAATTAGTTTCGCTTGAAGTCAAATATATCTGGAATTACATCGACTTTAAAATAATATGGTGTAGCAAAGAGTGAGGTTTGTTTAAACTTTATTGGGGTGGGGGGCAAGGACAGTCGTACTACGTAATACAATTTCTGCTATGGTTTTAAACTTTTGGAGGATAATGTAGTTATAAATGAATAATATATTTATATATAATATATATATTTTATAACCACAAGATGGAAACCCTTCCTTGCAATGCTTGAAAGGGCTTGATTGAAGAAATACCTACACAATATGGGCATCGCTATGGGACTGCGAGGAAAATGAGACTCCGGTATATATTCTAAGCCAGTGTAAAACCTAATTATATATATATATATAATGTTGGACGTGAATAAATCCATTAATGATGTGTTAAAAAAAAGAAGGTAACTTAGAGGAAAAATAAATAAAAGTATTTTATTCGTTAGTCGTGGACATTACTAATGAATAAACTGCATTTCGCAAATTTCGTGCTGGAGATGTACGTTTACTAGGGTATTTTTTTTTTGTGTTTTTGTGAATTCAAGACATTAAACGATTTTTTTATCTCTCCATACGGAAGGAATTTTAATGTTAATATATGGAAGGAGGCAGTAGGACGTTGTTGGTATTGGTTTCAGATGGTGTATCCTCTCTGGAGGATATGACTTCTCTGAAAACTACACTCAACTGTACTCGCTCCTCACAGACTCTCTTGAAGAGGTGGGAGGACCGTTGCTCTCCCCGGCAGAACTCATACTAACCATGCAGCAGGTGAATGGACAGGCAAGAAGGGGCGCTCCTGTCCAACTGTCTCTGGAGCGGTTAGCCCTCCTACTGACCATCGGCTACAAGAATATACCTGGAGCCAATGAGAACAGTAAGTGAGACCATTTCTGGAGTTAAGATACATAAACCACTTTCCATGAGGGGCAAGACAGTTCAGGGAACTAAAAATTTGACCTAATTTCACGTAGTCGGGATCTTCCCGTCAATGACTCTGAGTTGAGCAGAGAAAATGGATGGGGAAGTTGAGCCCGCGCATGTGGCTGCCTCACACCGTTAAGATTATCCGAATCACTATCAAGTTCTACAGATTAATCGCTGCTAGAGGATTCCAACTCCGAAAATGATAATGTAATAACAAATAAATAAAACAAACTTATATTTGAAATATTGTCTATTCCACTAAAGATATAAATATATATAACTACCGGTTTCGGCCTTACACCGTCTTATGTAAGGCCGAAACCGGTAGTTATATATATATATATATATATATATATCTTTAGTGGAATAGACAATATTTCAAATATAAGTTTGTTTTATTTATTTTATTACAAGTTTCCACAATATGTCCGCGTTCCTCCACTTGGAAATGCAAGAACATTTGAACATTATACACACGTCCTTCTTTCTTCCTATAATTAAGTGTTATCTTTTTATCAACCAATGTTTTCCTGAAATTCAGATCAAAAAAGCGGAAAATAAAGGTACTATTTCTGTTCGTAGTTATTCTCTTGATTGTTTATATACTAATTTAATAATTTATAAATTGCAGAAGAGCTGTGGGAGCAGATCCAGTCGCTGCCCAGGAGTGAGCACGTGGAAGCCTTCATCCTGAAATGTCTGCCGGCCAGCTGATCCTCAGCAGGGAACACTCCTGAAGTAGCACTTGAGATATCTGGCCAAGAGGACAGCAGCATGAGTCCATCCTCATTTGACAGGTTTCTCTCCAAACTATATTAACACTCACTTGTCACCTACTTAATCCTTAAAATTGAAGATATCATTGGCATCTTTAACTTAGATCTAAGTAGATTTTGAAAATGAATTGGTACAATATTCTCTTCACTCTTTGAGAAGAAGGCACATATATTGAGACAGCTAATTATTCATTGAATTTATTAGTTTCCTTCTTTAATCTATAAATCTAAAAACAGGGGTGGCATCCTTCTTCTTATTTAGAGTGCTTTGGTGAAAATAAAGGAAAATGATAACTACATTTTTAAATCACAATGTTTTATAAGTTATATATTTTTAATTTCTTTTTTTTTTGTAAATGGTTTAAAAAAAAAGGTTAATGG